>BLSH010504696.1:411953-429598 GCA_018402905.1 Glandirana rugosa
GTCGTACACGTTCCACCTCAAGGTGGAACACCCGTGCAGCGTATACCCCCACACTGCGCAGGAGCTGTGGATGGGCATTGAACAACAGACCAATGAGTGGTTGTTGCCACTGAGCCTCAAGCCCGGCATGGTGGTGTGCGACAATGGCCGAAATCTCGTAGCGGCTCTGGGCCGAGCTCGTTTGACGCACATCCCTTGCCTGGCGCATGTGCTGAATTTGGTGGTACAGAGTTTTCAAAAAAACTACCCGGATATGTCAGAGCTGCTGCATAAAGTGCGGGCCGTCTGTGCACACTTTCGGCGTTCTCAACCTGCTGCTGCTAGCCTGCCTGCGCTGCAGCGGAACTTCGGCCTTCCCGCTCACCGCCTCATATGCGACGTGCCCACAAGGTGGAACTCCACCTTGCACATGCTGGAGAGACTGTGCGAGCAGCAGCAGGCAATAGTGGAGTTTCAGCTGCAGCACGCACGGGTCAGTCGCTCTGCGAAACAGCAACACTTCCCCACCAACGAGTGGGCCTCCATGCGAGACCTGTGTAGCGTATTGCGGTGTTTTGAGTACTCCACCAACATGACCAGTGCCGATGATGCTGTTCTCAGCGTTACTATACCACTTCTATGTCTCCTTGAAAAAACACTTCGGGCCATGATGGAAGAGGATGTGGCACAAGAGGATGAGGAGGAGGAAGAGGGGTCATTTCCACGGTTATCAGGCCAGTCATTCGCAAGTGGCTCGGAGGGTGGGTTCCTGCACCAGCATAGGCCAGGTCCAAAATATTCAAGCCAGGGCACAGTTCTGGAGGACAAGGAGGACGAGGAAGATGAGGAGGAGGAGGAGGAGGAATTGCAGCAGGGTGGCACCCAACGCAGCTCGTGGGCATCACTGGAGCGTGGCTGGGGGATACAGAGGACACAGATGATATACCTCCCACATAGGACAGCTTGTCTTTGCCTGTGGGCAGTCTGGCACACATGGCCGACTACATGCTGAAGTGCCTGCGCAATGACAACCGAGTTGCCCACATTGAACTTCCTCTGATTACTGGGTGGCCACCCTGCTGGATCCCCGTTACAAGGACAACGTGCCGTCCTTAATCCCCTCACTGGAGCGTGAGAGGAAGATGCAAATTCTCTGTGTCTGTTTCTTTAGAATCTTATAATAATGGGGTAGCACAATGATTTTTGAAATATTGTTAATAACAAGTATCCATATAGACTAAAAATACTTAGCACTCAAGTTCTTTCCCACCTCAGGACCACCCATCTGCATTATACTGTGGGTGGGTGGCTCCTACAGGCACAGCAAAGTACCTATAAGTCGCTGGCCTCTTCTGGCTACAGGGCGCGGGCATGCACCCCCCACGTCTCCCGCTGTGGCAAGACACAGCAGGATTTTGGCAGAAGGTCCTGGCCAATAATTCATGGCTGGGATCTGCTGATCGGCTGTGTCCAATCACAGCCCAGAGCCCTGTGTTGACAAATAACATAGGGCTCTGTACAGAGGGAACAATCTCTTTGTTTCTTCTCCCTGCAAAGCATAGAGAAGGAACAAAGAGATTTTTAGTGAAAGGCAGCACAAATTACACACACACTAAACCCCTTGATTACCCTGAGGTATTAACCCTGCCCCAGCCAGTGTCACTAGTACAGTGACAGTGGATAGTATTATCACTGATCAATGTATTGGTGTCACTGGTGATGTCAGTGTCAGTCAGTTTCCACCCAGTGTCAGTTAGTGTTAGATTTTCTGCTGCACTATCTCAGTCCCACAATAAGTTACTAAACACTGCCATTACTACTATAAAGAAAAATATGATAAAAACTCCAGTACATACTGTATACCATAGTTTGTAGATGCTATAACTTTCATGCAAACCAATCAATATACACTCATTGGGATTTTTTTTTACCGCAGACATGTAGCAGAATACATTTTGCCCTAAATTTCTGAAGAAAATAGTCTTTTTTTTTTCCTTGCCTATGTTTTATAACAGAAAGTTAAAAATATTTTTCTTTTCAAAATTGTCAGCCTTTTTTCTTTTATGTTAAAACAAAACCTAGTGGTGATCAAATGCCACCAAAAGAAGGCTCAATTTTTGTGAAAAAAATGTTGTTTGGGTACAGTGTTGCATGAACGCGCAATTATCAGTTACATTACCGCAATGCTAAACAGCAAGAAATGGCTGTCAGGGCTGGGCTCTCAGCTCTCCCTTCTCAGTGCTCAGGTTGCTCCACTGTCGATTAATTGCCAGCACTCAACGTTCTACATTTGCTCACGTGGTGATCAGTTCTTGCTCGTCAGTCCAGCCTGATACTGGCTTGTTCTGACTATCCGCTTTGGCTACCGAACCCTGGCTATGTTTTGACTACGTTTACTGATTTGTAACATTTTATGAAAAGGTGTGATTTTTACAGCATTTTCTGTCTCCATCTGATTCATGGTTCCTGACAGTAGGTGAAGCCCATGAATTCAGAAGATGCAGGCAATCCACCTAGTGGTAATTTTTTTTAAAGTTTGAATGAACAGGACCACTGCATGGATCAGTTTGCCATAGCGTTACAGAAGCTCCTGATTAGCACTGCTCACCTGGATTCTCCCACTGTGGCTGTTCTGGTACAACCTGTATTGCAGGCCATCCCTGCTGCTGCTTCAGTCTCTGTGCAGGCACCTGCCTTGAATATTAACTCTGTAAGGGGTATGTCTGGTTCCACTCCACTTCCCCAACGATTTGGATGTGATCTAGTTCAATGCAGAGGGTTTCTCAACTAGGATGGGATATACTTTGAGATGCTGACCCAGGTGTTCCCTTATGGACAGAAGCAAAGTAGGCTTTTTCTTTGCTTTCTGATAGAGCCTTTTCCTGGGCAAACCCTCTATGAGAGATGCAAAAACCCAATGTTATGAGTTACCCTGAGTTTGTGGCTTCCTTTAAAATTATATTTGACGTTCCCACATGCTCCACTTCTGCTGCCAAGAACCTCATGTCCATCAAAAAGAGTACTAGAACTGTTCCCAGTTACGCCATTGAATTACGAGCTCTGGTACCAGAGGTCGCTTGGAACAATGAGGCCCTCGTGGCTGCCTTTTCTCATGGTCTCTCATGGTTGATCACGTTTGCCATTGTCATTGACTCCAGACTCCAAGAGAGAGACTTTCCTTTAAGAAGCACTTGCAGAAGCCTCCTGTACATTTGACTCAGAGCTTTGCAGTCCTTCCCTTGCTTCCTTCACCTCTCATGCCTCCTGGTACAGACAGAGTCCACCAGTGAAATAGAACCCATGCATCTGGGCTTCACATGTCTCCCTAGGGAATGAGAGGGCCTTTAGGAGAAGGGAGAGATTGTGCCTTTATTGTGGGCAGGCAGGTCACTTTTTGAAGTCTTGTCCTACCCATCCGGGAAACACTTGCACCTGAGGCCCTATAGGGTACAGACCTTAGGTGGCATGGTTACGTCACCAGTTATCCTGAAGGATAAGCCTCTGGTTCAGGTCACCCTTTCTTGGTCTGAGTTATCCATTGAGACACAGGCTCTAATCGGCCCTGGGGCTGCAGGCCTGTTCATAGATAGTGGCTTTGTGTGTAAGCACTCTATTCCGCTGCAGCTTCGTGCCACTCAACTTGCCATTGAGGCTATTGATGGGAGACCTCTATAGCCTGCCCATGTGACTCATGAGACTGCTCCATTTACCATGGCGGATGGGGCTCTTCACCATGAGATAATTCAATTTCCTCACCTCATTACCCAGTCGTTATTAGTTATCCTCTTTTGATTGGCTTTGTGCTGAGGTTCTTTCCTGGTCACCACAATGCAGTAAAATATGTTTTCAGAAGATGGCTAAGATCTTGTGCACCTCTTCACTCTCCTCCTTGCCAGAGGAGTACCACGAATTTAGCGATGTCTTTGATAAAGATCAAGCTGGCAGTTTGCCTCCAAACCGGTCATATGATTGCACAATTGATCTTCAACCTGGTGCCATGGCCCCCACCCTGGGTTTACCCTTTGTCTGTCTCAGAGGATAAAGCCATGGAGGACTATGTTGCCGACGCACTTTCACAAGGGTTCGTTCACAAATCCTGGCTTCTTCTTTGTGATAAAGAAGAGTGGTGAACTGAGACCTTAAGAATGCCTGTCCGATTCTGTTTGATTATGGAATTATTTGACCGCCTCAAGGGAGCAACGGTTTTCAGGAAGCTCGATCTGAGACGGGCATACAATCTTGTGGGGACGAATGGAAAACTGCGTTTAATACCCCAGAGCCGATGCGTGTGGCCGGTGGCCACGATGTCCACCGGCCACCCATGATCGCTCCACAGAGAGACAGAACGGGGATGTGCCTATGTAAAACAAGGCAGATCCCCGTTCTGTCAGAGGAGTACAGTGAGATTGCTGTTCCTAGTGTACTCTCAGTCAGTCCACTCCCCCTACAGTTAGAAAACACCTCCCTAGGGCACACTTATCCCTTTGCTCGCCCCGGTGTTAACCCCTTCACTGCTAGTGTCATTTATACAGTGATCACTGCATATTTATAGCACTGATTGCTGTATTGGTGTCATTGGTCCGCAAAAAGTACCACTTAGGGTCAGATTTGTCCGCCGCAATGTTGCTTTCCCGCTGAAAATTGCATATTGCTGCCATTACCAGTAAAAACAATAAAAAACATTAAAAGTCCCTAAATCTATCCCCTATTTTGTAGACACTATAACTTTTGTGCAAACCAATCAATATACGGTTATTGTGATAGAAGAATACATATTGGCCTAAATGGATGAATAAATTTGTTTTTTTATATACTTTTTTGGATGTGTATTATAGCAAAAAGTAAAAAATATTGCTTTTTTTACAAAATTTTTTCAGTACTTTTTTGTTGCGCAAGCTGATATAGCCACCTTTGTAGCAGCTTCTTCCATGTGTGTGCTCACAGTAAGACAGCACGGCACCTTCCAGTGGGCCTCCTACAACCCATACCCAATGGAGAGAGGCCTTGGACCCACCTGTCTATAAATTTTATCGTGGAGTTACCCAACTCCCAGGGCAACACAGTTATTCTTATGGTGGTTGACTGATACTCGAAAATGTCACATTGTATTCCACTTAAGAAGTTGCCCACATCCAAAGAGCTGGCATTTTTGCTCGGGAGATCCTTCGCTTACATGGGCTACCTAAGGTTATCATCTTGGACAGGGGTAACCAGTTTGTCTCCAGGTTTTGGAAAGCTTTTTGTGCACAGTTGGGAATTCAGCTTTCCTTCTCATCTGCGTATCACCTGCAGTCTAATGGGGCCGCAGAATGTGCCAACCATGCTTTGGAGCAGTTTCTACATTGCTATATTTCTGACCACCATAACAACTGGTCAGACCACCTTGGGTGGAGTTTGCTGTCAATACCGCTCCTTGATTCCCGATTGTCTCGGTTTATGGCGAATTATGGTTATCAACCATACATGTTGCCTGACTCTTTTGTTTCTCAAAGAATTCCTGCATTAGAGGAACATCTCCGTGATCTTCATTCCACTTGGATGCAGGTGCAATAGTCCTTGTGATGTGCCAGTGATAGGTACAGACTAGAGATGGGCCGAACACCCCTCCCTGTTCGGTTCGCACCAGAACATGTGAACAGGCAAAAAATTTGTGCGAACTTTCGAACACCTTTAAAGTCTATGGGACCCAAACATGAAAAATCTAAAGTGCTTATTTTAAAGGCTTATATGCAAGTTATTGCCCTAAAAAGTGTATGGAGACCTGGGTCCTGCACTAGGGGACATGTATCAATGCAAAAAAGGTTTTAAAATCAATCTTTTTTCAGGAGCAGTGATTTTAATAATGCTTAAAGTGAAACAATAAAAAATAAATATTCCTTTAAATAATATGCCTAGGGGGTCCTCTTAGTCTTCCTGTAAAAGGGTGAACCTCTGTGATGTTTAGAACAGTGCCAGAGCAAAATGACATTTGTAAAGGAACAAATGTCATTTAAAACCGCACTCGCAGCTGTAATGTATTGCTGGCTTCCGGCAATATAGATAAAAATCACTGAAACAATTTGCGTAGGGTCCCCCTCCCAGTCCATATCAGGCCCTTCAGGGGGAGCCCCTAAAATCCAACCCAGACCCTTATCCAAGCATGCAACCTGGCCGCCCCCCCCCTGAACCTTACCAGGCTACATGCCCTCATCATGGGGATTATGGATGCTTTGGGGCGGGGGGGGGGCTCTGCGCCCCCCACCCTAAAGCACCTTGTCCCCATGTTGATGTCCCCATGTTATATGTCCAGAGACACATTTTTCCCCTATTGAGCACCACAATCTTAGCTCTCACATCATAGATAAGCTGGAGTTAGACCATCATATGCTTATCAAAGGAACCTCATTGTACGTATAATATTCATGTCTCCAAGTGGGGTAACCCTTTCACTACAGGGTCAAAAGTAAAAAAAAAAAGCAATACCTGTAAAAGGAGAGGCAATATACAGTTTTGCTCATAAGTTTACATACCCTGGCCGAATTTATGATTTCTTGGCCATTTTTCAGAAAATATGAATGATAACACAAAAAATGCCAATCAGCGGTGTTCAAACTCTAATCAAGAAGTGGAAAATGAGGGGTTCTGTTGAAACCAAACCATGCTCAGGTAGACCAACTAAAATTTTAGCCACAACTGCCAGGAAAATTGTTTGGGATGCAAACAAAAACCCACAAATAACTTCAGGTGAAATACAGGACTCTCTGAAAACACGTGGTGTGGCTGTTTCAAGATGTACAATAAGGAGGCACTTGAAGAAAAATGGGCTACATAGTCGAGTTGCCAGAAGAAAGCCATTACTATGCAAATGCCACAAAGTATCCCGCTTACAATATGCCAAACAGCACAGAGACAAGCCTTAAACCTTCTGGCACAAAGTCATTTGGAGTGATGAGACCAAAATTGAGCTTTTTGGCCACAACTATAAATGCTACATTTGGAGAGGAGTCAACAAGGCCTCTGATGAAAGGTACAACATTCCTACTGTGAAACACGGAGGTGGATTGCTGATGTTTTGAAGATGTGTGAGCTACAAAGGCACAGGAAATTTGGTCAAAATTGATGGCAAGATGAATGCAGTATGTTATCAAAAAATACTGGAGGAACACTTGCATCAGCCAGGAAGCTGTGCATGTGATGTACTTGGACATTCCAACATGACAATGATCCAAAACACAAGGCCAAGTCGAACTGTCATTGGCTACAGCAGAATAAAATGAAGGTTCTGAAGTGGCCATCTCAGTCTCCTGACCTCAATATCATTGAGCCACTCTGGGGAGATCTCAAAAGTGCAGTTCATGCAAGACAGCCCAAGAATTTCCAGGAACTGGAGACTTTTTGCCAAGAGGAATGGGCAGCTTTACCATCTGAGAAGATAAAGAGCCTCATCCACAAATACCACCAAAGACTTCAAGTTGTCATTGATGTTAAAGGAGGCAATACACGGTATTAAGAACTGGGGTATATAAACTTTTGATCAGGGTCATTTGGGTAGTTTCTGTTAATAATAAATGGCTTCAACCAAACACTAACCACGAGTGAAAGAAAAGTTTTTGTGTTATCATTCATATTCAAGAAATCATAGATCCTGCAAGGATATGTAAACTTATGAGCACAACTGTACTTACCTTTCTGGCAGCCTATGTTTTGAACAAAGGCATTTTTTTATATACAGCAGCTCTTTCTCCATTTATAGAACTTGTACCATTCTTTCCCAGAATGCAAAGTGTTCTGTGATTGGAGGAGGTGGATCCAGACATTCATTTGCCTAACATCCATTCACAGAATGCTTTATGTTCTGGGAAAGAATAGTATGACTTTTATAAATTACAGAGATGGGTAGAATTGTTGAATGAGTCCTGTAAGGCAGACCTTAGTGAGTTTTTTCATGTGACCAACACGTTGAAGGAAACAAACTGACCGATTCTTTTATCCACACATTGGATGTGGATGGGGGAATCCTCCCGCTGTGACATTGTATTCTGACAGCAGGGAGGCTTCCCCGCTGTCAGAATACATAGATCAGCACTGCAGGCTGTAGCCTGCAGCACTGACTGAGCAGAAATTTTCCAGCCGGGCAACTGTACAGAAGTCGATTGGTAGATTATTTTGCAGTAACCAACAGACATGGGGCACACTTCATTACAGGTAAGTTATGTCCTTGGTGTTGTAGAGCAAAAAAGAAAAAAGAAAAGAAAAGAAAATTTCAGCTTTAACTAGCTAAGGCTATTATTATTATTATTACTGAAGATGCCAGTGCATTTAAAAACCTGAAAAATTAGATTACATACTTTGAGAACAGAAAGGTCTACTTTACAGATGAAATAAAATTGGAATGGATTATTTGAAATTTGAATTATTGGTAGCAACCATTCATTGCTTTCTTCACAAGATTATGTTATATTTTGCATATGCAGTTTACAAAACAGTGTAAATAGTGCACACAAAAAAACATTTTAAATGTGCAGAGACATAGCACATTGTCATTTTAGGAATTATAATAAAAGTAAACATGCCTGAAGTTAAAGTATCTGCCAGTTATAAATACAATTATGTTATTGTGGATATAGATTAAATTAAATGTATTTAACAATGTAGTATAATTTAACCTGCACAACCCTATAGTATTTATTGTTTATCTACATATACTGTATATATATATATATATATATATATATATATATATATATATATATATATACTTTATTTGCCAATATAAAAGAAAGTTGGCGATCATTGACTAAATGTGCATGTTTCTTTATCTACACTCCTGTTCCAGATGGTTCATTTCTCTAAGATACAGAGCACGTGTACTTTGTGTGTTCTCTAACACTTTCCAAGGCCTATTTCTTAAAAAGATAGCAGTGTTTGACACATCTGCTGCTGTCCGATCTTTGATTTGCAAGCCATCGTTATTAGCAGGCATGTTAAAAATATTAACAAAGCACATTTTCTAAAATTAACTTTTATTGTTATGTTAAACCACTACAAACAAAAGGTATACCCCAAATTCTCTGTGTCTATCGACATTTATGAAAGGACATAAAGTATATTTTACTTCTCATCAGAAAACTTGTGCTCAGTTAAAAGACCCAGTAAGTTTGAATAAAAATTCAAGGCACCTCTATGTAGTAGACTTCCACACCCCTCATCTCCATAAAAACACTATAAAACATATACAATACAAACATTAGGAGGAAAAAAAGCAGTTTGTTTTCTTATTCCTGCAGGAGAGCACTCTTGTGAGATCTGGGATCCTTAGCTATCCCAGGATCCCACTGGAAAGTTGAGTGACATCACTGGTGTCTTGGCAAGGATGGCAAATGCCTGGATGTTAGGTAAGTAACACCTGTTTTTTCTTGATTTTTTTGTGTGAGCTTCATTCATTACCTAATGTTATCCAGTATTTCAAAATTGTTTTCTACATCTCTAATTTTCCCAACTAATTTTTGTATACATTCCAAAATTTGGTTTGCTTTTGAAGTTGCTGCTTGGTATTAAGCTCTGTTCCTTACGCTGGTGGACATATGCACCTGTAATGAATGCTGAATTATCTCAGAAGTGTCTCAAACCCATGTTCAACTGATACCATCAACACAAGCCTGAAGCTTGATGGCCCAGACCCTTTGTCATGTACCTGATGGCTGAGCCTGACGTGCAGAGGGAAGGCCTCTTGTACAGCCAGGGCTCAGAGACCATCTATGTTGCAACAGTGGCTGTGACAGCGTGGTGATGTAAGGGTATCTGTACAGTCTACAGCGTAGAGGGTGCATCAACAGGATGAACAACATAGCTGGACAGTGGGTGTTTGGCAGGAACAGCAGACCCTGGGCTGGTGGCAGCAGTAGGCAGTGGCAATAGCTGATGCAGGTAGACTGATGGGCCACGATAGAGGATGCTCCAGCAGGAACCAGGCAGGTGCATGCAGAGCAGAAGAGACACAGGATGCGTGGCCAATCAAGCCAGGTTGGTAACAGATGATCAGATGCAGTCATAGACAGTAGACTAGAAATGGTCCAGTTACAGGCAAAGATCGGCAACACGAGTTCAGGCAGATGAGCAGAAGGTAGAGGCAAAGTCCAGATACAGGCCAGGGTCAGGGTAGGAGATATTCAAGCGAAGTCAGAGGTGAGCTGGGTCTAATACAAAGGTGAGCAGGATTAGGTTCAAGAATACAGGCACAGCTGCAGATCAGACAGTGATGTGCTAATGCAACTGCTGCACTTATATATGCCATTTGGCGTCGGCATTACTGGCAAACACGCGTGCGCATTTGCGCATATGCACACATCCGTGAGCCTGTGCCTGGCAGGATGGACACTTGCGGGATCACATCTGCACATGTGCATTTGCATCTGCCTTTGAGCATCAGCTGTGCTATGGCCAGTATGTCCCTGACACCCTTATATGTATTGACCTGGCAGCTCAACACCAGGCTAAGAGTTGAGCGAACCCAGACTGTAAAGTTCGGGTCTGTACCGGACTTTGGGGTGTCCGTGCCCCAAACCCGATCCCTGACATTAAAAAAGAAGTACGGGATCGGGTTTGGTATTCGGGTATGGCATGGTTGTGAGTGGCCAGTGCATCATGTGACCCAGCCTCTATATGAGGCTGGAGTCACGTATCGCCACGTGTCAGATCGTCTCAGACTAGAGTAGGGAGACCTTCATTGCAGTCTTGTGAGGGAGACATTAGCGTTCATAACCATCTTATAGTGCATTAGGGAGATGTTCCTGTCTGTGCTGTGAGGGAGACATTAGCGTTCAGAACCATCTTATAGTGCATAAGGGAGACGTTCCTGTCTGTGCTGTGAGGGAGACATTAGCATTCAGAACCATCTTATAGTGCATTAGGGAGACGTAACTGTTGGTGCTCTGAGGGACAGATTATCATTCTAAAACCATCCACTACTGCATTAGGGAGAGGTTCCTGTTGGTGCTCTGAGAGAGAGTTTATAGTTCTAAAACCATCTACTACTGCATTAGGGAGAGGTCCCTGTTGGTGCTCTGAGGGAGAGTTTATCGTTCTAAAACCATCTACTACTGCATTAGGGAGAGGTTCCTGTTGGTGCTTTGAGGGAAAGTTCATTGTTCTAAAACCATCTACTACTGCATTAGGGAGAGGTTCCTGTTGGCGCTCTGAGGGAGAGTTTATTGTTATAAAACCCTCTACTACTGCATTAGGGACAGGTTCCTGTTGGTGCTCTGAGGGAGAGATTATCATTCTAAAGTCCACAAGACTTGTCTGTACCTTGTGCAGAATAGACATTTAGACCGGCCTCACACAGCCATTGGTATACTTGTTTTTTTTAATATGTCTCAATATTTTGGGGGCTACCCCAATTAGAAAAAAAACAAACAAACAAATAACAGTGTTGGCTACCTCCTCCTCCTCCTCCACCACCGCCACTTCCACCTACACTGCCACGGTCACGGCCTAGTCAACCTCTAGGCTCCTACTCCACATCCACCTCCTCCTCCCATTTTTTTTTTGTGATTTTAAGTTATTTCCCTATCCACATTTGTTTGTAAGGCACTTGTCCTACTCCTTACCCCCATGTTGCTTCCTTTTGCAGCCCTCTAGCCCTTTCCAGGACTTTTTTACAGTCATTTTAGTGCCCAAAAGTTTGGGTCACCATTGACTTCAATGGGGTTCGGGGTCCGGGGTAAAGTTCGGTACCGAACCCGAACTTGTCTGCGAAGTTCGGCGTAGACCAGACGAACCCGAACATCCAGATGTCCGCTCAACTCTAGAAAATAGCTATTGTGTTTATTATTGTAAATAAAGCTGTTGTGTTCTCACTTAGAAGAATTTTCTCCCATGGAGGAGATTTAACTTATCTTCCTGTTCTGTCTGACACCCATTACCTAGACAGGAGAAAGAGAAGAATAATCTCTCTCATGGGGGCATAGAAAAGACAATAATAACATCCTAAGTAAGGTTCTAAACCTTACTCACTCTACTAGAACATGCATTTTTATCGCTGCCTGTGTTTCTGTAAGGAGAATGTCCCTTTATTATCTGTTTAATCGGACACCTGACAAATACATAGGAAGTAAGGAAAAATGTCTGAAATGGGAACACAGGCAGCATTGAAAAGTTAATATAAGTTCAAAATATTCTGCACTTGAGCCAATACTGGAAAACAAGTTTTGGTTGGAAATCGCTTTTGAAGAATAAATTCACCTTTACAAAAGAATAATAAATGCACATTTTTTGGCAGGTAAAAAAATATGAATTTAATATTTTTTTTGTTAGGAACCTCTAAAGCATTGCACTCACAATCAGCAGATCTTGGGTGTAATGTCATGCTCCTGCAGACTGTCTGCGTAGCTGTCTGCTTCTACCTCCAATACAGGCAGGCAGTTACACTCTGACAAGAAGCTCAATGAACTACCTAGAATGCTCAACAGCATAGTTCACCAAGAACTATGAGCCGACAGCTGCAAAGGCTTATACTTCATTGATTCACAGGGATCTGTGAATTAATGATGCGTCTGTGTGGGCGGAGCCTTGTCACAAGGGGGGGGGACTGGGGGACAGGGACCAGATGCTGAACATGTTACATGTTACACCCTAAATATCAGGGACAGGCTGTGAGGTCAATAGCTGGTGAGACACTGTCTAGTATCAGAGCCAGATACACACAGGTTACATACGCCGTGAATGTTAGAGCGAGAGCAATAATTCTAGCACTAGACCTCCTCTGTCACTCTAAACATGTAACCTCTAAAAATATTTAAAGCGTTGCCTATGGAGATTCTTAAGTACTGAAGCTTGGCGCCATTCCCCAATTGTGCACAATTTTTAAGCGTGACATGTTAGGTATCTATTTACTCGGCGCAAAATAATCTTTCACATTATATAAAAAAAATCAGGCTAACTTTACTTTTTTTTTTTATTCACGAAACAGTTTCTTTCCAAAGAAAACGTGTTTAAAAATTGCTGAGCATATACTGTGTAACATAAAAAACATAACAATCACCATTTTATTCCCCAGGGTGTCTGGTAAAAAATATATATAATGTTTGGGGGTTCTAAGTAAATTTCTAGCAAAAAAATATTTTTACATGTAGGAGAGAAGTGTCAGAAATGGCCTGGGTGGCAAGGCATAAGTAAATAATATACAAATAATTATTAAATATTATTTTTAAGGTAATTCACTATATTTTCAAAAACTGTACTCAAACAGGCGGTTTAATGGACAAATTACTGAAGCTTGAAGTTATAATTTCAAACCAGCAATTTCACAGTAAATAAATAAATAATAAATTATTATCTTATAACATATAGCATAATAATATATGATTTAGCTAGTACCTTTTCAGCAGCAGCAGCAGCAGATTTTCATTCTCCCTCTTAACTGTAAGAGAAAAACATGGGATTGTGGGTAAATCTTATACACATAAACCCATGTTTTTCCTTGTAGTTAAGATGGCTGGGCTGGAAGGGAGCATTTGTCTTTTAGACACATGCCCCCTTCTATGACATTTCAGTGAGGCATGCCTCCACTGCAGCATTTTTATTGGAAATCTTGGGCCAATTGTGCTTTAGTATTGGTCCAAGGCTCCAAGCTGTCCATTGAGCTCAATGCCTCTGACAAGAAGTGAGGAGAGGCACTGTGAGCTCATCCTCTCAGTCTGCTGCAAACACTGAGTGTCAGCTTGTATTTAAACTGGCCGCTCTGTATGTAACTTCTGATAGGCTGCGCAAGGTGCCCTGTATCTCTGGAACCATAGATGATAGGAGCCCCAGTGGTGGTGTTGGACCTCAGCTAACTACCCCCCAAATTTAAAGGTCTCTGTGACCCCAGGTCGCTGAGCTATGACCCTCCAAGTCAAACGTTTATTATTTATTTTTTTTATGTTCATGGCAGGTGACATATATTAATATGGATATAACATGTTCAGAAAGGTGAACTTATCCTTTAACGTTCAGATCCCATTTAACTGTCCACATCACTATTTTGTGAAGATCCTTCTGTGACATGTCTCTGTTTTAATGAGTTGTATTATTGCGCATACTTTGAATCACCAGTAAAATTTGCAGCATTACTTTCTTCACGATTCACCATGTTTTTATAATTTTACATATATAGTAGTTCTATCTAAGGTGATGTATTTGAAATACGATAATTATATGCTGGTATGTTATCAAATATCTGTGCCTGAACAAACAGAATTCCTACCCCGCTGTACCAAAACATATTAGGAATTGCAGAGCGAAAATGGTCAAAATGATCATGTAAACAAATAAAAAATTAATATGTAATACTGGTCATTTATCGCCTCGATTACTGAAACTCCCTCCTCACTGGCTTACCTCTAAATAGTCTCTCCCCACTTCAGTCCATTATGAACGCTGCCGCCAGGCTCATCCACCTTAAAAACTGCTCGGCATCTGCTACACCCCTAGGTCAATCTCTACATTGGCTGCCACTCAACCAACGTATTAAATTCAAGATCCTAACAATGACTTATAAATCAATTCACAACCTGGCCCCCAGCTAGATCACTAACCTGGTCTCAAAATACCAAAAATCGAAAAAAAAAGCAAAAAAAAACAAATCGATCTCTTTGCTCCTCCCAAGACCTCCTGCTCTCTAGCTCCCTTGTCACCTCATCCCATGCTCGCCTCCAGGACTTCTCCAGAGCCTCTCCCATCCTCTGGAATGCTCTACCCCAATCTGTCCGACTTTCTCCTAGTTTGTCCACCTTCAGACTATCCCTGAAAACTCATCTCTTCAGAGAAGCCTATCTGGCTCCCACCTAACAACTGTACATTTATCTTCTCTATTAGCACATCCATCACCGTTATTACCTCTTGTATCTCTTGACCTTCCCTTTTAGATTGTAAGCTCTAACGAGCAGGGCCCTCTGATTCCTACTGTATTTCAGTGTATTGTATTTGTACTGTCTAACCTCAAGTTGTAAATCGCTGCGTAAATTGTTGGCGCTATATAAATCCTGTATAATAATAATAATAATAATAAACAAATTACTTATTCTCCAGTGAAATATTGTTTAACATGGCACACAGATTTTAGTATAATGAGCAGCTTTGTGTTTGTTTTTGCTTTAATAATTCTTTAATTATATGTTGCAGATAATCTATCAAAAGACAGAGCTGGAACAGAGAATAATACAGACAACACATTAACAAAGAACATCATTAACGCCCTTAAAGGCTAGTTAGCATAGCAACAAGCAACTGTTTAGAAAGTAAATGCTTTGGTCTGGAGTATACAACACACAGAATATCATGCACAGTGCAACAGTTAAGATGATGTAATCTTATAATATATTGCTGGTCTTGGAAGAGAAAAAAATGCCCTCTCCTTGGTAGTTAGTGGGAAAAAATGGCATTCTGTTGGTGATCTGTGGAAGTAAAAAAAAATGCCCTGTTGTTGTTGGTCAGTGCAATTAAAATGCTTGGTATTATTGGTTAGTTGGAGGAAAATGCTTGGTGTCATTAGTTAGTAAGAGAAAAAAGCCCCAGTTAGCAGCAGGAAAAAAATAATCCCCCTTAACATTCAGACCCCACATCCTGTCTCTTAACATTTCAGATCAGCTCTCCTTAAATTCCCCTTAAACACCCCTTTAGATGTCAAAGGATCCCCTTTTTAACTCCTATTCACACCCCAGATTAGACCCCTTTAAACTCATCTTCAGACAATAGATAAGCCCCTTAACTCTTTTTTTCCTTTCCCTCTAACTCTCATTTAGATCCCATATTGGCACATCTTAAACTCCTCTTAAAACCCCATATCACCCCCTTAAACTCCCTCTTCAGTCCCCATATAAGCCCCTATTAAACACCTCTTCAGATCCCAGATCAGTCCCCCTTAGCCTCACCTTTAGACTCCTAAACAATCTTCCTTAAACTCCCCTTCAAAGTCAAGATCAGCACCCCTTAAATTCTACTTCAGACCCAAGATCAGTCCCCTCAAATACCACTTTCAGACACCATATAAGCCCCCCTTAAACTCTTCTTCAGGTCCCAATTCAGTCACCCTTAAACTTGCCTTTAGACCCCAGATCAGCCCCCTTAAACTTCTCTTGAGACTTCAGTTCAGCCCCTCTCAAACTCCTCTTCAGATCCAAGATAAATCCCCTTTAAACTTGTTTTCCCAAATCCCAAATCAACCCACATCAAACTCCCCTTCATATCCCAAGTTAGCACTGCTTAAATTCCCCTTCAGGCCCCAGATCAGCACAGTTAAACTCATTTTCAGACCTTAAAACAGCCTCCCTAAATTCCCCTCCAGATCTCAGGTAAAACCCCTTGAGCCTCTCTTCAGGCAACAGGTTAGTCTCCCTTAACCTCCTCTTCAAACCCCCATTGAAGTGTAACGCAGGTTTTTTCCTGCAGCAATTAAGCAGGGCTGACACATGGCAAAACCTCAATAATTTTCCATTTCAAGCCAGCTGACCTAATTTCAAAGGTCATTTTGGCTAAAAACAATGGTTTGGCCAATTTTGAACCTGCTGGATTCACTGCTAATCCAGGGTAACATCAAACCCAAACCCCATTCCTGTGTGCATGACTGCATTCATTTGTGTTTGTTATATCTGCCTTGACTTCAACTTTATATATTTGGAGTGTTATAGTTTTTGAATTTTTTTTTTGGAGTATGCTCATTGTAACCTTATTTACAAAGGTGCTGGTAGCAACCTGAAAAGTCTACACCTGCACTTCCTAGTCTTTGTAGGCATTGCTACAGCTTTATTGGTGGCATTTCCTTTCCCTAAATTGGTCCCAGAATTTTGCTGTCTGTAAGGTTTTGAGAACTCAAATACTTGTCTAGCTCTCAATGTAAGGGCAGGCATGTAGGCTTAGGTAATGTCTGTGTTATATATTCACAATATTTTTGTGACTGTCAAATCTCCGTGGTTATTATATTTTAAAGTTATGTTATGCTGTTTTACCTTTAATAGTTAGCATGACTTTTAAAGCAGTAGTAAGCTGCAGCATTTAAACAAACAAAACAAAAAATCCCCTGCAAGGTAATGACATCCCATACTAGCACATTATGAAATACTTACCTTAGAACAAAACCCTCCAGCAGTGTGCTGTCACAGCTGACAGGGTTTCCATTTTCACTTGGTCTTCCTTATGGGTTTGTAGGTTCGGACAGGCTGAATGGCCGAGCTGTATGGTGTCACTATGTGTGCGGGAGTCATGGCCATGGCACAGAGCTTTTTCAGAGCGCATGTGCTGGTGATGTCATCGGCTGCCAAATGAGTGAATGTCTCTTAACCACTTCAGCCCCGGAAGGATTTCCAGCTTTAGGACCGGAGCCCTTTTTGCGATTCAGCACTGCGTCGCTTTAACTGAAAATTGTGCGGTCGTGCAACGTTGTACCCAAACGAAATTTGCGTCCTTTTTTTCCCACAAATAGAGCTTTCTTTTGGTGGTATTTGATCACCTCTGCGTCATTTCTGATCGCCGCTATAAACAAAAGAAGAGCAACAATTTTGCAAAAAAACCCAAATTTCTTACTTTTTGCTCAAATACAAATCCAAAAAAAATATATAAAAAAACATTTTTTTTCACAGTTTTTTGACACTTTTTTTTACAAAAAAATATATAAAAAAAACCTAAACATAAACTCGTTTTTCATTCTTTAA
>BLSH010504696.1:429608-449012 GCA_018402905.1 Glandirana rugosa
CCCCCCCCGGTCCCTCGCCCACGCCACCGAAGCTAACGGCGGCCGATGGGCGCTACGGGGGGGGCCTCACTTTCTTGCCTCCAGGCACGTACATTTGTGCCTGGAGGCGAGACACACTCCCCCTTCCCGACACTAGTGTCGGAAGGACATATGCTTCCGACACTGGTGAAGGGAAGGGGTCGATCCCGTCAGGGGGGTGTCAATCTTGTGCGGGTCCCTTGTATCAATTGGGAATCTCGCGGGGGACGTCCAATTGGGGAAGTGACGGTTACCGTAAATGTGTCATTAGTCACGTAAAAATATCGTGACTAGCGACATATTTACGGTTACCAGGGTTTTTTCACAGTTTTACAAGGCTGTACAGGCGATTTTATAGCGTCATGGCGATTTTTAGCGTCTAGCGGCGGTAATGATCATTTTTTGATCACAGCCCTTCCCCCTCACACAGAGCGGAGGTCCGTGTTTACATGCACGGACCTCCGTTCTTTCACTCCGGGGGGGGCATCGCGGGTAGCCGGCGGCAATCGAAGCCACCGCACCCGCTCCCTGGCCCCCCCCCCGAACACAGTGAGTGCGGGCGCGCGCCTCCGGCGGCGCGTGCGCGCTCACTAGGCTCTGTCTCGCGGCCGCCGTCATATGACGGCGTTTCGCGTTACAGAGCCACTCTGTCGCCATCAATTGCCGATCAGCCGTCGGCAGGCGGTTAAACGGTGCATGTTTAGGAGGTATTCATTTAACCTACATGTAAGCTTTATTATAAGCTTACCTACAGGTAAAAATCACAAAGTGGGCTTTACTAAACTGTAGCCCATTGAAATGTATGTGTCATAATTTGAGTGTCATAAATTGGTAAAATTCCTTCAAGTAGGCAATACGGATGGGCGAACATTTCGCCTGTTCGGCCGTTCGCCGAATGCTCGAATTTGCAGGGTGTTCGTCCGACAAACACCCTGCAATGCACTGAGCACTGCATAGTGCATTCTGTGCCCTGATTGGGCAAAGCTTTGCCCAATCAGGGCACAGTGTAAGCTGGTTGTTAGGGAACGGGGACGGGAAGCCGCCCCAGCGTCCTTAACAACCAATGAGTCATCAGCTGTCAATGTATTTTCCGCTGACAGCTGAATAAAAAAAAAGTTCCACAAAAAGGGGTATGTAAAAATAGATTGGCCATAAAAGGGGTATGGGGGTCTGGGTACTGCCTTGGGGGATATTTTTCAATAAAAAAATAAATAAAAAAAGTTTTTTTTCAGGAGCAGCGATTTTAATGATGCTTAAAGTGAAACAATAAAAAATGAATTATTCCTTATATCGTGCCTGGGGGTCCCCTTGCTCTGCCTATAAAGTATTGCATTTGTGGGATGTATAGAAGAACATGCTGCAGCAATAATGATATTTCTAAAGAAAAAAATGTAATTTAAACTTGCTTGTGGCTGTAATATATTGCCGGCTCCTGGCAATACAGATAAAAGAAAATGTAAAAAAAAAAAAGAGTAGGGTCCCCCCCCCCCCAGTCCATGCCAGGCCCCTGGGTCTGGTATGGATTTTAAGGGGAACCCCATGCTAAAAATTTTTTAAAAATTGCAGTGGGGCCCCCCAAAATCCATACTAGACCCTTATCCGAGCATGCAGCCTGGGGGTCAGGATAAGGGGGCGAGTGAGCCCCCCCCAGAGCCATACCAGGCCACATGCCCTCAACATGGGGGGGTGGGTGCTTTGGGGAAGGGGGGGCTTGGGGACAAGGACCTCATCCAAACATCCCTGGGCTGTGGTTGTCGGGGTCTGTGGGTGAGGGGCTTTTCGGATTCTGGAAGCCACCTTTAAGAAAGGGGCCCCCAGATCCCAGCCCCCTCCATGAGAAACAGTTTTTGACAAATCCTTTATTAACCACTCCAGATCCACACTATAGCCGATTGATGGCTACATCGCGGATCTGAATTGCCGGGGGTTGTCAATTGACGTCCGCCCCTTTGCGATCCGGGTGCGCTGTCACAGCCGCCGGCGATCCCTTCACAGAGAGCCAGAACGGGGAACCGCCAATGTAAACGTGGTGGTTACCCGCTCTGTGAGGGGAGGCATGACAGATCTACTGATCCCTGTGATCAGGATCAGTTAGATCTGTTATGTCCCTGTCAGCCCCACCCCCATACAGTTAGAACACATACAGGGAACACATTTAACCCCTTCACTGCCCCCTTAGTGTTAACCCCTTCACTGCCAATGACATTTACACAGTAATCAGTGTCTATTTTTAGATCTGTTTGCTGTATAAATGTCATTGGTCCCAAAAAATATCAAAAATGTCTGACATGTCCGCCGCAATATCGCAGTCCCAATAAAAATCGCAGATCGCCGCCATTCCCAGTAAAAAAAAAAAAATAATAATAAAAGCGCCATAAACCAATTTCCATAGTTTGTAGGCGCTATACATTTTGCGCAACCCAAACAATATACGCCTATTGCAAATTTTTTTACCAAAGATATGAAGAAGAATATATATTGGCCTAAACTGATGAATAAATGTGTTTTTTTATTTTTTATTTTTGGATATTTATTATAGCAAAAAGTTAAAAAAAATTGTTCTTTTTTCAAAATTGTTGTTCTTTTTTTGTTTATAGCGCAAAAAATAAAAACCCCAGAGGTGATCAAATACCACCAAAAGAAAGCTCTATTTGTGGGAAAAAAAGGACATCAATATTGTTTGGGTACAATGTCGCGCGATCGCGCAATTGTCATTCAAAGAGTGACAGCGCTGAAAACTGAAAATTGGTCCAGGCAGGAGGGGGGTTTAAGTGCCCAATAAGCAAGTGGTTAAAAAATAAAAAAATTGTCCCGCGATGTAAATCCACCTTCAATCATGATGCCCAATGGACCTGAAAAATAGGAAAATATCAAAACGCTCCGCCTCCATTGGACGCTTCCCACGGTATGCGCTGTCTTCCCTTTGACAGTTCTTTTATAGGCAAGGGTGGGGCCACCCGGGTACATCACCTGGTGCCCCCTCTGATATCACATGATGATAAGCTTCTGATAAGCCCCCCACCCACAGACCCTGACTGCCACAGCCCAGGGTTGTCAGGAAGAGGTCCTTGTCCCCATCAACATGGAGACAAGGTGCTTTGGGATGGGGGGTGCAGAGCCCTCCCTGCCCCAAAGCACCCTACCCCCCACGTTGAGGGCATGTGGCCTGGTATGGTTCAGGAGGGGGACGCTCGCTCGTCCCCCCCATCCTGACCTCCAGGCTGCATGCTCGGATAAGGATGGATGGATTTTTGGGGGACCCCACACCAATTTTTTATTTAACCCGAATGGCCTGGCATGGACTGGGGGGACCCACACCATTTTTTTCATTTTTTTAAATCTGTATTGCCGGGAGCCAGCAATACATTACAGCTGCGAGCAAGTTTAAATTACATTTTTTCCTTTAGAAATGTCCTTATTGCTCCGGCATGTTCTATACATTCCACAGATGCGCCATTTTACAGGCAGACAAAGGGGACCCCCCAGTCATGATATTTAAAGGAATATTTCATTTTTATTGTTTCACTTTAAGCATTATTAACCACTTCAGCCCCAGAAGGATTTACCCCCTTCCTGACCAGAGCACTGTGTTTCGTCACTGCATTGCTTTAACTGACAATTGCGCGGTCATGCAACGCTGTACCCAAATGAAACTGACGTCCTTTTTTCCCCACAAATAGAGCTTTCTTTTGGTGGTATTTGATCACCTCTACATCACTTCTGATCACCGCTATAAACAAAAAAAGAGCAACAATTTTGAAAAAAAAAAACTTTTTACTTTTTGCTATAATACATATAAAAAAAACCAAACGCAATAGGCATAGTGATAGGTTTGCACAAAAGTTGCCACGTTTACAAACCATGAGAATTGATTTATGGCATTTTCACTATTTTTTTTTTTTAATAACAATGTCGGCGATCTGCGATTTTTATCGGGACTGCGATTTTGCGACTAACAGATTGGACATTTTTGACAATTTTTGGGACCATTGACATGTATACAGCGATCACAGCTAAAAAAAAAAACACTGATTACTGTGTAAATGTCATTGGCAGGGAAAGGGTTAACTTTCAGGGGCAATCAAGGGGTTAACTGTGTTCCCTGTGTGTGCCCTAATTGTGTGGGCGTTGGGCTGGCAGGGGCATGACAGATCTAACTGATCTAACTGATCCCGATCACAGGGATTAGTAGATTACTGTCATGCTACCTGTCAGAACGGGGAACTGCCGTGTTTACATCAGCGGTTCCCCATTCTTTCTCTCTAACAGGCAATAGTGGGTCGCTGGCGGACATCGAGTCCGCCTGACCCACAACTGTGCCTACGCGAGCCGCCGTATAGGTACATCGGTTTGCGCAGGAGAGGCACATTGCCGCAGTATAAGTAAGTGAGCCAGTCGGGAACCAGTTAAAATCACTGCTCCTGAATAAATGATCATTTTTAAAAAAAAAATGTATTGATACATGTCCCCCAGGACAGTACCCATACCCCGTTACTCCTTTTATGGCCAATTACTTGCATATAAGCCTTCAAAATGGGCACCTTTGATTTTGCCTGTTCAGCTTCCATAGACTTCAATGGGGTTTCGCTGTTTGGGTTAGAACATTTCCTCTGTTCGGAAGTCCTGCTGCGAACCGGCCCATCTCTGGTAGGCAATACGTTTTGGTCAATGTCGTTATTGCAGTAGAGAAAGGTAAGAATGTCTGTCAAGTCTTTATTGTATCTACTGTATGTCACCAGAATAGATATTCACCCTCTCTATTTCTTCCAGTGTCCAGTGTGAAAGGGGTCTAACAGTTGTCACTGGAATGAAAATAAAAGGGGGATCTTATAATAGGGACACCTGATCTCTGTTCCCAATTAAGATGGGATTTCCCTTTACCTTGGAAAGGTTTCTTCTCACTTGTGTCCAGAGAAATAAATGGAACTTTCCCTGACGCAACACAGACAGGAAAAATAATCTTAAAATATTTTTTTAGCTTTAGATATACAGTATCTCACAAAAGTGAGTACACCACTCACCTTTTTGTAAATATTTTATTATATTTTTTCATGTGACAACACTGAAGAAATGACACTTTGCTACAGTGTAAAGTAGTGAGTGTGCAGCTTGTATAACAGTGTAAATTTGCTGTCCCCTCAAAATAACTCAACACACATCCATTAATGCCTAAACCACTGGCAACAAAAGTGAGTACACCCCTAAGTGAAAATGTCCAAATTGGGCCCAATTAGCCATTTTCCCTCCCCGGTGTCATATGACTCGTTAGTGTTACAAGGTCTCAAGTTTGAATGGAGAGCAGTTGTGTTAAATTTGGTCTTATCGCTCTCACTCTCTCATACTGATCACTGGAAGTTCAACATGGCACCTCATGGCAAAGAACTCTCTGAGGATCTGAAAAAAAGGATTATTGCTCTACATAAATATGGCTTAGGCTATAAGAAGATTGCCAAGACCCTGAAACTGAGCTGCAGCATGGTGGCCAAGACCATACAGCGGTTTAACAGGACAGGTTCCACTCAGAACAGGCCTAGACATAGTCGACCAAAGAAGTTGAGTGCATGTGCTCAGTGTCATATCCAGAGGTTGTCTTTGGGAAATAGACATATGAGTGCTGCTAACATTGCTGCAGAGGTTGAAGTGGTAGGGATTAAGCCTGTCAGTGCTCAGACCATACGCTGTACACTGCATCAAATTGGTCTGCATGGCTGTTGTCCCAGAAGGAAGCCTCTTCTAAAGATGGTGCACAAGAAAGCCCGCAAACAGTTTGCTGAAGATAAGCAGACTAAGGACATGGATTACTGGAACCATGTCCTGTGGTCTGATGAGACCACGATAAACTTATTTGGTTCAGATGGTGTCAAGCATGTGTTGCGGCCCACGTGAGGAGTACAAAGACAAGTGTGTCTTGCCTACAGTCAAGCATGGTGGTGGGAGTGTCATGGTCTGGGGCTGCATGAGTGCTGCCGGCACTGGGGAGCTACCATTCATTGAGGAAACCATGAATGCCAACATATACTGTGACATACTGAAGCAGAGCATGATCCTATCCCTTCAGAGACTGGGCCACAGGACAGTATTCCAACATGATAATGACCCCAAACACTCCTCCAAGATGACCACTGCCTTGCTAAAGAAGCTGAGGGTAAAGGTGATGGACTGGCTAAGCATGTCTCCAGACCTAAACCCTATTGAGCATCTGTGGGGCATCCTCAAACGGAAGGTTGAGGAGTGCAAGGTCTCTAACATTCACCAGCTCCGTGATGTCATCATGGAGGAGTAGAAGAGGACTCCAGTGGCAACCTGTGAAGCTCTGGTGAACTTCATGTCTAAGAGGGTTAAGGCAGTGCTGGAAAATAATGGTGGCCACACCAAATATTGACACTTTAGACCCAATTTGGACATTTTAACTTAAGGGTGTACTCACTTTTGTTGCCAGTGGTTTACACATTAATGGCTGTGTGTTGAGTTATTTTGAGGGGACAGAAAATTTACACTGTTATACACACTGTACACTCACTGCTTTACATTGTAGCAAAGTGTCATTTCTTCAGTGTTGTCACATGAAAAGATATAATAAAATATTTACAAAAATGTGAGGGATGTACTCCCTTTTGTGGGATACTGTACTTTAATGTGTGGTGGATTAAGTTTATGAGGATGCAAGTGCATTCAAAAGTTTTTTCAATTTTAAAAAACTGAAACAAAGTCAAAGTCATCATGCTATAGTCTGCATTGCAATAGAGAAGAAAAATGAATTAAATTAATTACCTGGTGTGATGAATAAAAGAGTACAATCTAAAACTTTGTTTATTGTCATAAAAACTGACAATCAAATATTTAAATCACAACAACTTGAAATTCTGCCAGTTAAAATTCTGGATTAACATTATAAGTTTGGATGAGCAACCAATTACCAGCAAAGCATGTCTTGGCCTCTGATCTGTGGTCAGGTGGCTTAGAAGTTCCAGTCATGGGTGTTTTCTTATATGCCAGTCCCTCCATAAAAAAGATAAGGCCTCCCAGCAGCCCTATGTCAGTATGTGTTGAAGGAAACATGGAGTAGATAGGGAAAACTACTATATGTACACTGAGTCAGATACACACTTACTGTGTGTTAGACAGACCTGGGTCATATAGGGATAGATCACACAGTGTTTGCAGGTAGTGATAGTTTCTACCATCCTATACAGAGCTGCCGAAAATTCCTATATTTACAGTTAGTGTGTTTTGGGGACACTTGGAGGCGAGATACTGCACACACAGAACACATTTATCAAAACTAGAGCTGACAGAATTTGGAATAGCTGTGCATAGTAATCAGTCAGATAATCTATCTTGAGCTTTGAGAATGAAAGATAGAAGCTGATTGGTTGCCATACACTGTTGCTCAAGATTCTGTCTGCCCCAGCCTTAGTAAGTTTCCCTCACAGTATTGTTATGGCATTTTTAGTGCAATAAATATACTTTATTGTTTATTGTTTTATTAAAAGCTAGCTGATGTTTAACTTGTTCAAAATATGGCCTAGTAAAATTGCTTAAATTCTATGCATAGGGAACTACAATATTTTTCATTTTTTGTCTGTAAAATATAAACACTCTAATGTTGGTTTTTAATTTAAGCTGGCTGGCATCTTTCTTGTTCAAAATGTGGCCTGGTAAAGTGTTTACAATAGAACTATAGGCAAAACTTGATAGAGAAAGGGAGGGTTATAACCCCTGTCAGCTTTTATGCCATCTGTGTCCTGTTGGGGAGAATTACCTTCACTTCCTGTCCCTTAGCCAAGCGAGGGGAAATCCCTGCAAATTTAGGGAATCATTTGAGGTCCCCCAGGTCACCAGATCTAGTGTTCTCATTGGAAGATTTCCCCTATATTACTGTTCTGGAGGCAACCAAAAATTTATTTTACTTTCACTTTTGATGATAATGGTAAACAGGACAATAAGAGAGGGCGAATCTCCCTAGCGGGACAGAGATAGCAAGAACCAATGTTCTAATCCATCTCCACTCTGTCCAAAACCAAAAGAAATATTTTATAAATGTATTATATATTTATATTTTAAATACTATGTATAGAGACGTATGGAGATATTTTGCTGGCTTATTTCTGGGAAAAAATGCACTCTAATGCTGATGCCTTGATTACAAACCGCCTGGTGTTTCCTTGTGAAAATACAGGCTAGTAAAAACTGTTTACATGCTGTGCATAGATTCAAGACAATATCTCTTGTTCTGTGAAATAAACACTCTAATTTTGATTTCTTAATTATAAACCTGCCTAATGGGAAGCTGTAGTCTAGCAAAAGTTGTTTACCTACCGTGCCAGGATTCAGTACAATATTTATGCCAATTTTAATTTTTTTTCATGATAAAACATTCCTGATTCTCCCCTCTTAAATTTCAGCCTAATAAGGCTGTTATGTACAGTATTGTGCATAGAAGATACAATATTTCTAACTATTTTTTGTGAAATAATACACTGTAATTTTTAATTTTTGATCAATCTTGCTTAGCATTTTCCTCTTAAATTACAGTCAACTAAAGCTGCTTAGATAGTGTTCTCTTAGTCCACACAGTAGTTCTGTATCTTTTATCTAAACTATGTAACTAAAATTTGTATTTCACGCTAAAACCCAAGTTGTCTCTCCATCTTAAATTGTAGCATAATAAATCTGTTCTTCAACTGCACAATAATTCCAGCTATTGTTTGTGAAACAATGCACTCTAATATTTATTTCTTGACAAAACAAGCCTTGTCTTTCCCCTTGAAATTGCAGCCTAATAAGACTGCTTACATGCTGTTCATAAGCTGTACAAGACTTCTGGCTGTTTTCAGTGATTTTATTTTCGGTTTAATACTGGATACACACTCTTAACTTGATGGCTTAAAAAACTCTTCATTGATCAGTTTTAAAACTCTGTTGCATGTGTTAATTATTGCTTGCTGTTCTCTTTCACTGGGTTCCTTGAGTGAGAGGTTCAACTCCTTTGAAATATCAGTTTTAACTTTCTATTAGCTATCAATACTCACCACATGGTCAGGAGAACCCATGGAGGCAAAAATTGGAAGGCTGTCTCACAGCAGAGAACCATATGTAGATAACTCCAAGAAAATATATATTTAAGCTGAAACAAAGGGGTGGGGGGTTGTTGCTTTGAAGCATACATCTGTGCAGAAGTGTGTGGTGATGTGCTGCACAGCTAAGGCTACTTTACCTGTTTAAGCAACAGGTGTGAAACTAAAGTCACCTTGTAAGAGCATGGCCAGCCTGTTCCCATTAGATGTTCCCCCTTCACCTAAGCCTCCAGTGCACTGGGAGGAGGTATGAAATAAGGGCTGCCTGGGGAACATTTTGTTTTGAAGAAATGTGCGGGATGTGCCACACACAAAGGATAGCTGTGTCATTTTCAGCAAACAAGTCCACCTAGTGGGAGGGTGGCCAGCCTTTTACCATTAGGTGTTTCTGCGTCACTTATTCCATCTAAGTTTCAGATCGGGCTACCATCAGAAAATGTGCCAAAGAGATTCCTTACTATGCTGCCTCAGATTGGGATACTTTGTGCTCCATTTTGAATGGTGGCATTGATCTCAACATGGCTTTCCACTTGGATTGGAGAGGAGTAAATTTTCCTTGATGTAGCCCCAAATGTCTTCCTCACTGCAAGCCCCACAACCCTCCTCCTCACCACCAGAATTCCAATGCTCCTCCTCCCTACTGCAAGCAACCCCAACTCTCCCTCTCCTCTTTACCATGCTGTTTTGAAATATGACATTTGGTGTGGGGAGAGGATCATCCACCCGCTGCCACGAGGGGGAGGGGTTGGGGGGAGTTAGGGGTGCGGAGCGAGGTTGCAGAACACTGATGCTGCCTGTGAGCATCATGCTGTTCTATAACAAAATATACAGGTTAAAACTAGATATGTGCATGGCGAAAAAAGTTGTTTTGTTCCCTTTCATTTCGATTTTTTAATCTAGTTATTTATTTTCGTTAAATTTGCTTGATTCGTTCAATTTGCATTTAGGATTCGTATTCGGAATTTGTTTCATGTCTTTTTTGAATTTTCTTTGAACTTACTGTTTTTTTTCAATTCAAAACATTTTAATCCATAAATTTTGAATTGGTCAAATCGAAAACTTTAGATTTTCTTTATTTCAATTTGAATGTGGCAGTGAACAAACAAAAGAAAAATCTTCATCAAATGCTTACAATGACTCTTTAAATCCCCTTTGGCTTAACAAAACAGCATTATTTTGAAATGGTACTCCAATAACACACACAGTCTTAGATTTCAGCAATGTGTGTATAATTAGAATTCGACTGGAGTTCGATGTAAAATTCGATTTGAATTTCAGTCTGAATTTCCAAAATTCTGACAAATTCTGTTTCGCTATTTGGAGAATTCTGTAAAATTTGTTTATATTGTAATTCGGGTATTCGGACATATCCGAATCTCCAAATAATGAAAGATTTGACCGGATATTAATTTGGAACAAAAGAAATCACACTTGTCTAGTTAAAGCCATCTCCCATGTCGCCCTTGAAATCGCAAAAGAGAAGAAGTACTCTCTCCCAGTTGAAAGGTAATTTTTAAATGTATTTTTGCATTTGTACATGGCCCCCATGGCAGTGCCCAGCTCCTTATGCCTTTTATTTGACAATACCTTGCCTATTAGGCTTGAAATGGTCATAATCATTTTTCAAGATTAACCCCCATGGCTTTCAAAGGGGGTGGCATTTAAGCTCACAATTTTTGTACTTTGTGATGAATTTAATGAATAGCCCGTATACCGAGCTCAAGCTAATTTGCTCATCCCTAGTTGTTACTTAAAAGACTCTGTAAATGATCCCATACACGCATTAATATAAACAGACAGCTTATTGTGCAAACTCTTACTGATCTCGTTTCCCTTGTAGCTTAGGCCAATTAGGGAATATAGTCCTGGCTGGTGACTGCAGCTGAAGTCACTGTGTATCTTGGATACTGCCAATGCAGTATAACAGCAGGGCTATTGCCTTTTTCAGGGTGAATGGAACTAGACTTTGTGTATGTCCTTAGTGGATGGTTTATATACTACTTTCTGAAAGGTTGGCACAGCTATAGGAATGAGGTTTGCACTAAGCTTTTCCAGCTTCTTTATGGCATGCTGAAAATCCATTTTCATGAGAAGCAGGGTGCAGATCTTGTTCTATGGTAAAAGTAAATTTACTTGTAATGGAAATCTCAAACAATGCACCCTTGAAATGCAGCCCCACTGCACTGTAATGGTTAAATGCTTGTTATGTGTAGGGGTACACAGTGCAGGAATCTCTTATCATATATCCTGCCCTGGCCAGCTCCAGCTTTCACCTCCTCTGCATCATCATGTACAATACAGGGACATTAACCCTGTATTGTACTTTTGAGGAGGCTGAAGTGCGACTAGAGCTGACCACAACTTACGGCAGAGCTGGCTGCAGGGAACCAGAGGTACCCTGTTTGAGTCAGATGTTAAGTATTTACTTCCTTTCTGTGCACCCTTGGACATAACCTGCATTTAACCCTTGCAGTGTGGGGGTTGGTGGGCCATCTCTTACCTTTTGCAGGGTCCCAGGAATAGTGAGTGGCCTAGTGGGCACCTGACTTTCTGTATGTCAATTGAGCACTACAAACTATGGTTCAGGGCCCCAACGTGGGCCAAAGAAACAGAGCATGGATTTTAATAGATCTGCAACCTTTAGGCCACCTAGTTAACTGAAACTCATTGCATGTAGCCTAGTGGTAACCAACCACCCAGTGTGTTACTGATTGCAATTACACTATGTGGAGGCTCTTTTCCTTTCTATGAGGATGGATTACTGTACATCTCAAGACACTGGGAAAACTTGTGAGCGCTCTATGGTCCGGGTGTAATTATTTGTGATGTTGATGATGAATGTCTGGGTCCAGGTGTAATTATCCGAGATGTTGATGATGAATTTATACACGTGCCAATTTACTTCCTCTTTTTGGTAAGAGTACCCATTACTATTTTTGGTGGTGGAAAAGCACGCATGGTGGTGGAAGTTTATACCGTTTGGAAGACACTTATATATATAGGTTTTTCCACTGAGATGAACTTTATTTGGATTATTTTATCTCTGCACATATGGACTTCTTTATATGGACTTTTGTGATGAATCCCAATACTGTTTACTTTGCACGATGCGCTATTTTTTGATTTTTGATTTTATTATTATTTTGACACTAGCACTGCACGTTATTTAGATTCTTGATTACACAATTTGGTTGGTTGTTTGTGCTGGCAGCTACATTTGCAGTATATTTTTCTAGTTTTTCACTATAACTTCCATATGCCTAGACAAAGACAGCAACCTTGATGTTCAAACGCATTGGTGGTATCCATGATACCCAGTGACATCACCGTCTACACACATAAGTTCCTTTATGCCTCTCAGCCAGGGGTAAGCAACCGTAAAGAGGTGGAGATCTATTTGAAAAACATGGGGAAAGTCAGAGATCATCAGGCACAGTGTCACCTCCTCACACCAGATTTAAACCTCTAATTGCCTTATTACCATGTCGCAATCACGTGCATTGGTGTATGGATTTAAATGAGGCAACATATTGCCACTTCACCACCTGTCAAGCACAATTGGATCACTTTTCAGAGGAGCAGCAGTGTCTACTGCACTAAGTTGCACTCGGCAGTGGCACCCTTAGGGCTTGTTCACATGTAAAGTTGGGGGGCATAAAACCCTGCAGTTGAGCCATGGTTTTACCACCCCTAATCCCTACCTCCAAAGGTGTAAACATGTCACAGCAGTAATTAAACCCCCTGTTGATTTTGATGGGTACTACCGCCTGCCAAACACGACCCATTCAAGTAAATGGAGCCACTTATACTATTATGCCCAGTGCATTGCTTCACACTGACCTGAAGATCTCTTCTTTCCTGCTGCTGGCAACACTCTGGAGACCGCAAGCAGGGATAAGAGATGGAGTGGAGTTGGTATCACTCTGCAGGGGTCAGGAGCCAGTGCTACAGAGGAGACATCGACTTATGCGGCTCTTATTCCCTACTACAGCTCCAAATTTACAAGTAGTCCCTCTGCATGGTGGGTCAGCAAGCCCAGACTGCGATCTACCAGTCACCTGTCAGAGATCTACTGGTAGATCGCGATCTACAGGTTGCTGACCCCCGCTCTCAGCTGTAGTGACTGGCCAGGCCTGTATTCTTATTTCCTCATTGAATGGAGCTACATAGAAAACAAGATCATTAAGGGTTTGCACAGTAAGCTGCCTCTTTATACCAATGCCGGATGGGATCAGTTACAGAGCTCTAGAACTAATAATTATAATTGTGGTTGCTAATTATTGGAAGTTTCAAGTTGCTGTGACTTTAAAGATTCGATCGGCAGTTTTTATGACAAAAAATAACGTTTTAGATTTTAATATTTTATTCATCACACCAGGTTATTCATTTGATTCCCTTTTATCATATAATTTATATGCAGAATATAGCACTATGGTTTTGACTTTGTTGCAGCAAATAAAATCCATTGATCCATCACTTTGCCGTTTTGTGTTTTGCCTAAAACTGCTTTTTACTTGGCTCTGTTCTGTTTCCTAGGAAAAATAACTGTGAATATAACAGTGTTTGTCTGTGTTAAAGAATGGCATTTCAAGGTTAAACTACACTGTAACCATTCTCTGTCTATAGCATGTGTATTATTGCATTTAATCAAGATTAGTCACTTGCACCTGTGAAAAAGACATTATGGCTGTATATATACCCATCCAGAATCTAAAGAATGGGTGTTTATTTAAAACAGAATCAAGAGCGGGAAAATTCATAAGTATTTGACGCTCAAGTGTATACAAGCGCCTTTCCCTAAATATATATTTTTTTAGACATTCGCTATTTAGATTTTTAAAAAGCCTTTAAAGAATAAGATTGAAACAATAATATTTCACTTGCACGTTGCAAAAACAATTTGAATGTGATTAGACAGTAGTTATATACAGTAATGTAGCACATTAAAGAAAATAAATATAAAAGGTTGAAACATCTTGCAATAAAGTTCTCATATCAGTGGTTATATGTGCATTTTGTATACTTAAGGCCTGGTTCACACCTATGCAGGTTGCAGTTTGCATATTCCAGGTGCATTTTGCAATTTTCAGTACATGTTTTGATCCATTGAAGTCCATGGAACCAAAAACCAGATAAAAGTCCCTGGCAATTTCTATAAAATGCACAGATGTGAACGTGACCCATAGGAAACCATGTTAAATGGACTGTAGCGTGTTTCTGCAAAACTGAAAATGCATTAAAAAATGCATAGGTGTGAACCAGGCCTCAGTAAGCTACTACCAGGTCAAGAGAAAGCACCAGCATTCATGATTTTGTGTATCTAAGTATAGTAGTAACTCAGTAGAATGTGAGCTCTTCCAGCTTCATATGTGGCATGCAAATTTGAAACTGTAAATTAAGTTATGAAAAAGGGGGAAGAAAGGGGAATTAGGAAAAGGCAGATAATAATGTGGTCCTGTTGTGATGGTGGGAAAGGGGACAGGTAAAAAAGTGGGGGAGATAGAAAAATAATAGAGAGAACTGTAAACTTGTACCCTGCAACTATGCCCCGGAAATACCTCAAATTGTGTGTCCATACCTTTAAATAAGTTAAGAGGGGCGACCACAGGGTTAATAAGGAGGTAAAAGGTAGTGATGGGCTGAATGGACCCCTGTACGGGTCGCACCAGAACTTTCGAACACCGAGAAAGTTCGGACCAGAATAACGAACCCCATTAAAGTCAATAGGACCCGAACATCCAAAATAAAAAGTGCCCATTTTGAGGGCTTATATGCAAGTACAATGGTTATATGGGTTCTGGTCCTGTCCTGGGGGACATGTATCATTGAGAAAAAAGTTTGTGAAAAATGTAATTTTTAAATAAGCAGTGATTTTTTTGATTTTTAAAGTGAAAGCATAAAAATGAAAAATTCTTTCCAATATAGTGCCTGGGAGGTCCCCTTAGTCTGCTTGTAAAGTGGCAGATCTGTACCATGTCTAGAATCTGCTGCAGAAATAATTGCATTTATAAAGCCCAAAAAATTACATTTTCCCTGCACGCTACCTTTGTTTTGCTCGGCAACAGCTGGGGAGCCAGTGTGTATGATGAGGCCACAATGAAGCGCACTGGGAAAAAGATTAGAGATTTTTTGGATAAATTCTGGTACCACTTTGATTTTGGATAGAAGTAACGGGTGCGGAAAAATTGGGCTTTGGGTGTCGTTGGTGCCTTCACACCATAACTCTATACAGGTGCTCTTCATGAAGGCAAGAATTGGCCTTGCTCTAAAAAATTGCAATGATATGCACCAGTCAAACAGGTGCAGAAAAATTGGCCTTTGGGTGTCGGTGACGCCTTCCCACCGTAACCCTATAGAGGTACTCTTGATGAAAGCAAGAATTGGCCTTGCTCTAAAAAATTGCAATGATATGCACCAGTCAAACAGGTGCAGATTACTCTTTGGGTGTTGGTGGCGCCTTCTCACCGTAACCCTATAGAGGTGCTCTTGATGAAGGCAAAAAAAATTGCAAAGATATGCACCTGTCAAACAGGTGTTGAAAAATTGGTCTTTGGGTGTTAATTGTGCCCATGAAAACTATACCAAAAACATTCTTCCAGATGAAATGATTGAACACCCTTAAAGCTAGGCATCCTCAAAGTCCCGCAGAGATTCCACATCCCAAAAACACTTAATCAGTGACATCTACATCAAGGGCTTCATAGCTGGTAATCCAGGACTAATTCATTTTTATAAAAGTCAAAAGGTCCACGGAGTCTATGGACAGACGCGTTCTATGATCAGTAACAAAACCTTCTACAGCACTGAATGCCCGTTCTGAAAGCATGCCGGATGCAGGGTCAGCCCAAAAACTCAATAGCCTACTGGGCAAGTTCTGGCCAGTGGTCTATTCTCATGACCCAGTAAGCTAGTGGATTGTCAAGTGGAAAGCTGTCCATCTCTGTTTTGGCCCGAGGTAATCATCCATCATGTGATGCAAATGCTGAGGACTTAAAAAAAATTTGGAAATGCATCACATCTCCAACGCTCCTCTCTTGACCAACAGAAGACTCAAAACTACGTTTTCCACCATACTGTAACCTACTGGAGTCGGAAAAACGTTCAATAAAATCCTCTTTAATGTGTCCTCAAGAGATTTTATCTTCTGCACTCTCTGTGGGGACGGGATGAGTTCTGAGACCTTCCACTTATAACGGTGGTCAAGGAGGGTTGCCAACCAGTAATGATCATTCTCCTTTATGCCACATATTCTTGGGTCCTTTTGCAGGCTTTGAAGCATAAGGTTGCCCATGCACCTCAAATTTGCAGAGGCTTGAGAAGCAGACTCCTCGGGGACACTCAGGATGACAGAATCTGGAACTTCCTCCTCCCAGCCACGTACTACTCCCAAGGGTCCTGGGGTTGGAAAGCGATCGCTTACAGATTGACGTATGTCTTCCTCTTCTTTGAAGCCTAAGAAAGTTCTAGAATCTTCCTCCTCATCCTCCTCCCCTCTCTCCTCCTGTGTGTTCTGTGACATAGGAATAATGGTGTCTGGATAAAGTGGGCCTTGAGAGGAAAGGAAGTCCTCCTCTTCTTCCTGCTGCTTTGCTTCCAGTGCCCTGTCCATAATGCCATGCAGAGTCTGCCCCAGCAGGAACACAACAGGGATTATGCACTGTCACGACTCACCATCCTTGTGGCCTCCTCAAATGGTGACAGTACAGTGCATGCATCCTAAATGATCAGTCATTGGCGTGGGGAAAAAAAAGCAGAGGTGGCCTGAGCCTGTCGTCGTGCGCACAGGTACTTGTTGACGGCCCTCTGCTGTATGTATAGCCGCTGCAGCATTGCCAAAGTCGAGTTCCACCTGGTGGGCATGTCATAAATCAGGGGGTTTTACGGGCAGGTGGAATTCCTGCTGAATTTCAGCCAACCGAGCACTGGTTGTGTATGACCGCCTGAAATGGCTACAGACTCTTCTGGCCAGCTTTAGCACATCCTCCAACCCTGGGTACGTATTTAGGAAATGCTGCACCACCAAATTGAGGACATGTTCCAGGCATGGCACATGTGTCAACTTCCCCTGTCTAAGGGCAGACAGGAGGTTTGAGTCTTTATCACACACCGCCATTCCTGGCTCCAGCTGGCGTGGTGTGAACCACCTCTGGGCCTGTACCTGCAGAGCTGCAAGAATCTCTGCTCCAGTGTGGTTCCTGTCCCCTAGACACACCAGCTCAAGCACTGCATGGCACCTTTTAGCCTGACTCATGCAATAGCCCTTTGAATGCTTAAGGGGTACCTCATGTTCATAGAACAATTCTGCAAAGGAGGGCATGGAGGTGGTGGAGGAGGAGAAGGAGCAGGAGGGGGTAGAGCTCCCAGGTCTGGCATCATCATCACCAGCTGTATGTAGACGTGGGGGCACAACAAGCTGCAGCACTGAGCCCTGTCCTGCATCCTTTCGAGTTGAAGGCAGCGTTACCCAGTGTGCTGTGAACTAAATATATCGTCCCTGCCCATGCTTGCTTGACCACGTGTCAGCAGTAAGGTTGATTTTATGGCTGACTACCTTGCCCAACGATGTCAGAACATTCCCTTCCACGTGATGGTAGAGAGATGAAACCGCCTTACGTGAAAAATAGTAGCATCTGGGAACCTGTCATTGTGGCACAGCACGTTGTGTGAATTCACGGAAGGGGCAGAATCCACCAGGCTGAAAGGCAGAAGTTGGAGAGCCAACGTTTTTGACAAGCTTGCATTTAGATGCTGGGAATGTGGGTGGCAGGGACTGTATTTTTTTTCCACTGCAGCAGATGGGGTAGAGAAATTTGCTGGCTACAGTCTACAGCTGGTGGTGTGCTGCTGGCAGATGTGCTGCTAGGACCTGGGACACCCTGTGCTATACCATCATCCCTGTCAGTGGAGGCTGCTGAGAGGTAATGACTCGGTATAGCAGAGGCAGACTGAAGTAGGTGAGGAGGAGGGGGAGGGACAGATTTGTGTCACTTTTGTGTGGCTTTTAGGTGCTCTTGCCAATGGGCTGAGTGGTTGAACGTTAAATGCCTTGTTAAGCATGTGGTACCCAAATGGCTGGTGTTTTTGCCACGTTTGATGTGCCTGAGACACAGTTTGCAGATAGCAACAGTGTGATCTGCTGCAGATGTGCTGAAATAGGCCCAGACAGCTGAGCTTTGGGAAGTGGGCCAGTAGATAACAGCTGCAGAATGTGATGGAATAGGGTGCCTGCTCACCTTCAGTTTCCTCCTCTGCTCTATCTCCAACTTCATCATCATCATCATTACCACTGGAGACAACTTGGCAATATGCTGCGGCTGGGGGAACATGAATGCCAATTTGTCTACCAGTGTTCTCCCCTCTCTCTAGGCTCATGTTCCTGTCATCCTCAACCTCAGAACCAACATCTGAATCCAGTAATGGCTGGGCATCATTAAGGAACAAGTGGCTGACGCTGTGGTCAAATAACTCAGTCAACTCCTCTGTGGCTAATGTTGGGGCTATGGCAGGAATAGATGTGGACAAGGAGGCAGGTTTATCCACTCTGGCAACTGCAGGGGACTGCACACTTGTCTCTGCTTGTGTGACAGAGGATGAGGAGAATGAGGAAGGTTTAGTATGCCAGTCCACCACCTCCTCTGCATGCTGTGGCTGGATAGCGCGGGCAACCTCACTAAAGAGAGGAGATGATGCCATGCCTGAGGACTGACCACCACGTCCACCTTTGCCTGTGGGCACATTTGTTGCTGGCCCCCTTACAGTGCCAAGAGATCGTCTGCCTTTCCTTGTTGTCCTCCCAGACATTATTGGGAGGGAGGGGGCAGTGCTTATTAGTAGTGTTGAGCGAACCCGGACTGTAACGTTCGGGTCCGTACCGAACTTTCGGGTGTCCGTGGCACGGACCCGGACATTTCAAAAATCGTTCGGGTTCGGTCCGGGGTTCTGCTATTTTACTCCACGTGTTGAGAAGCTGCAGGGCAGCCAATCAACAAGCATTTCACTGGTTTGCCCTTAGAAGCCATCACAGCCATGCCTACTAATGGCATGGCTGTGATTGGCCAGTGCATCATGTGACCCAGCCTCTTTATAAGCTGGAGTCACAGTGCTGCAGTCACATGCTCCTTGGGTTAGTGTAGGGAAAGGTAGCTGACGGCGTGAGGGACAGATTTCAGCCATTTTAAGACCTGATCCTGCATCCTGAGATAGATTACTTTACTACTGCTGTCTGTGCTGTTGCTCTGAGGACAGATAGCAGAAATTAGAGATTTCACATACCGCTGCTTTGAGTTGCAGATCAAGCTCTGCATAGAAC
>BLSH010504721.1:8554-23593 GCA_018402905.1 Glandirana rugosa
AAGAGACAGCACGAGGAGAGTCCATCCCACGAGGAAAGTCCATCCCACGAGGAAAGTCCATCCCACAGGGAGAGTCCTTCCCATGAGGAGAGTCCATCCCACGAGGAAAGTCCATCCCACGAGGAAAGTCCATCCCACGAGGAAAGTCCATCCCACAGGGAGAGTCCATCCCACGAGGAGAGTCCCTCCCACGAGGAGAGTCCATCCCACGAGAAAAGTCCATCCCACGAGGAAAGCCCATCCCACGAGGAAAGTCCATCCCACGAGGAGAGTCCATCCCACAAGGAGAGTCCATCCCACGAGGAAAGTCCATCCCACGAGGAGAGTCCATCCCACGAGGAAAGTCCATCCCACGAGGAGAGTCCATCCCACGAGGAGAGTCCATCCCACGAGGAAAGTCCATCCCACGAGGAAAGTCTATCCCACGAGGAGAGTCCATCCCACGAGGAGAGTCCATCCCACGAGGAGAGTCCATCCCATGAGGAAAGTCCATAGGAATGAAGAGCAGCTTTCCAATCCTGTGAGCAGACCACCAGCCAATGGATTCAATGAGCGCAACAAAATCACCACCTATTATGGTGGGGGGGGGGCACTGATGCCCCAGGGGGCAGGCAGGAGAGGAGTCAGGATACAAGCCGGGATTCCTTAACAGGCGGGCAGCGAAGTGCCAGGGAGCAGGCAGGAGAGGAGTCAGGATACAAGCCGGGATTCGTTAACAGGCGGGCAGCGAAGTGCCAGGGGGCAGGCAGGAGAGGAGTCAGGATACAAGCCGGGATTCGTTAACAGGCGGGCAGCGAAGTGCCAGGGAGCAGGCAGGAGAGGAGTCAGGGTACAAGCCGGGATTCGTTAACAGGCGGGCAGCGAAGTGCCAGGGAGCAGGCAGGAGAGGAGTCAGGGTACAAGCCGGGATTCGTTAACAGGCGGGCAGCGAAGTGCCAGGGAGCAGGCAGGAGAGGAGTCAGGATACAAGCCGGGATTAGTTAACAGGCGGGCAGCGAAGTGCCAGGGAGCAGGCAGGAGAGGAGTCAGGATACAAGCCGGGATTAGTTAACAGGCGGGCAGCGAAGTGCCAGGGAGCAGGCAGGAGAGGAGTCAGGATACAAGCCGGGATTCGTTAACAGGGGGGCAGCAAAGTGCCAGGGAGCAGGCAGGAGAGGAGTCAGGATACAAGCCGGGATTAGTTAACAGGCGGGCAGCGAAGTGCCAGGGAGCAGGCAGAAGAGAAGTCAAACAAGCCAAAGTCGGGGGCAGGCGGATATCAGGATTGTCAGTTCAAGGCAAAGTCACAGGGACAGGACCACAGATGCTATGAACAGCAGGGGTCACAGGAAACGCTGAAGACCAGACAGCAACGATTCCAAGCCACAGCTCCCTTTAAATAGACCGCCATGAGTCAGCAATTACCACAAGGTGCCGTGCATCTTCACAACACTGCGCACACGCGCACTAGGATTCCTCTACTTTGCCCATTGGCGCATGCGTCGGGCGCCTTTTCTCCCGTGAACATGAAGAATAGGCATTCCTAAATGCCCGCAATTTGCAGCCTCCAGATGCCCAACTGGGCCAATCTTTCAGGGTGGGTTCTTTTAAAGGTTTGGGTCAATCTCTTGGCATGGACGTCAGTTTCGGGCTCCCATGAATTCCGGTCTGTGACCTTTCCACTCAATCAGATATTGAATTTGATTACCTCTCTTTCTACAATCTAAAACAGCCTCGAATTCCTCTTCTCCATCAATTAGGACTGACTCAGGAGGACCTTTTACTAGAGTTGAGTGAACGCCTGGATGTTCGGGTTCGGCGGGTCCGGCTGAACTTCGCGAAAAGGTTCGGGTTCGGGTTCGGTACCGAACTTAACCCAAACTTGACCCCGGACACCGAACCCCATTGGAGTCAATGGGGACCTGAATGTTTCTGCACAAAAATGGCTGTAAAAAAGTCCTGGCAAGTGCTAGAGGGCTGCAAAAGGAAGTAAAATGGGGGTAAGAGAAGGGCAAGTGCCCTACAAAAAAATGGAGATAGGAAAAATAACTTAAAATCAAATAAAAAAAATAAAAATGGGAAGGGGGGTGGATGTGGAGGAGGAGCCTAGAGGATGACTAGGCCGTGGCCGTGGCAGTGTAGGTGGAAGTGGCGGTGGTGGAGGAGGAGGAGGAGGTAGCCAACACTTTTTGTTGTTTGTTTGTTTTTTATTTTTTAGAATTGGGGTAGCCCCCAAAATATTGAGGCCTATTCAAAAAAACAAGGACACCAATGGCTGTGTGAGTCCGGTCTAAATGTTTATTCTGCACAAGGTACAGACAAGTCTTGTGGGATCCATGCCTGATTCATTTTAATAAAGGTTAGCTTGTCCACGTTGGATGTGGACAGGCGGCTGCGCTTGTCTGTGATAACGCCCCCTGCCGTGCTAAACACACGTTCCGACAATACACTGGCTGCAGGGCAGGCCAGCACCTCCAAGGCATAAAGGGCAAGCTCAGGCCATGTGGCCAATTTGGAGACCCAGAAGTTGAATGGGGCAGACCCATCAGTCAGTATGTGTAGGCGTGGGCACACATACTGTTCCACCATGTTGCTGAAATGCTGCCTCCTGCTAAGACCTTGCCTATCAGCCGGTGGTGCTGTTTGTTGTGGCGGGCTGCGGGTTTCAGCCGGGAAACATGAAAAACAGGGTGCACCCCAAATGAATCTGGCAGTTCTAGTTCATGAGCCACATCGTTAATTTTCCTTTTAACTGGAAAAAGACCCACAAATTTTGGGCCAAGTTTCTTTGAAGGGCAGGCAAGTTTGAGATTTGTTGTGGACAACCAGACCTGATCCCCGGGTTCCAAGCTCAGCTCACCCCGCCGACCCTTGTCAAATACTCTTTTGTTGTACGCCCGTGTTTTAGGCATTGTCTCTTGCAATAGCTTGTTGTTAGTTTCAAAAAAGTTTAATGTTTCCAAGACAGCTGGTACCGGGCTTTCCGGAATGGAGTTGGATAGGAAGGAAGGGTGGAACCCGTAGTTGGAGAAGAAAGGAGACTGTTTGGTAGCCGAGTGGATAGAGTTGTTGTAAGAGAACATGGGCAGTGGTAGCAGAGAAACCCAATCATCCTGCGAAAAGGAGGAAAGACAACGTGAGTATTGTTCAAGGGTTTGATTTGTCCTTTGTCTGTGGATGGTATGCTGAAGAAAAGGACAGCTCCATCTTCAAGGATTCACACAAGGCTTTGCAGAATCTGGAGGTAAACTGTACTCCACGGTCAGAAACTATATTAGCTGGAATTCCGTGGAGTCTGATGATTTCTTTGATAAAAAATTAAGCACTTTCAGGAGCAGAGGGTGCACCCTTCATTGGCAGAAAATGGGCCATCTTGGTCAAATGATCTAAAACCCCAAATATGGCAGTGCAGTCTTCAGGAGGAGGCAACTCTACTATAAAATCCATTGCGATCATCTTCCAAGGCCTTTCCGGAACAGACAGTGGTCTCAGCAGACCCCAGGCCTTGGTTTTTGGTACATGTGGTGCAAGAGTCTACATATTTTCTGCAGTCCTTTTCCACTTGTGGCCACCAAAAGGTACGTTGCAATAGTTCAGATGTTTTGTAGATGCCAAAGTGCCCAGCCACTTTATGATCCTAAAACAGAAACTCGCAATTCCTCTGCTATGAAGATTTTGTTGTGATGCCATAATAGTCCATCTTTTTGTTTGTAGCCAGCAGAACGGCACCCCTTGAAGAAGCCTTCTTGACCTCTAATAATAAACCTTCCTGGAGTAACAGAAAATGACCCGCAGGCAGGATAGTATCTGGAATTGTTGCCTCCCCTGATTTGTTGAACATCCGTCACAGTGCATCCGGCTTAATGTTCTGTGACCCGGGCCTGTAGGATATATGGAAAGAAAAACGGGAAAGGAATAAGGCCCATCTGGCATGACGGGGGTTTTAGCCTCTTTGCTGTTCTTAGATATTGAAGATTCTTGTGATCAATGTGAATTAAAATTGGATGCTCAGCTCCTTCCGACAAGTAGCGCCATTCCTCCAGTGCTGCTTTGATCACCAGAAGTTCACGGTCCCCCACATCATAGTTCCTCTGTGTTTGACAATTTACAAGAAAAGAAAGCCAGGGGATGTAACAGAGCCTTGGTGCCCTGGTCTTTGGGAAAGAATCACCCCAACTGTTCCTTCAGATGCATCCCCCTCTACGACATATGGCAGTGTTGAATCAGGGTGTTTTAAGACAGGCGCCGAGGGAAACAAGCCCTCAAAAGTTTCAAACGAACGCCTCTTGAGCCCCTCTGGGGAAAGAGAGCCTTGCCTGTTGGGGGCATGGCCAGGAGTTGGGCGTAAGTTGGAGGTGGCACACTCCATGGGAGGAAGTCACGGGGATGGGGTTGGGCCTTCAGCTGGGTAAAAGGAAATGCCCCAAGGAATGCTGGGCCTTTAGGAAGAACGTGGCTGGAAGAGCTGCCCACCCTCCCGCCCTTAACATTTCTTAGGGTGGTATGTCACAGCTTGCGGCGGTTTAATTGCCAGCACTAAAAAGTTGCTGTTATGAGCTATGCCCTTGATCAGAAATTGGGAGTAGGCTGGCTGTCCAGCACTTATGGTAAGGACAGGCCCCTCCCCCTCCGTTTGTATTCAAAGCATTAATGTAAAGCGTGCTCACAGTACCACTGTGACTCATATAAGTACTCATATGTTATGTGTTGGAATTTAATAAAGCTGTGGCCTTGCCATTTCCAACCCAATGGTTGTAAGAGTGGTTTCTTATGTGGGTTCAGGGAAAGAGGGAGGTTCCATAGTGTCAATGTGATTATGCTTAGGCCCATTGCGCCTCAACAGTCAAGCAACTTGAGCTTCTGGAGACCACTGAAGTAGGGTACCCTGTTTAGTTAGCAGGGTAATGGGGGCTATGATGGAAGAAAATCCTTTGATTCGAATCCAATAAAGCATTGTACTCCTTTATTGTCAACTGGAACTGGCCAATCAAGAATGGCTGTGACTTTTTGGGGATCCATCTTGATACCCTCCACGGAAATGATTAATCCCAAAAACTGCATACTTGGGGGTTATTTACTAAGGCTGGAGGGTGCAAAATCTGCTGCAACTCTGCACAGAAACCAATAAGCTTCCAGGTTTTACTGCCCAACCTTAATTCAAGAAGCTGAAGTTAAAAGCTGAAAAAATGAGAGCGTCGTCTAAGTAGACAACGACCAAAAAGATCCAGATAGTCTTTAAAGATGTTGTTGATGAAGTGCTGGAATGTGGCGGGGGCGTTGCATAACCCGAATGGCATCACCAGGTATTTGAAGTGGCCAAAACGGGTACAGAAAGCTGTCTTACATTCGTCGCCTGCCGAATACGGATTGTAAGCCCCTCGAAGATCCAATATTGTAAGACTTGCTGCACCAAGTCTTTGAAAGAGCTCAGGTTCTAAGGGAAGCGGGTACCGATTCTTTACCGTGATTTTGTTGAGTTCACGGTAATCAATGCAGGGTCGTAGAGAGAGTGGTTTTTTTTTCTACAAAAAAGATGCCCTCACCAGCTGGAGAAGTGGATGACCGGATGAAACCTCTGTTGATATTGTCATCGATGTATGTCTTCAGAGCGCCCAGTTCTAACTCAGTCAAAGGAAAAAGTCTTTTCCGAATGGAATCTCGGAACCAGGCAGGAGCTCAATTGGGCAATCATAATGTCTATGGGGGGGGGGGGAGTCTCTGCACCCTTTTTACTGAAGACATCCAAGAATGCGTGTTAAGCCGTGGGCACGGCTTGATGATCTTCAACTTCAGCGTCCACACACAACAAGGTTGCAGGTTTACAGATGGTTTCTTATAAGCAGCGCTGAAGGCAAAAGGAAGACTGGAACTGGACCTTCCCCATAACCCAATCAATGTTGGGGTTGTAGGCCCCTAGCCATAGCATCCCTAGGATGACTGGGAACAATGGAGATGCAATGGCATCTAGGCATAAGAATTCATGGGAGAACTGGCAGAAGTAGTTGGTAAAGGAACAGTCTCTTGTGTAACCAGTACAGATTTAATAGCCAATCCATCGGCCAGATGTACTGCCAGCCCTGGAGATTTGGCTTGTAGCAGAATCTGGTGTTGGGTGGCGAAGGACAGGTCTATGAAGCAGCTGCATGCCCCGGAGTCAATAATGGCGGTGACCTGGATATTCCCTCCTGGGGAACTCATGTGAGTTGAGTTGCTTGGTACAGTGGGTACAGAGTCAGTAGAAATTGTCAGAAACTTACGCAGCTTAGCTGGGCACAATCTCAAATAATGTCCGGGTTCACCACAGTACAAACACAAGTTGTTGGATCGTCTGCGTTGATGTTCTTCAGAGGTGAGGGAAGGACGAAGCAGGCCCAGTTGCATCGATTCAGAAAAGTCAGGAGCAGAAGTTGTTGGAACCGGAGGGTTGGAGCTGGGAAAGTTGGGGACCCAGGGAAGCACCCATGCAGGGCGAGATGCCTCCATAGAACATTCAGACCTCCGTTCTCTGAGCCGCCGGTCAATTTGGATGGACAGATTGACGAGGGCACCCAAAGATTGGGGAATTCCGACAGGGGCTAACTCATCTTTCAAAGGTTCACAGAGTCCCATCCAGAACTGGTAGCGCAGAGCAGCGTCGTTCCAGTTAGCGTCGGAACTCCAACGCCTAAACTCAGATACATAGTCCTCTACTGCTCTGCGACCCTGTTGAAGCGCATGTAGGGGCACTTCTGTGGTCGCAGTTTGCTGGGGATCTTCATAAAGTTGCACCATGGCGAGAAAGAAGGAGATGAGGTCTGTGAGACAGACGGCTTTTTGTTCCAGAAGAGCCCAGGATTGTGGCTCACCCTGCAGAGAGATATTACAAAGCCCACTTTAGTCGCTTCCAGTGAACATGTGCGGGGGTACAGTTCCCAAACATTGCGGAATGTTCTAAATTTACTGCGTTCCCCGGAGAACCTTTCAGGTGCCGATATCTTGGGTTCAGGTGGGAGAATCACAACTGTAGGTGTGGTAGGGGTGCTGGCAGATGCGGAAGGTTGACTTGTCCCTGGTGCAGCTGGGGAGGAAAGGACCTGAATGCATCCCTCCAGCCTCCCCTCCTGCAGATTCTGTACAGCCTGTGCTAGGTTAGCGAGGTGTTGACTAAGTTCATCCATGGTAGAGGGTCCCTGTGCAGACTCTGACATTTGGACTGTCTGGTACTGTCACGTCCACAGCTTCCTTTACATAGCCCGCAATGAGTCAGCAATTGTCATATCGCATCTTCACGTGTTGGGCGCGCCCATGTGCATAGGCGCACTTGGATTCCTCTACTTTGCCCGTTGGCGCATGCGCATGCACCAAACACCTTTTCTCCCGTGAACATGAAGAATAGGCATTCCTAAATGCCTGCGAGCCGATCCTCTGTGACACTCTCATACTGGTCACTGGAAGTTCAACATGGCCCCTCATGGCAAAGAACTCTCTGAGGATCTGAAAAAAAAGAATTGTTGCTCTACATAAAGATGGCCCCTAGGCTATAAGAAGATTGCCAAGACCCTGAAACTGTGAAACGGTGGCCAAGACCATACAGCGGTATAACAGGAGAGGTTCCACTCAGAACAGCGCCTCGCCATGGTCGGCCAAAGAAGTTGAGTGCCGTGCTCAGCGTCATATCCAGAGGTGGTCTTTGGGAAATAGACTATGAGTGCTGCCAGCATTGCTGCAGAGGTTGAAGGGGTGGGGGGTCAGCCTGTCAGTGCTCAGACCATACGCCGCACACTGCATCAAATTGGTCTGCATGGCTGTCGTCCCAGAAGGAAACCTCTTCTAAAGATGATGCACAAGAAAGCCTGCAAACAGTTTGCTGAAGACAAGCAGACTAAGGACATGGATTACTGGAACCATGCCCTGTGGTCTGATGAGACCAAGATAAACTTATTTGGGTCAGATGGTGCCAAGCGTGTGTGGTGGCAACCAGGTGAGGAGTACAAAGACAAGTGTGTCTTGCCTACAGTCAAGCATGGTGGTGGGAGTGTCATGGTCTGGGGCTGCATGAGTGCTGCCGGCACTGGGGAGCTACAGTTCATTGAGGGAACCATGAATGCCAACATGTACTGTGACCTACTGAAGCAGAGCTTCCCCTCCCTTCAGAGACTGGGCCACAGGGCAGTATTCCAACATGATAACGACCCCAAACACCTCCAAGATGACCACTGCCTTGCTAAAGAAGCGGAGGGTAAAGGTGATGGACTGGCCAAGCATCTCCAGACCTAAACCCTATTTGGCATCTGTGGGGCTCCTCAAATGGAAGGTGGAGGAGCACAAGGTCTCTAACATCCACCAGCTCTGTGGTGTCATCATGGAGGAGGGGAAGAGGACTGCAGTGCCAACCTGTGAAGCTCTGGTGACCTCCATGCCCAAGAAGGTTAAGGCAGTGCTGGAAAATAATGGTGGCCACACAAAATATTGACACTCTGGGCCCAATTTGGACATTTTCACTTAGGGGTGTACTCATTTTTGTTGCCAGCGGTTTAGACATTAATGGCTGTGTGTTGAGTTATTTTGAGGGGACAGTAAATTTACACTGTTATACAAGCTGTACACTCACTACTTTACATTGTAGCAAAGTGTCAGCTCTTCAGTGTTGTCACATGAAAAGGGAGGGGTGTACTTACTTTTGTCAGATACTGTGTGTATATATATTCTGGGAAAACGCAGCAGAGAGATGAGTAGAGGGCTGCAATCTGACTTTGATGTAAAAATATATTTCTTCATTTCCATACATTATGGAAATATAAAAGAAGATCGGCTTCAGGTTTGCGCACCCTCAGAATATCACCCAACGCTCCCGGGTGCCTCCATGCCATTCCTTATCTGACAATGATATCAATAAATCTGTGATGAACGTTTCCCTATCATATAATCTATTGATATTGTAATCTGTAACAGTAAAGTTTCTGATCTCTGGCCGTTATACGCGTCATGCGTCTGTTATCAGATGTATGGCTCATTGCACAATCCACCAGCATGGATCTCAGACCTGCATAACGACCTCCACCCATCATCCGCTTATTTCACAATTCCAAAGTGAGGCAACTATGAAGGGTGGTGCCCCCCCCCCCCCACGACAGAGCGAGGTTCAGTCACAAAATACCTCTCTCCAATAAAAAGACGCTAAAGTCCTATTCATCCCTTCAGCTTCATTGGCTGCACATCCCCCGCCCCATTTGGTATAGCGACCCTAAGACCCCTTTCACACTTTGTGCAACTCGTCCTGCGAGTTGGGGCTGCAAAGTCACATGAAGAGTCGTTCCCCATTGTTTCCAATGAGTGCCGTTCATATCTGTGCGACTTTCAGGTCGCGCCGACTTCATTGTAGCCCCTGCATTACTTTGGCCCAACTTTGATGCAACTTGAGGTCCATAGACTTCAACGTTAAACCCTCAAAGTCGCACCTGAATAATATAGATGAGATTTCTGTATGACTTTATAATAGGTTTTCATAGAGCCAAAGTTGCAACAAAGTCAGACCAAAGTCGTACCGATCCCAAATCGTGTCAAAATCGCAGCAAAATCGCGGAAAAATCGGGTCCCACAAGAGTGAAAGGGGCCTAAACACCGAACTTGTAGTCAGAAAAAGTCTGGATGGTTGCACTTCCTCAGGTCTTCAGAACATAATCTTTTGTTATAACAATGTAGCCAGAATGCCCACTCAGGGGGGAGAGATGGGTAACGCGTTTCACATTTGTTTCAGTGCCTCCTTATAACCTAAGCTGACCGATTCACCTGTGACCCTAGAGCGGGTAAAGCACCCAGGTGTGGGCAATCGGATGGTGAATAATCTCCAATCATTTTATCAAAGAGAACCAAATCTATTTCACACAATATACATTCTTTGTTTTATAGACATTGCATTCTGCACGCATCTGCTCCTGACGAGGTGCTATAATCCCCGAAACATGTAGAGCAAACACTAAAGCATGCAAATATTTTTAATCTAGGAATCCCATGTGATGTAATTCTGTACAGATATAATGTTATGCGGATCAACATTGGCTTATATGTTTCTCTTTTTTATGTACAAAATCGCTATTTACCCGCTCTAGGGTCCCGGGTGAATCGGTCAGCTTAGGTTATAAGGAGGCACTAAAACAAATGTGAAACACGTTACCCATCTCTCCCCCCCGAGTGAGCAATATACTGACCTCACCCTCCACCTTCTGCCCATGGAGCCCAGGCCAGAGAGAAGCCATGGCAAGGGGAGGACTGGGTTGGCGTTCAGTAAACCACCCAGGTGTGGGCAATCAACCTCTAATCATAGAGAACCAAATCTATCTACAAATTATACAAAAATACACAAAAAATTCTCAAACACAAAAAAGAAATAAAAATTAAAAAATCTATATTTTTTGTATTTCTTTTTTGTTTGAGAAATTTTTTGTGTATTTTTGTATAATTTGTAGATAGATTTGGTTCTCTATGATTAGAGGTTGATTGCCCACACCTGGGTGGTTTACTGAATGCCAACCCAGTCCTCCCCTTGCCATGGCGTCTCTCTGGCCTGGGCTCCATGGGCAGAAGGCGGAGGGTGAGGTCAGTGTATTGCTCACTCAGGGGGGAGAGATGGGTAACGCGTTTTACATTTGTTTCAGTGCCTCCTTATAACCTAAGCTGACCGATTCACCCGTGACCCTAGGGCGGGTAAAGCTCCCAGGTGTGGGCAATCGGATGGTGAATAATCTCTAATCATTTTATCAAAGAGAGCCAAATCTATTTCACACAATATACATTCTTTGTTTTACAGACATTGCATTCTGCACGCATCTGCTCCTGACGAGGTGCTATAATCCCCGAAACATGTAGAGCAAACACTGATGCATGGAAATACGCTTTTTAATCTAGGAATCCCATGTGATGTAATTCTGTACAGATATAATGTTATGCGGATCAACATTGGCTTATATGTTTCTCTTTTTTATGTACAAAATCGCTATTATGATATCATCTGCACTTTCTAGACCGATATTTGTGGATCATGAATAAAATATTGTATTGTTGACCAGCATCTCGTCCCCCCCCCTTGTGCCTCATTCAAAGTCCCATTTTCCTTTTTCTATGCTATACAGGGATGGAGGCACCCACCTTTCCCCCTCCCCCGGGTGTCTCATCTAAAGTCCCACATTTTGTCCCCCCTCTTTCTATTAAATCTTTTTACAAATTATACAAAAATACACAAAACATTTCTCAAACAAAAAAGAAATACAAAAAATATATATTTTTTAATTTTTATTTATTTTTTGTGTTTGAGAAATTCTTTGTGTATTTTTGTATAATTTGTAAATAGATTTGGTTCTCTTTGATAAAATGATTAGAGGTTGATTGCCCACACCTGGGTGGTTTACTGAACGCCAACCCAGTCCTCCCCTTGCCATGGCGTCTCTCTGGCCTGGGCTCCATGGGCAGAAGGTGGAGGGTGAGGTCAGTATATTGCTCACTCAGGGGGGAGAGAGAGATGGGTAACGTGTTTCACATTTGTTTCAGTGCCTCCTTATAACCTAAGCTGACCGATTCACCCGCGACCCTAGAGCGGGTAAGGCACCCAGGTGTGGGCAATCGGATGGGGAATAATCTCTAATCATTTTATCAAAGAGAACCAAATCTATTTCACACAATATACATTCTTTGTTTTACAGACATTGCATTCTGCAGGCATCTGCTCCTGACGAGGTGCTATAATCCCCGAAACATGTAGAGCAAACACTGATGCATGCAAATCTAGGAATCCCATGTGATGTAATTCTGTACAGATATAATGTTATGCGGATCAACATTGGCTTATATGTTTCTCTTTTTTATGTACAAAATCGCTATTATGATATCATCTGCACTTTCTAGACCGATATTTGTGGATCATTAATAAAATATTGTATTGTTGACCAGCATCTCGTCCCCCCCCCCCCCCATGCCTCATTCAAAGTCCCATTTTCCTTTTTCTACACTATACAGGGATGGAGGCACCCACCTTTCCCCCTCCCCCGGGTGTCTCATCTAAAGTCCCACATTTTGTCCCCCCTCTTTCTATTAAATCTTTTTATAAATTATACAAAAAATACACAAAGAATTTCTCAAAGAAATACAAAAAATATATATTTTTACATTTTTATTTATTTTTTGTGTTTGAGATATTCTTTGTGTATTTTTGTATAATTTATAAATATATTTGGTTCTCTTTGATAAAATGATTGGAGATTATTCACCATCTGATTGCCCACACCTGGGTGCCTTACCCGCTCTAGGGTCACGGGTGAATCAGTCAGCTTAGGTTATAAGGAGGCACTGAAACAAATGTGAAACGCGTTACCCATCTCTCCCCCCTGAGTGAGCAATATACTGACCTCACCCTCCGCCTTCTGCCCATGGAGCCCAGGCCAGAGGGATGCCATGGCAATGACTAGGTTGGCGTTCAGTAAACCACCCAGGTGTGGGCAATCAACCTCTAATCATAGAGAACCAAATCTTTTTACAAATCATACAAAAATACACAAAAAATAAATAAAAATTAAAAATATATATTTTTTGCATTTCTTTTTTGTTTGAGAATTTTTTTGTGTATTTTTGTATGATTTGTAAAAAGATTTGGTTCTCTATGATTAGAGGTTGATTGCCCACACCTGGGTGGTTTACTGAACGCCAACCTAGTCCTCGCCTTGCCATGGCGTCCCTCTGGCCTGGGCTCCATGGGCAGAAGGCGGAGGGTGAGGTCAGTATATTGCTCACTCAGGGGGGAGAGATGGCTGACGCGTTTCACATTTGTTTCAGTGCCTCCTTATAACCTAAGCTGACCGATTCACCCGTGGCCCTAGAGCGGGTAAGGCACCCAGGTGTGGGCACTCAACCTCTAATCATTTTATCAAAGAGAACCAAATCTTTTTACAAATTATACAAAAATACACAAAGAATTTCTCAAACAAAAAAGAAATACAAAAAATACATATTTTTTAAAATTTTTCTTTATTTATTTTTTGTGTTTGAGAAATTCTTTGTGTATTTTTGTATAATTTGTAAAAAGATTTGGTTCTCTTTGATAAAATGATTAGAGGTTGAGTGCCCACACCTGGGTGGTTTACTGAACGCCAACCTAGTCCTCCCCTTGCCATGGCGTCTCTCTGGCCTGGGCTCCATGGGCAGGGCCGAATTAAGAGAATCATGTGCTTGGTGCTGAGGGTTTTGGTGGACTTTTCACTGGGCACCCTTCTGCATTTCCAAGAACATGTGCTGGTGTGGGCCCAAGCTCACAGCCACACAGGCGTAACACTAGGGAAGCCTGGCAGTTGGTTGGTCATGTGGCGCCCATTAACAATCTCACCACCCTGCCCAGGCGGTGCATGCGGAATGTAGGGCCCATCGGGGAGATCTCTCCCGGTTGGCCCATTGCTTCCCATGAGCAGTCTGTTCTTGTGGCTGGGCCTATATTAAGGTAGGGGCCTGGAGCTGCAGCTCCAATAGCCCCTATGTTAATCCAGCCCTGCCCATGGGCAGAAGGCGGAGGGTGAGGTCGGTGTGTTGCTCCCTCCTCTCCTAATGTTTCATATCGGTCTTTTTCTACATTTCACCCCCCAATTTCACCGGTGGGGTGGAGGTCCAAAGGAGAAGTGGACCTTCGTATTGCGATAGCGGCGCCGTTTTCCTGGAATCCTATAATCTGTAACATTTTAACCCTCATCTAAATATTTACATCCCGGCCCTCCAGATTCCGTTCATTCCGAGTCTTCTTTACAGGTTACTCAATAATGGATTCTGTACGTCCCCCCCGCCCCGGGAAGCGGCTCCCCGACCTTGCTGCTCATTACTGGAAGGCGCGTTGTCAGCAGTGCGTCACTCATGTTGGGTTCAAGTTTAAGTTCAACAGAAAACCGGTTTTTGCAGAAGCTGTTGTTTTTCTTTTTTTTTTTTTTGCACTCATAAATTGTTTAAAGCAAAACTGCGGGCAGAGAGAGGAGATGCCCTGCAATACTTTAACCCCTTCAGCCCCGGAAGGATTTCCCCCTTTAGGACCAGAGCACTTTTTGCGATTCGGCGCTGCGTCGCTTTAACTGACAATTGCGCGGTCGTGCGGCGTTGTACCCAAACAAAATTTACATCCTTTTTTTCCCACAAACAGAGCTTTCTTTTGGTGGTATTTCATCCCCTCTGCGCCATTTCTGATCGCCGCTATAAACAAAAGAACAGCGACAATTTTGCAAAAAAAAAAAAACCCAATATTTCTTACTTTTGGCTAAAATACAAATCCAAAAAAAAAAAATATAAAAAAACATTTTTTTTCATCAGTTTTGGCCGATTTCTATTCTTCCTCATATTTTTGGTAAAAAAAAATATCGCAATCGGCGTTTATTGGTTTGAGCAAAAGTTGCTGTGTTTACAAATGATGAGAATTAATTTCTAGGGTTTTCATTATTTTTTAATATTTTACTAATAATGGCGGTGATCTGCGATTTTTTTAGCGGTACTGCGATATTGCGGCGGACATGTTGGAACATTTTGACACTTTTTTGGGACCATTGGCATTTATACAGCGATCAGTGCTATAAAAATGCACTGATTACTGTGTAAATGTCATTGGCAGTGAAGGGGTTAACCAACAGGGGGTGCTTTAAGGGTTAACTGTGTTCCCTCAGTGTGTTCTAACTGTATGGGGGCTGGGCTGGCAGGGGGAGGGGAGTGATCACAGCTTCCATATACAGGAAGCCTGCGATCACAGCCCTTCCCCCTCTAACAGAACAGAGATCAGTGTTTACATACAGGGACCCCTGTTCTATCGCTCCGGGGGCATCGCGGGTAGCTGGAGGAGATCGAGTCCCCCTTACCCGCTCCCTGGCCCCCCCCCCCGGAACACAGTGAGCGCTCACAATGCTCGTTCTCGCGGCCGCCGTCAGGTGACGGCGTTTCACGACAACGAATCCCTTTGTCGCCGTCATGCCACGGCGGGTGGTTCCCGACACTAGCGTCCGAAGGACATATACCTTCGACACTAGTGAGGGGAGGGGGACGGTCGGGTCGGGGGTATGTCAATCTTGTGTG
>BLSH010504721.1:132772-144422 GCA_018402905.1 Glandirana rugosa
TTCATCGACCCCTTATGGTAAAATACGTAAACTTTGAATAACTACAAAAATTGGACAGTAATAATCTCAACTCGCTTGGAGACCTTCAAGCCCAAGACGACCAGGCCGGCTTGAAGCCCTGTTTCAGGCCCAGGCCTGCCTTGGGCTTGCTAGCGTGCCTGTAGCTTGGGGTAACTTTAGTTACCCTGGGCTTGAAAATCCGTGTTTTTACCGACATTGTTTCAGGACCTTTCGGGATCTCCCGACGTTTTCCTTCATTTTACCTCCATTCCCATCCCGTTCACGGGATGTTTTTTTACCCCTATCCCTTTTATTTAATTTTAGTTTATTTTTTTACTTTTGTAGGGCACTTGCCCTACCCTTACCTCCATTTTACTTCCTTTTGCAGCCCTCTAGGGCTTTCCAGGACTTTGTTACAGCCATTTTTGTGCCTAAAAGTTCGGGTCCCATTGATTTCAATGGGGTTCGATGTCCGTGCGATCGTTCGGGTTCCGTCCGGACCCGGACTTTGTCCCGAAGTTCGGCCGGACCAGCAGAACCCGAACTTCCAGAGGTTCGCTCAACTCTAATAATGACAGGTTAAAAACATCAATAAGTTTCAAATGCATAAAATGGTATTCCCCAGCTACTTGCACATATAATCCCCCGAAGGAGGGGGGGGTTATGTTGATGGATATGTCCAGTAGGTGGGGGTGATCCAACACGTTTCAAAATTTAAACACAAATAAATTCTTCTTCAGAGATTTTTATCACTTCTGCAATATAAGATAATATCACTTTAAGAACTTGTGTTTGTTATCTTCTGTACATTTACATAAAAAACCCAATGCAATGCAGTATATTCAGAATTATTCACAATTACTCACAACATGTTCAACTTGAGCTAAAGTACTTCCACTGCGCGACCCCCATATATCCACTGCTTTCACTGTTCATGCAGCACAAAGACCATTGGTAAGCATCCAAAAATTAGACACCAGTGCTTTAAGGGAAGAGAAAATTACGCTAAGAACCAAGCAGCATGGAAAATCCAACAGTGTAAATACAGTATGCCGCAGACACTTAGGGCCCAATTTGGACATTTTCACTTACTGGTGTACTCACTTTTGTTGCCAGTGGTTTAGACATTAATGGCTGTGTGTTGAGCTATTTTTAGGGGACAGAAAATTTACACTGTTATACAAGCTGTACACTCACTACTTTACATTGTAACAAAGTGTAATTTCTTCAGTGTTGTCACATGAAAAGATATGATAAAATATTTACAAAACTTTGAGGAGTGTACTCACTTTTGTGAGATACTGTATATTTGTCATTTATAACTGTTGCTACCTCATATGAAACTCGACTTTTCTGCATGCTCAAACGCTATATTATACACTGTGCTGAATTGTTAAATGGCACAATCCCATTATTAACATTTCCATAGGCCCAGAAGGGTTTTACCCAGTAGTTTATTTAATTTTGTGTTTATTCATGTTGACTGGAGTGTACCTGCCCCCTGTTTATTCCTCTATCTGGATATTACCTAAGAAATTACTAACCCTTGATTGGAGATCTGTTCGTTGCTGTTTAAAAAGCCACAGGAGGACTTGAGATCATCCTGGTAACACTGTTAAGCCATCATCCCAGTAAGGACACTTCTCTCTTCCAGTGCTGATGGCTGAAAGAGAATCCCCTAATTGTTCCTGTGAATGCCAAGAAGAAAAGCCATGATGCCAATTGCCAACTCAAGGCCTGAGAGTTCCAGTGAACATTGAGAGAGATTTGTTTCCAGTCTAAAGACCTAAGTGGCCTAAACTGTAAGATGTTTTGTTTGCTTCTTTGCAACACCGGTTCCAGTCTATCTGATGTTAACTGCTATTCCTGTTGAGAGGCAAGCCTTTATGGAGTGGTGGATCTCTTCTGGGTACACAAGTAGATTAAAAAAAAACTGAAAGTGACAGATATTTGCAAGGCTTTTGCCCTCTCCTTTGAGAGAACTGTCACTATCATTCTATCAGTTTAAGGGACTAACCCTTTTACTTTGATTATTTCTGCCATCTTGCTGAAGACTCCATCTTTTGACTTTCAGACTGACTGTAGTTAAATGTAACAACTGAACAGTTCCCAGAAACATCTTTCCTGCACGTTCCTGTGCAAAGTCCTCTAGGGGCCCTTTTGGTGTATCCCTGGTGCTCTCTTGAGGTAGTCATGCCTGAGTTAGGTGAGAAAATGTTTTAGTCCATTTAGCAACAGAGACCACATCACTTGGAACCCCGAATGGGTTCTCACAAGGGGTGGTGAAGTAGCCAAGTGGCTTACTACATCCACAGCAGTACACTGCTTTTCCCATGCAGACAGCAGAGATCTTTTACATAGATACAGTTTACCTTTTTATATGCTTTGTCCAGAATAGGGCAGAGTTTCTCAGAAAGCCCTGGAAAGTCTGAACAGCAGGGTTAACCCTTATGTCCCCGGCAGTGTTGCCAACCTACCAGACTGAAATTTACTGACGCAACGCCAAAGATTTATTGGAACAGCCAAGTTTTTACTGCCATTTCCAAAAGTTACAAAATTACAGTTTTAAGTGCAAATTTCAGTATTTAACCATTTGCTGACCGCACTATAGTCAAAAGATGTCTACAGCGCGGTCGGCTTATTCTGGGAGGGCGTCCATGGGCGTCCGTGCAGATTGTGGTAAAGGGCCAATAACAGTGACCCTTTACCATGTGATCGCTCCCTGCAATGAGGGAGCGATCCCAATGTCAACAAACTGGGGTCATACAGAGGTCCTGTTCTCTTCTCTGCTCACACTGATACAGCGTGTGAGGAAAGGAGAGCTACGGTGTGAGTGATTTACAGAGCCTATCTGTGCCCAGAAGTGCCATATAGTGCCACTACAGTACCAATCAGTGCCAATACAGTACCCAGCAGTACCACTACACAGTACCCAGAACTGCCCATAAGGTATACAACAGTGCCACTACAGTACCCAGCAGTGCCACCTGTGCCACTACAGTACCCATTAGTGCCACCTGTGCCACTATAGTACCCATCAGTGCCACTACAGTGCCACTACAGTGATCATCTGTGCCAATACAGTGATCATCTGTGCCCCACAGGGCCACTACAGTGCTCATCTGTGCCACATCATGCCACCAGTGCCACCTGTGCCACCAGTGCCCATAAGTGCCACCCGTGCCACTACAGTGCCCGTCAGTGCCACTTCAGTGCTCATCTGTGCCACTACAGTGCTCATCAGTGCCACATTAGTGCCACTGATGTGCTCATCATCAATGCCACTACAGTGCTCATCAGTTCCACATTGCTGCCACTACAGTGCTCATCTGTGCCATCAGGGCACCTACAGTAATCAGTGCTGCTACAGTGCTCATCAGTGTCACATTAGCGCCACATCAGTGCCACTTCAGCGCTCATCAGTGCTACTACAGTGCTCATCAGTGCCACTACAGCGTTCATCCGTGCCACTACATCGCTCATCAGTGCTACTACAGTGCTCAGCAGTGCCACATTAGCACCACTAGAGTGCTCATCAGTGCCACTTCAGCGCTCATTATTGCCACTACAGCGCCCATCAGTGCCCATAAGTGAGTGCTCATCAGTGCTACCCTATCAGTGGATGCTCATCACACTACAGTGCTCATCAGTGCCACATTAGTGCCACTACAGTGCTCATTTGAACCCTACAGTGCCCATCAGTGCCACTACAGCGCTCACCAATGCCCATAAGTGACTGTTTATCAGTGACACCATATCAGTGGATCTTCAACAGCGTCCATCAGTGCCGCCTTATCAGTGCACCTCAGTGTCAGATAATCAGTGCATCATCAGTGTGGTGCATTAGTGTACATCAGTGCAACCTCATCAGCGCACATAAATGCTCCCTCATCACACCTATCAGTGCACCCTCATCAGAACCCATCAGCTCAGCCTCTTCAGCACCCAGCACTGCAGCCTCATTAGAACAGCCTGATCAGCACCCATTAGTGCAGCCATATCTGTCCGAGTGTACCTACTACAGCAGTTTGTCACCACAGCCCACAGTCACCAATATGGCAAGAAAAATGTTTTCCACTGAGGAGGCATATCAACTTCTTTGTTTAACAGACGAGAGCAGTGGGGAGATCTCTGAGTCTGATTCTGGTTCAGAATATGAACCCTTTATAAGCAGTGGGTCTGATACAGAATCAGAGGAAGAGGAAAGGGTGCCCATGAAGCGAAGGTGTTCTGGCATGGAGCAGCAAGCTACCACAAATAGGGCAGTGACATCAACCAGCAGCTCAGTGCCATCCACCAGTAATGCAGTGGCATCAACCAGCAGCTCAGTTCCATCCACTAGTGGTGCAGTGCCAGCTACAAGAAATGATATACCAGTGCAATAAAGGCCAAGCACTAACGGGGTGTCATCTCAGCCCCAAAGGATTAGAACGCATGCCGGCCTTCCCTATGCCCTTGAAAGCCCTCTGTGGCTTTCTCCTAATTCAGGAGCAGCAAACATCCCACCTTTCACCGCCCAGCCAGGTGTCCAGGTGAACACAGAGAATTTTGCCTTTATTGATTTTTTAAATTTCATTTTTACCCAAGACCTTTTATCTTACATCGTGGCCCAGTGCAACCTCTATGCACAACAGTACTTAACAAGCAAACCTGGTTCAAGTTACGCCCATCCCTATGAGCGGAGAGAATTGACAGTAGAGGAATTAAAAAAAAATTAGGCCTAACTTTCAACATGGGAATAACAAAAAAAAAAGAATTATATTCCTATTGCTCTACCCACCCCATCCACCACATGCCCATCCATTCATTGATTATGCCAAGATCAAGATACCTGATGATTATGAGGTTCCTCTACTACAATGACAACTCCCAGTGCCCTCCCCGAAATGACCCATCATTTGATAAATTATTTAAAATTCGGCCACTCTTAAATTTTTTCTCTGAGAAATTCTCCCAATTATTTACCCCCCGACCAAAAAAATCTCCGTGGATGAATCACATGTTCATTTCACAGGCAGGCTTGGCTTCAGGCAGTTTATCCCCAGCAAAAGGGCCCGATATGGGGTTAAACTGTACAAGCTATGTGACCGAGCCACGGAGTACATTTACGCCTTCCTGGTGTATGAAGGGAAGGACACTCAACTGCATCCCCCTGAATGCCCAGAGTACATAGGAGCCAGCGTAAAAGTTGTATGGGAGCTTGTATATCCACTCCTTGGAAAGGGTTACCACCTTTATGTGGATAATTACTATACAAGCTTGCCCCTCTTCCGCAATCTTCACCTAAGGAGCACTCCAGCATGTGGTATAGTGAGAGCCAATAGAAAGGGCTTCCTGCAAAGGCTCCTTACTGAAAAACTACAAAAAGGGGAGACGGCATATTTGCGAAATCATGAGATATTGGCTGTCAGGTGGAGGTATAAACGAAATGTCCACATGCTCACATCTATCCATAACGACACCTACATGGAAATCCAAAGAAATGGCCCAATCCAGCAACCAGCATGTGTCCATGACTATAATTTGTAAATGGGGGGAGTCGATTTTAATGATCAAATGATCAAACCCACAAGAAAAAAGATGCTATTGGTATAAAAAAGTCTCCATTTATTTTTTCAGTTTGGCCATGTATAACAGTTATGTTATTTACTGTAAATCTACCCAGAGCCCCGTCTCCACCCTTTTGTATCCTGAAGGCCCACCAGAAAGCATTTGTTCGGATGCAGTGAGCAGACTCAGTGAACGACTCTCCCACCATGAAACAGGCCGAAAACGTCAGAAGAAATGCCGTGTGTGCTCCAGAGGAGGAACTAGAAGAGACACCGTATATTATTGTCCACAATGTCCTTCCCAACCAGGCCTCTGTATAGGCGAATATTTCCGCCGTTACCATACTTGTGTACATTAATAGTGAAGTATGGTAATTCTCATTTCCTGTCATTTTCCTCCACAGCCCTTATGCCACTGCACTGCACTGTACATACCGCTGACTTCTCCGGAACTGACCCTGGCCTGTTATACGACAATGCTTCTGCCTAACACTACATATACTTCTGCCTACTCCGGAACTGACCCTGGCCTGTTATACGACAACACTTCTGCCTAACACTAAACATACCTGTGCCTACTCTGGAACTGACCCTGGCCTGTTATACGACAACGCTTCTGCCTAAACGCTAAATTTACCTCTGCCTGCTCCCGAACTGACCCTGGCCTGTTATACGACAACACTTCTGCCTAACACTAAACATACCTGTGCCTACTCTGGAACTGACCCTGGCCTATTATACGACAATGCTTCTGCCTAATGCTAAACATACTTCTGCCCATAAGCTGAGGCCCCCTATCCTGGCCCCTACTCAATAGCCCACTCAATAGCCCTCAGCGATTGCATTCTCAACTCCCCCTACTTAGTCTTCAAACTTCGCCCCCTCAATCACCTTTTTAATAATCCCAGCTTCCCACCAGGTCTGGAAATCCGGGCCTTCAAATGGTGGACAAATAAAGGATTATTCCGAATAGGACATTTTCTGATCTCTAAGGGCCCCATGACTTTAACCCACTGCATTAACAAATTAGGAATGGCTCCCTTTGAGACATTTAGGTTCCAATAAATAAGTCATTTCCTGTCTTCCAAGTGAAAGCTTAGAAAGGACTCCACAGATATTACCCCATACGAAAAATGGTGCACTGAATTAGAAGTCCAAAGAAGAGGTATTTCTTTGATCTATGCATTGCTGATGGAGAGCTCAGACAAACCTTCCTATGTGAGGAGATGGGAAAAGGACCTGGACGTAGTCTGGGAAACAGAAAGGTGGAATTCCCTGTTCCAGAGATCATTCAAAGGGATAGTCAATACAGCATTGAGGGAAGCCAACTTAAAGGTCTTCACCCGCTGGTACTTGGTTCTGACCAGGTTGGCGGTCATGTTTCCTAACTCTTCAAGCCTGTGCTTTAGAGGATGCGGCCATGTGGGCTTCTTTCTCCATATCTGGTGGGAGTGTCCACGGATCTGGGGCTTCTGGAATAGGATATTCCATCTGATACGTAAGATCACAGACCAGCCCATCCCCAAAAATCCAGAAACGGCTCTTCTAAATGATAGGCCTGACGTTATCTCCAAATCCCTCTTCAAACTCCCCCACTTCATCCTGTTGGGAGCCAAAATTACAATTGCCAGGGCCTGGAAACATCCTGTGGTGTCTTTTTCCGCGACCATTAAAAAAGTTTCTGGATTATGACCCAGGAGAAGTTTGCTAACATCATTCTGGACTCATCACCTAAATTTGATCTGATCTGGGATCCCTGGAAGAAATATCTAAACCTACCCCCGTGACTCTTACAAGCCATTTCTCTGTTTTTTCCTTTTCATCCTTTTTAGGGTCTAGGTTCCCTGGTGCCATTCCCTTTCTACCTCTTCCATATTTCTTCCCTTTCTGTTCTTCTGTCCTAATGTTTTCTTCTCTTCTCTCGATTGTTGGTACCTTTTGGGATGATATGGTGCTTTAGGTTGCTGGTCAATACAATCTGGCATTTTTTAATTTTTTTTTTTTTGATCCTGCAGGCTGGCGACAGCACAACTAATAGACAACCAAGTTTACAGTTATGTTCCAGGATATTAGATCTTAGATTTGTGTCCAAACTAAAATCATATTGAACTAAGACCATATGTAATATCTAGTGTTACAATGGAAGTGTAACTCAGCACACAATGTTAACTATATTTTGGCTTCACTGAACCTACAGTAGTCTGATCCTCCTGGTCCACTGCTTGTACCCATTTGGGGTAGAGTTGGGGTAACAGACATCTTCTTCTTAAAGTTTCCTCTATAGACGCATTCTGTGGATCACTCTTCTGGTGCACTAGTTGGTTTCTGTTAAGCTCTGATTTTTTGTATGTACTAGACTGGCCTGCAAGGCCGATTTTCCATCTTTCCCCAAGGTACCCTTGGATTTATCAATATACTTGTAATTCTAAAAAACGAATAAAAATCTTTAAACAAACATACCTCTGCCTGCTTTGGAACTGACCCTGGACTGTTTATTGACCATGTTTTTTTGCCTGCCTCTTGGACGGATCTTTTACCCTGCTACTGGAGTAGTGGGATTCATAAACACAGGGGTCTCAAATATGTGAGAGGCTCCAGAATGATTTTTCTGGATGAAGAAAACTAATTATTTGGTTTTCTCATTCCCAGATTAGGGTCTAGAGACTCGGAGGCTTCAAAGCAATTTGGGTGGGAGAAGCCTCTACCCCTGTCCCCATTCTTTCCTGGCCTGCTACCTGTACTATGGACCATGTTCCTGCCTACTACCAGGACTAATATTTTGGCACTGCTGGCAATATCTCTACCTGCACTGACTCTGGACTGTATATGGACAGTATTCCTGCCTGTACTGACTATAGACAATATTCCTGCCTGCTGCCTGGACAATTCGCTGATCACGTCCCTGCCTGCCGGGATCAGGCCTCTCCTCCTGTGGACAACTGCACTGCAGTTACCTGGTAATCTTTTGTTTACCCTTTGCTCAGCAGAAGGTATTTTGGGGTGTAATTCTTGGTATGTACATGCTATGTGTTAGAAATATGAAGGGCCTTCAAAAAGTGATAGGTTGTCAGGAAATTAAATGCATAATTTATTTTCCTATAACACCTGATGATGCTCCTTTGATGTTGGGCATCTGTATGTGGCCAGGCTGTGTAAAAGTCTCACACATGCGGTATCGCCATACTCAGGAGGAGCAGAATGGATTTTGGGGTGCCATTTTTCCTACGTACATGCTATGTGTTAGAAATATCTTATAAATGGACAACTTTGTGTAAAAAAAAGTGTTTTCATTCTCTTTCCACAGTTTATAAGCACTTGTGGAAAAAAATGTTCAAAAGGCTCATTAGGCCTCATAGATTATACGTCAGGTTGTTTAGTTTCCAAAATGGGGTAATTTTGTGGGTGTTTCTATTGTCCTGGTGCTATATTCAATGTTGGGCCTCTGTATGTGGCCAGGCTGTATAAAAGTCTCACATATGTGGTATCACCATACTCAGGTGGAGTAGCAGAATATATTTTGGGGTGTCATTTTTGCTATGTACATGCTACGTATTGGAAATATCTTATAAATGAAAACTTTGTGTAAAAAAAATGTGTTTTTTTTCCCATAATTTCCAAAAAGTTCTGGAAAAAATGAACCGTTCAAAAGACTTGTTATGCCTCATAGATTATATGTTAAAATAAGGAGCTGCGCTAAGGAAGAAGTCAATGCACAAATGTCTTTAAACATAGTCCATAATCCAAAAGGATATAGTTGATACAGTTAATCTGGAATCCTGAATGTCCAAATTAAAGGCTTACCCCATATAGATAGGTTATATATATATATAGATCAGGGATGATGACGTCCTTTTGGATGAAACGTACGTCGGAACGGGCGCGCTGACGTCACCTCTTCCACAGCCGGCTGGAGTTTTATTCCTATGCGCACAGAGTTTTTATGCTATGTGTGTAGCGTTTTATCTTGATTCATTAAACTATCAAACGGTACTGCTCGATGTTGGTCTTTCTCTGTTCTATGTCATCTTGAACACATGAGGATTGCATTCATCTGAGAGCTAGTATTCAGGAGGATCAGGCGTTCTGTTATCCTGAACAGCAGAGGGATCCCTAACACTGCAGCATACATGCTTTTGTCAGAGTGTTGGTAAGCCTTCATTTCTCCTGGTGGTGGCTCCTGTCTGTACACACTGGCGATTGTGGTGTAGGTGGAGGGTGCACCTGTGACAGAGTCTAGATGTACTTCACCATATAGTGTTTTTTCACTCATCTTTACATATGATCGCTGGATGTGAGGGGAACGCACTGCATTGACAGCCTGTGACCGGAGTGACATCTGGGATTTGTTTTCAGGCGTTTAACCTATCTATATGGGGTAAGCCTTTAATTTGGACATTCAGGATTCCAGATTAACTGTATCAACTTCATCCTTTTGGATTATGGACTATGTTTAAAGACAATTGTGCATTGACTTCTTCCTTAGCGCAGCTCCTTATTTTAACATAGACTTTGATACTGGAACCTAGTATTTTGAGTTGCTGCTTTAGTTACGTTGGGGTAGCGCTGTGTTTTTTTGGATTTTGTCTCATAGATTATATGTTGGGGTGTTATCTTTCCAAAATGGGGTCATTTTGTGGGTGTTTCCATTGTCCTGGTGCTCCAGGGCCTTCAAAAGTGTAATAGGTGGTTGAGAAATGAGATGTGTAATTTATGCTCCTAGAACGCCTGAAGGTGCTACTTCAATGTTGGGCCTCTGTATGTGGCCATGCTGTATAAAAGTCTCACATATGTGGTATCGCAATACTCAGGAGGAATAGCAGAATATATTTTGGGGTGTCATTTTTGCTATGTACATGCTATGCATTGGAAATATCTTATAAATGAAAACTTTGTGTAAAAAAAAATGTGTTTTTATTTTTTTTCCATATTTTCCAAAAAGTTCTGGAAAAAAATGTACCGTTCAAAAGACTCATTATGCCTCATAGATTATACGTTGGGGTGTTAGCTTTCCAAAATGGGGTAATTTTGTGGGTGTTTCCATTGTCCTGGTGCTCCAGGGCCTTCAAAATTGTAATAGGTGGTTGAGAAATTAGATGTTTAATTAATGCTTCTAGAACGCCTGCCGGTGCTACTTCAAAGTTGGGCCAGGCTATGGGGCCAGGCTGTGTAAAAATCTCACACATGTGGTATCACCATACTCAGGAGGAATAGCAGAATTTATTTTGGTGTGTAATTTGCAGTATGCACATGCCACTTGAGAGAAATAAACTGTTAACATGGCCATTTTGTGGGAAAAAAATCTTAATTTTGCAAAGAATTGTGGGAAAAAATAACAACTTCAAAAATTGAACCATGCCCCTTACTAAATACATTGGAATGCCTACTTTCCAAAAAGGGGTAATCTGGGTGGTGTTTGTACTTTCCTGACTTGTTAGTGTCTCAAGAAATTAGATAGGCCGTCAGTACATCAGGTGTGATCAGGTGTGATCAATTTTCAATGATTGCCACATAGCATGAAGACTCTATAACTTGCACAAAAACCAAATAATATACACTGATTTGGGTTATTTTTACCAAAGATATGTAGCAGTATAAATTTTGGCAAGAATTTATGAAGAAAAATTACTAATGTGCAAAATTTTATAACAGAGATTAACCACTTAAGGACCGGAAGGATTTCCAGCTTTAGGACCGGAGCCCTTTTTGCGATTTGGCGCTGCGTCGCTTTAACTGACAATTGCGCGGTCGTGCGACGTTGTACCCAAACGAAATTTGCGTCCTTTTTTTCCCACAAATAGAGCTTTCTTTTGGTGGTATTTGATCACCGCTGCGTCATTTCTGATCGCCGCTATAAACAAAAGAAGAGCGACAATTTTGCAAAAAAACCCAAATTTCTTACTTTTTGCTAAAATACAAATCCAAAAAAAAAATATAAAAAAACATTTTTTTTCACCGTTTTTGGCCAATTTATATTCTTCATCATATTTGCGATAAAAAAAATCGCAATCGGCGTTTATTGATTGGTTTGCGCAAAAGTGGTCACGTTTACGGATGATGAGAATTCATTTTTGGGGTTTTTATTTTTTTTTAATTTTTTACTA
>BLSH010504721.1:156873-178020 GCA_018402905.1 Glandirana rugosa
AAGTAGGAGAGTGGGATGACGAGGGGACCTCGGGCTAGAGGGGGTGTAGTTTGTACGTTTCTAAGTAAATCGCGGCATCACGAATACTACACCTCCTCTAGTCCATAAAAACTTTCGTAAGAATGAAATGTCTTAAGGAAGTGTGGACAGATTTTGAAAACGTGTCATGACATATAATATAGATTTATATAAATACGAAATCTACACAAAAGGAAATAACATTGTCTAAATCTATTTGTTATAACGAAATAAGTGTACGCATAATAGTCTCAAATAATAAATAATAATAACGAAATAAACATAAAACATATAAAAGGGGTGGATATATCTGAAAAACCAGACAAGGATGAGAGACAGTCCTTGGTACTGCATTTTTTGCCTCAGTCTAATTCATGGTTCCTGACAGAGAGTAGGAACAGACCAAAAAGTCTATATAGGTGGGGAAAATATACAAAATACAAATAAAGCAATAATAATAAATAATAAACTCTGATAATACGCATGTGAATAAAGCAATATTGTTTATCTAAATCTGTTACAATAAAGGAAAACACATCTAAAGCATAAATATATTTAGATATAATATACAGTACTGTGCAAAAGTTTTAGACAGGTGTGAAGGAATTCTGTAAAGTAAGAATGCTTTCAAAAATACCTGATCTCCTCCACATCATAAGCACTACGGCGCTAAATGAATCTTTGCATGTTTGATGTGGGGGAGATCGGGCTCCAGGGGAGCAGTAGGGTGAGAGGATGAAGTGAAACATTCCTTCCTCTCCAGATGACAGCTGTCAAATATCCAGCCCATGTTTCTGTAGTGCTCACTGGTAACATAGTATAGATGCGGCCAGCAGCTGTGGGGTTTGCTCCACCTCTGTTATGTGTGGCCTGCTTCCTTACCCAGACAGGAAAGACAGAGAACCGATGTCTCTCAATCTTGTGCAATGTGTGAGGGCACAGTGGACCCCCCTCTCTTGTGGCCCATGCCACGCACACATTGTACTCATGGATGATACACACCACTGAGTTTAAGATTTAGTCAGGCTGAATGGTGTCCTCAATGCTGAGAAATACAGGTAGATATTTATCCATCATGCCATGCCATCAGGGAGGCGTGTGATTTCCCCAAATGGCAGCAGGACAACGACCCCAAACATACAACCAATGTCATTAAGAACTATCTTCAGCATATAGAAGTCCTGGAAGTGATGGGTTGTCCCCCACAGAGCCCTAATCCCAACATCATCACGTCTGTCTGGGATTACATGAAGAGACAGAAAGATTTGAGGCAACCTACATCCACTGTAGATCTGTTAGCTCTTTTGAAGGCAAAGGGTGGTCACAGAAAATATTGATTGATTTGGATTTCTCTTCTGCCCATTTACTTTTCATTTTGTTAATTGATAAACAATAAACTATTAACACTTCTATTTCTAAAAGCATTCTTAATTTACAGCATTTTTCACACCTGCCTAAAATCTTTGCACAGTGGGATATGTACAATATATATATATATATATATATATATATATATAGTATCTCACAAAAGTGAGTACACCCCTCACAGTTTTGTAAATATTTTATTCTATTTTTTCATGTGACAACACTTAAGAAATTACACTTTGCTACAATGTAAAGTAGTGAGTGTACAGTTTGTATAACAGTGTAAATTTGCTGTCCCCTCAAAATAACTCAACACACAGCCATAATTGTCTAAACCGCTGGCAACAAAAGCGAGCACACCCCTAAGTGTAAATGTCCAAATTGGGCCCAATTAGCCATTTTTCCTCCCTGGTGTCAGGTAACTCAGTATTACAAGGTCTCAGGTGTGAATGGGGAGCAGGTGTGTTAAATTTGGTGTTATCGCTCTCACTCTCTCACACTAGTCACTGGAAGTTCAACATGGCACCTCGTGGCAAAGAACTCTCTGATGATCTGAAAAAAGAATTGTTGCTCTACATAAAGATGGCCTAGGTTATAGGAAGATTGCCAAGACCCTGAAATTGAGCTGTAGCACGGTGGCCAAGACCATACAGCGGTTTAACGGGACAGGTTCCACTCAGAACAGGCCTCGGCATGGTCAACCAAAGAAGTTAATTGCACATACTCAGCATCATATCCAGAGGTTGTCTTTGGGAAATAGATATATGAGTGCTGCCAGCATTGCTGCAGAGGTTGGTGGGATGGGGGGTCAGCCTGTCAGTGCTCAGACCATACACCGCACACTGCATCACATTGGTCTGCATGGCTGTCATCCCACAAGGAAGCCTCTTCTAAAGATGATGCACAAGAAAGTCTGCAATCAGTTTGCTTAAATCAAGCAGACTAAGGACATGGATTACTGGAACCATGCCCTGTGGTCTGATGAGACCAAGATAAACTTATTTGGTTCAGATGGTGTCAAACATGTGTGGCGGCAACCAGGTGACCACTACAAAGACAAGTGTGTCTTGTCTACAGTCAAGCATGGGGGTGGGAGTGTCATGGTCTGGGGCTGCATGAGTGCTGCCGGCACTGGCGAGCTACAGTTCATTGAGGGAACCATGAAATGCCAACATGTACTGTGACATACTGAAGCAGAGCATGATCCCCTCCCTTCGGAGACTGGGCCGCAGGACGGTATTCCAACATGATAAGGACCCCAGACACATCTCCGAGATGACCACTGCCTTGCTAAAGAAGCTGAGGGTAAAGGTGATGGACTGGCCAAGCATGTCTCCAGACCTAAACCCTATTGAGCATCTGCGGGGCATCCTCAAATGGAAGGTGGAGCACAAGGTCTCTAACATCCACTGGCTCAGTGATGTCGTAATGGAGGAGTGGAAGAGGACTCCAATGGCAACCTGTGAAGCTCTTGTGAACTCCATGCCCAAGAGGGTTAAGGCAGTGCTGGAAAATAATGGTGGCCACACAAAATATTAACACTTTGGGCCCAATTTGAACATTTTCACTTAGGGGTGTACTCACTTTTGTTGCCAGCGGTTTACACATTTATAGCTGTATGTCAAGTTATTTTGAGGGGGCAGCAAATTTACACTGTTATACAAGCTGTACACTCACTACTTTACACTGTAGCAAAGTGTCATTTCTTCAGCGTTGTCACATGAAAAGATATAACAAAATATTTACAAAAATGTGAGGGGTGTACCCACTTTTGTATCACCCCCTTTAAAATAATCATATTTTTGTTGCTTTGCAACCTAAAACAGTTTCTATTTTATCCAGCTGTATTTACTAGGGCAACTTATAGCATCCAAGTGAAAGATATAACACCAACATGTCAGAAACAAAAATACAAAAACAGAATCACTGAGTTGGAAAAAAAGGATCGCCAGTATTTCATCAGTATTTTGTTGAACCACATTTTGCTTTAATGACAGCCTTTAGTCTGTTGGGATATGTATCCACTAACGTTGCACATCTAGACTTTGCAATATTTGCCCACTCTTCTTTGCAGAACTGCTCAAGTTCAGTTAAATTTGATGGTGCAAAGTAACCCCCTGAGGGGCATGGTCGGGTGAGGATGTGAGAGGATGTGTGCAGCTACTCCCCAGCAAAAGGAAAGGGAAGCCAAGCAGCAGCAAAGTTGGAACGATTTGCACACACACCAGCAAAGGAGGGGGTGAAAACACATCCTCACAGTCTAAAACTTAAGCAGAGGTCTTGGCAGTAAGTCAGGGGAGTGCTGTTGGAATGGATATAATAGCAGAGACAGAGACCCCAATGTTACTCTCTGTAGCTGGTACTGTGGCAGGGCAAGAACCCTCTCTCTCTAAAAGAAGCATTGTAAGCAGTGAATGCTTGTAAATCCTCTCTACTTGAAATGTTTGACCAACTTAAAGGCATAAGGGAGAAGATGAATTTTTTGAGACGTGATCTACAAAAAGTGCATGAACGGACTACAGCTTTAGAAGAGAGAATGAGTTTGATGGGAACTGATTTAAACTCGTTAAAACAAGAAATGAAAGTAAGCAGTGAAAAAGTCAATATGTATACTTCCAAATGGAAGGATATAGAGAATAGACTACACAGAAATAATGTGAGAATTGTGGGTCTCCCTGACTGAAGCGAGGGCTCCAACCCCACAGGATTCATGGAAAAATGGCTCATAGAGATGTTTGGAAGAGAATCTTTTTCATATTTGTTTTGCAATAGAGAGAGCACGTAGAGTGCCCTGTAGAGTACCACTGCCAGAGGGCCAAGCTAGGCAATTTTTGGTAAAAATGCTCTATTATAAAGACAAAGACAATATACTTCAAAAAGCAAGAGAAAAGAGGGATATATTCTATAATGCAATTAAAATCTCAGTGTTTCCAGACTTTTCTCCTGAACTCTCGTAGAAGAGGGCTAAGTTTGTGGAGGTTAAAAAATATTGCAGTAGTTAAAAACTATGTATGCTATGCTGTATTCCTCACGGTTATGTGTAGCTGCTCTTGGTGAAACACATTTTTTTCATACATCAAATGAAGCACTGGCGTGGCTGGAAAAAAAGAGAAAGAAATACGGACTAATCGAAGGATGTAATTTTGAATTTAACAGGCTATCCAGGCTGTATAGTAGACTAAATATGGAATCATTTTTTGTTTATCACTATTTTGTTAGGCGCGGGATCAGGGGGCTGCATTTTTAGAAAGGGGATTAGTGGTTGTGTGTTTCCCCTTTTTGGGTTTTTTTTCTTTTTCTCTTTGTTGTAATTCTTTTTTTTGAGGGGGGGGGGGGGGGTTGTACTTGGTAAGGATAGAGGTAGGGATTGCTACAGTTAGGAAAGGTTAAATACTATATTGGTTACATTTAAAGTTTACTTCAAATGCCCCCTGTATGGGCCCAGTGAGGGCCAGGTGTGGAGGGTGGAAGATTTTTTCTATGTTTGTCTTATGTCTTTTTTTTTATTGTTGTGTGTGGATAGGCAGGGAATTTCTTTTCTTTTTTTATGCACTACAAAAAAAAATTGAGAATCATGTGCAAACACATGTATGGTACACAAAGCTAGATTGCACTCTATGCACAGCGATACATGTACACTAATGGAATTAGGAAAAAATGGGGAAGTTGAGGAAGATATTTGATTTCATGATACAGATGGAGAGTATTGCTAATAGGTGGTATAGTATAGTACATTATGTATTTTTTATTAGTCCTGGTATATGCAATCTAAAGATATGAATATATGCTCCTGCAATGTTCGGGGTTTAGGGGATCCGATAAAGAGAATGGCTGTTTTCTCCACTATAACAGTGTATAATACTGTGGTCCTTTGTCTGCAGGAGACGTATCAGACGAAGGAGACAACTTGGTATTTGAAACAAAGGATTTTTCAAACCCAATAGCTCTCAGTGTACACTTCATACTCTAGAGGTGTAAGTATTCTGCTTGGGTCTGAGGTGACGTTCTCCTGCAGGCAGGTTAGCATAGATGATAATGATCTGTATATTTTTCTTTATTGTATTCTTGAGAATATGGCGTGCATCCTACATCCTGACTAATATATATATATCCCACCTCCCCCTCATTTAATGTTGAGGTTATATATCATTTGATAAAATTCATCTCTGAAAAACCTGATGTCCTGATCAATGGCGGCTGGTCAATAGGGGGCGCTTGGGCGCCGCCTCCCCGCTGGGAAAGAAGAGAAAAAAAAAAGTCAGCCTGATAATCGAGGGAGAAGACATAATTTTAGATTATCAATCGAACCAGACCAGCTACTACCATCAATGACCAGTTTATTTAATAACCTGCTAGACCGACCATCCACTACAATGAACGAAATGGAGCGCATACACAGAGCCCTGAGACCACGAGGCAGGGACACAGACCCGCCAAGAGATTTCGTATGTTGCCTGATCGATTTTCACCTAAAAGAAAAGATCCTTACCAAGGCACGCAACAGGATCCAGATATCCCATGGGGGTAGCGCAATACAGATCTATCATGATCTTTCAGCCATAACCCTCCAACACAGAAGAGATCTCCACCTTCTACAAGAAATCGTGTGTACCAGAGGAATCCATTACAAATGGAAATTTCCATTTTGTCTTGTTGCAACGTCCCAAGGACGCTCAGCCATGTTGCGGGTTCCAGATGACATTCGACCATTTTGCAAGACACTAGATATTCCCCTGGTGGACATCCCATATTGGTACGCTGAATTTCGCACACCAACCAGGGGGACAACAGCTCCTAGAGAAGAGCCTATGGAAGCACAGGATCTGTGGTTTCGAAGACATCGATCGCCTTCCTAATCATGACCAATGATGAATATGCAGGGCCCTCTCCATCACCCAAGCCCCACGAAAGCACCACAATCAAGACAGGCTCATTGAGACAACTAGGAGACCCTCGACCTCTCAATCATGGAATTGGATAAGTAAAAATTCTTTTACCAATGCTCTTTAACTCTTTTTCCCATTTTGACCACCTGATGGCACTGGCAACATGTTACCAGAGCACAGAACCATAAGTGCTTACTGCTGCTCATCCCCCTCCTTCATTAAGCTAACTGTTAAGTCCCTGACTTCAGCTTTGCTACCCAATAGATCACAGTCAGTCCCCCACCTCTCTTTCCCCCAGCTAAATACAAGACACATTTCAACTTACCTCGCCAGCCCAGGACTTGGCAACCTAAACAGATTTTTTTTTTGCAGACAGAATACCCCTGGAATTGATACCCAGCTAACACACTACCCTCTGATCCTCAACTCCCCCTCCTCCCTAGCTACCAGAAATCGATGCCAGGTCCAGATAACACAATCCACATACCCGAGCACAAACTATGACCACTGCGAATAAGCGAAATGAACATGCAATGCCTTTCTTACAAACTATGGTTCATCTCGGCTATGTTCCTCCTATCTGATGTTGCCAGACAATCCCTGGACTCCCAACCCAATATAGATCTCCCACCCACCAACAAGCCAGCCTTAGGAACCACAAGGCCCCCTGCTTGATATCCTGTCATGCCATTTATACATTGTTTAAAAATGTTTTTCTTTTTTTTCTCTTTGATGAGATCAGTGGTTCTCAACTCCTGTCCTCGGGACCCACTAACAGGCCAGGTTTGCAGGATAACTCAAATACATCACAGGTGATATAATTTGCTGCTCAGTGATTGCAGTATTCTAGTCTGCATTTCCCCAAGGTAATACTTAAAATCTGGGCCGTTGGTGTGTCCTGAGGACAGGAGTTGAGAACCACTGGCTTAGATGGCATTAATGTATAATTTCTATATAAGTGTTTGTGTGCTCTGGCCTCCGTGTGCACGGGGGGGGGGGGGGGGGGGGGTTGACTCGCGAGGCTCCTTTCATATTATACAAACTGGCATAGCTTACTGCAAATCCATGTAAGATGCAACCCCTAGATACCCACTGGCATCTAGTCAGAACAACTCAACATACACTAGTATTCAATAGAACAACGTGAGCAAGTAAGCCCTGCTTAAACGTGTGCTCACTTACCAAAGTTGGAGGCCAGGCTCCGCAGGTCGCCCTCCTCACCACCTACCACTTATTACTTGCTCCTTACCTATCATACCCCACCCTACGGTGAGGCTGGAAAACATAGAAAACAGACAAAACTGATATGCCGGTATACTCAAGTTGATGATAGTCAAACAGGCACTCGGGCATTCCCCGAGCCATTGAACGCTAGACACAACGTGCACTGTTTGGGTGATCATACTTTCAGGCCGACCACTCCCATTTTATTGACACTTTGCTCAAAAGGCTATATAAAGCAAGAACCTTCCAAAGGCCTCCTGGAATTCAATTTAAAGCAGAAGGCTATACATCCCCTATTCCCTATGATGTGGTCAAATCCCCCCGGATTTAATATTGACACCTCTATATATGAGAGTCAAACGCATCCAAATTTAACGTGCTACAGATCCCTCCCCTTCTCCCATGGGTGAGAGGATGACAGTAGGTCCCAAGCACCTACTACTTACTATGGGCTCTGACAGCATGATTTCAGAAACACGTAGGCATCATCAGGGGGTCCATCAAAGTGTAATGACTCTGATTCCACTGCACGGTTGAAAGAATTTTGTTCATACACTTGAGTTTTTAGAATAGAATGTGCTACCCATGGTTAAAAAATTAGGCTTTGTATAATGCATACAACTCCAGAGACCGGTACTAGCCTATCCTAATCTGACTTCCTCTCTCCACACACTTATACACTAAAACATCACTGAATATCTACTCAAACCCCCCCCCATCCTTGATAGGCCTATCCACCCTATACATATCCCCGTCGGCTATCCCACTTAACATATCTGACAACTCTAACTTTTTCCACATGAAGACTCCTACCACACTATTTCCCTAGCACAGCCTCCGTTTCTACTTACTAGAATACTTCCACTGGCTGTCTGTTTGGTGAACATGTAACAAATAAGTATCTACTCTTCCTCCAAACCTCCCCCCACTCAGTGGTAGTCTGTTAATTATTCACATAATTAACACCCATTAAGCAGGTTATCTTTTTCCTTCTCTTTCAGTGCCACTGTACATTTTCAGACACCCCTCATAAACGGTCTTTCCGTTTCACTCCCCAGTGAGCAGGTTCTCACTGCTCCGGATCCCTTTACCTGGGTATACCCATACCCACTCTCTCATCTCTCCTCCCCCCTCCTCCCGTACCATCCTCCCTCCCCTCACATTTATTCACCCTTCCTTCCATCCCCTCTCTACCCACCTGTCCTGCCTGCTCTCTCGTCCTTTGACTAATTCTATATCCCCAATAGACACTCTCCCCTCTCACATCAGCTACGCTTTTCTGCTGACCAGCTAAAAATGCCTTCTCCACCAAAAACCAAACTATTTTTTTCCCATAAAGATTTAATTGAATAAAGAAAATAGGTACAGTACAGCGTGTTTTGACACAGAATCAGGTTGTACAGTACAAGTGGAACAGATGTAGATGGATTAGACACAGCGGTCTGCTGTAGGATTAACATACTGTTCAATTGGGGACAACATGTGGGCTTTTCCAGTACATGTTCCTCACACGTAGGTGAGGGGGTTTGATGGTAGAGAGGGTCGGAGAGCTGGTTGTCCTGAATCTTTGGTTGAAGCATGGGCCTTTGATACCAGGCTGATAGTGGACAGGTCAAGGTGTTTTAGTCTGGTTATAACGTCGGGGTGTGTAAGGTGGAACTGTATGTTAGGTTATGCTTAGCTTAGTGGTATGGGGGGTCTAGGCGCTGGGTTTTTTCAGCCTGGTTAGCGAGCTAGTGGTAGGGTCAATCCTAGTGTTATGTGATTGAATTATCAACTGTCTATGATTCTGTTACCGAAACCAAACTTGAATAAAAGAAATGTATATATGTTCCGCGCAACCGGATCAGATATGCTCTAAGAGCTGCTGCCACCACCGAACTGCCCAAACGAGGGTAGTAGAAGAATATAAAGGAATTAAGATGGTATTGGTGCTGCTCTTTAGTGTATTTGTGTCAATATTGAGAGAAATATTTTTGTGAAAGATTTTCCAGTATGCTGGCAATAAAATATTTTTGAATCATCCAGTTGTTAAACTAGGCTGCAGTAATATGTTGATACAAGAAATGTTGGTGGGTACTATTGTATGTGGTAAAGATGCAAATGGCTGACATGTATTATAGTACAGAAACTCCCACCCAATAATGGTGTGTGGGTTTTAGGCAATGAAGGTAAAAGACAATACGAATAAATTCCATATACAACAATAATCTCATGTAAAAGCGATAATCAAGAAAGGCAGAAATATGAAAATATATAAAATAAATTATATAAAATAAACTAGGTCAAATAACCGTTATTGGAAAGGAACACTTGTGCAGTATTTAGATCATTATGAGCAAGTAGTTACTCGGCTTATTTAAAGTGCTAAGTGCATAAATGTGCCACAGTAGATATAAAAAAGTTTATGCCAGAGTAAAATCACACACAGCAGTTCAGATCAGATTGTATTCCTCTAGTCAATAGTGAAGTGACTTTCTATGTGGGTTCTTCCAGTGAATCATAAAGGTAGTGACTTATGGTGTCTTCAATCCGTTCGCCGGGTGATCCCTCCAGACAGAGAGTATACCTGCTTACCAGAAAAATGTTCCCCACTCAAGGGGTCCACGCTTTAGAAGGGGTGCACAGCTCCCGCTGTGCTCACTGGATACGGCGCTCCTCTGTCTCTCTGGTCACAGGGCTCCCTTCTCCTACTCCTCACCGTTTCCCAAGAATTAAACCATGTGGAAGCAGAAAAAGACTGGATCTTGTGCAATAACGCTCCTCTGCCGCCACTTCCATCAACGTCTTAGAAACCAAACTTGAGGCCCACTCTCAAAATTATCTCACGTAACACCCGCGGCCTTAACATTCCAGAAAAAAGATCCAGGCCTCTCCTCACAATGTGTAAAAATAAAGCAGACATCATTCTCCTTCAGGAGACACACTTTTTCAAAAATTCCATCCCAAAACTCGCAAATAGCCAGTACCCTGTGGTTTACCATGCAACCAACAGCAAATCTAAGTCGAAAGGAGTCTCGGTCCCGATTGCGAGACACTGCCCAATACAAATATCAGACTCACTAGCAGACAAGGACAGTAGATACCATTTCATAAATGGGTCCTATCTAGGCAAACAGATTACCCTTGCAAATTTTTACACACCAAACAAACAACAAGTCACATTTTTCCAAAACATAGCACAAGTTTTAGCCACCTTTCACAAAGGAATTCTTGTCCTGGGGGGTGATTTCAACACTGCTCTTAATCCGTTACAAGACACATCCAGTGGCTCATCCCACCTTCCATTCAAAGTCCTACGAGCTATTAAAGAACAACTTCAAATTCTAACCCTCCACGACTCCTGGCAGGGACTACAGTTTTTTTTCAAATTCCCACCAACGCTTTTCCAGGATAGATTACCTATTTGTGTCCCAAAGAGATCTACCTATGCTTCAGTAAGCAACCATAGACCCGATGTTCCTATCTGACCACCATCCGATTTCAATCTCTTTAACAATCACCAACGCTCTTAACAGCCCTCGAACATGGAGACTAAACCCAACCCTGCTCACGGATGAGAACGTTGTTAACGACATCATTAAACACCTAGAGCAATACTTCAAAGACAACAACTCCCCAGAAATATCACAACTAATGCTATGGGAAGCGCGCAAATGCGTGATCAGGGGAGTACTAATTGCAACTGCAGCCAGGCGCAAACGTGAAAGACAAAAGATTATCACAGACCTAATTTCACGCATCCACTCACTAGAACAGGCTCACAAACGATCACAGCAGACACTTTAAAAGAGCTTCTCCAAGCAAGAAAAGATCTTCTAAAAGAACTTGTCAAACGGATAAAGCGCAACTTCACGTTAGCCCCAAACTTTTTTTACGAATATAGTAACAAATCCGGTAAACTCCTAGCCAGGGCTCTACGAGGCAAGAGAGCTGATGCAACGGTCCATTCTCTCACAGACCCCTTGGGACGCAAACTTACCTCTAACTCTGAAATCGCCAATCATTTTGTACGCTACTATTCCCAACTGTACAATCTCCCTGAGTCAAACCCTGCTAAACACGACCCATCAACACTTCAGGTAATCAAAGACTTTCTACAAAAATACAGTCCAAACCAATCACCACTGCTGAAGCACAAACCTTAGACCAACCTCTCTTGGAAAGGGAAGTCAAGGCTTCATTGAAACAAATGAAGCCAGGGAAAAGTCTGGATGGACTAACAGGGGGGTACTATAAAACCTTCACAAGCAAATTCTCCCCCACTTTCTGTCAGTCTTTATTTCCTTATCCTCCCCCAATCATAAACCTCATGATTTCCTAACTGCACACATAGCAGTCATCCCAAAACCAGGCAAGGACCCCTCATTATTCACCAATTATAGGCCCATCTCACTCCTAAATGTAGACTTAAAACTTTACGCCAAAACTTTAGCCAATCGCCTCGTACCCCTTCTCCTGCAGCTAATATCCCTCGATCAAGTGGGTTTCATGCCTGGTAGAGAAGCAAGGAATAACACCCTCAGAGCGATCAACATCCAACACTGGCTTACATATACCTTACACCTGGATTCCTACTCTCACTTGACACAGAGAAGGCATTCGACAGGGTGGCCTGGGACTTCATGATCAAAACTCTTAAAGCTGTTGGAATCACCGACCGAATGTTATCCTTCATCCTTGCTCTTTACTCTGCCCTACAGCCAGAGTCCAGGTCAATGGTCACCTGTCGGATGCCTTCCCCATTTCCAATGGTACACAGCAGGGGTGCCCTCTCTCCCCATTAATCTTCAGGCATAGGCCTCCCGGATATCCAAAAATACCATCTAGTATGCCAACTAACAAGAATAGTAGACTGGAACACTCGCAATTAAAAACCTGGGTACAACTGGAACATGCCTTGGCACCTATACCACTTCACCAATCCTTGTGGATGAACCCTCAACACATCCCCTTACTCTATAAAACACATCCCTCAATCGAAGCAACTATACAGGCTTTCCATTCTGCGTGCCGCAAATACAAGATCTCATCGACCCCAGGCCCTCTCACCCCTATGCAGATGAATCCAGAAATCCCACCAGGCATGACAAAAACCTTCCTCACAGCATCCTGGCCCCACCCACTGGTTCAAGCTGAACATTTTTTAATAAAGGACACCTACTGTCTTTTTGCAAGCTCGTATTTCCCTCCTCAGATCATTCCCTCCCTTTCTGGACATATGCACAAATCAGATATTTCCTAAATAAACCCCAATTCATCCCAGCATGGACACTTCTACACACACACACCATTTGAGTCGATCTGTCTAGTCAGAGCCCCAAAAGCACTTAATCTCCGACATCTACTCCTTATTGTTTGCTGAGTATGAACCCAAATCACATTGGGTCATCAACAAATGGGAACAAGAACTAATGATAGAACTTCCAGATCAGGACTGGGAGACTATCTTCACTTACATACACAAGGGCTCTATAAATGTCTCAACACAGGAAAACAGCTACAAAATATTCTCTAGATGGTACAGGACCCCGTCCAAACTACACAAAATGATTCCCTCAATCTCCCCTAATTGCTGGAGGTGCAATGAAAATACAGGCACACTTCTACACATCTGGTTCGAATGTTCCTCAATACAACCATTTTGGGAAGAAGTACACAGGCTCACTTGCAAAATCTCTACCCTCCCATTAGAATACAACCCTGCCCAATTGCTGCTACACTACTCCTGTATCTCTAAATCTGATCATTTCCACTCCTTAGCCATGCATCTCATAAACGCAGCCAAACTATGTATACCAGTCTATTGGTGATCCCAGAATCCCCCAACTATAGTGGAATGGTTCAGGAGAATACAAAAAATTGGAGGTATGGAGGAACTCATACACCAGGCAAGAGACACCCATACCAAATTTGGGAACACCTGGGCGTGCTGGCAACACTTTAAAACCACAGTAGAATATTCTAAACATCTAAGATAAAAACGAAAGAAAGACGCGTCCACTGAGGGACGAATGAGCAGAACAGACTCCCTGACCCTCCTCTACACACTCCCAAACCCCCATCCCCCCTCCCCCCCGGACCCTCTCTAATTACAAAACTGGCTCTTTCCACCACATTCCCAGGCATACACTCTCTGATATTGTGCATATGTTTATGCGCCTACACACCTCTCTTACTGCCTGATCCCTCTTTCCCTTTATCCATATCTAAGCACCTTGTCACCAACTCTCCATTTACCATCCATGAGCCCTTCATAATGAAGCACCTACTCTACTTACCGAAGTCTCTGTCCAGCTAACACTTTACCTCAGTATACTGCAAGCCCCTGACTTCTAGAGACAATCTTTCGCACCTTATAAATGTAGTACTGCAGAATAATTCGAGACCTCTAAAGGTGCGCTCATAGCTTATCTCTGTATCTTTAAGTTGAAGTCACACAGGGCAAGTTATATGTTACCAAATGATCTTATATTTTGCAATTTTTGGTTCAAATGGTTGTGTTATAAATGCTAACTAGATGTTTTAACCACTTGCCGACCGCAGTCTGACATCGACAGAGTTGCACGATATCGCAAACCGCTGTCATATGACAACGGCTGCGATATGACGACGGCAGCGATATTGCTCACTGTGTTCGGGGGGGGGCAGGGAGCAGGTAGGACAGACTCGATTGCCACCGGCTACCCACAATTCCCCCCCCCCCGCAGTGAAAGAACGGAGGTCCGTGTAAGTAAACACGAATCTCCGTTCTGTTAGAGGAGGAAGGGCTGTGATCACAGGCTTCCTGTATATGGAAGCCGTGATCAGTCCCTTCCCCCAGCCAGGGCAGCCCCCATACAGTTAGAACATGCCCAGGGAACACAGTTAACCCTTAGAGCGCCCCCTCCAGGTTAACCACTTCACTGCCAATGGCATTTACACAAGTAATCAGTGCATTTTTATAGCACTGATCGCTGTATAAATGCCAATGGTCCCAAAAAAGTGTCAGAATGGTCTGACATGTCTGTTGCAATATCGCAGTGCCTCCCAAATAAAACATTAGTTCACGTGTAAGCGATCTACTTTGTATTACCCATTGCATAACATTTCTCTGTTTATTTGACTCCTGTTTCTTGTGATGAAACTCAATAAAAATATTTGGAAAAAAAAAACCCAAACACATATGAATTACACAGGTTCTGATGCTAATTTAATGCAGATAAGGCACCAAGTGAGTTTAATTACCAGCTTAATCAGCCACAGAACCTGTGCAATTTATATGTGTTTGGGTTTAAAGGGATGAGGTGGCAACTCTATCGAGAGCGGCTGACTCGAGGGTGAGGTACCGTACTGCTCCCTGTGTACTGCTTAGAATACCTGTGTACTGCTTACAATACCTGTGTACTGGCTCCCTGTGTACTGCTTACAATACCTGTGCACTGACTACCTGTGTACTGGCTACCTGTGTACTGGCTGCAATACCTGTGTACTGGCTACATACTGTGTTACTGGCTGCAATATACCCCACCTGTGATGCTGAGCTGTATACTGTATCCTGTGATACTTAGCTGTATACCTGTGTACTGGCTCCTTGTGTACTGCTTACAATACCTGTGTACTGGCTCCCTGTGTACTGCTTACAATACCTGTGTACTGGCTCACTGTGTACTGCTTGCAATACCTGTGTACTGGCTCCCTGTGTACTGCCTACAGTACCTGTGTACTGGCTGGCTCCCTGTGTACTGACTGCAATACCTGTGTACTGGCTCCCTGTGTACTGGCTACAATACCTGTGTACTGGCTCCCTGTGTACTGCCTACAATACCTGTGTACTGGCTCCCTGTGTACTGCCTACAATACTTGTGTACTGACTACCTGTGTACTGGCTACCTGTGTACTGGCTACCTGTGTACTGGCTGCAATACCTGTACACTGGCTACATACTGTGTTACTGGCTGCAATATACATCACCTGTGATGCTGAGCTGTATACTGTGTCCTGTGATACTTAGCTGTATACTCCTGACACAATATGTGGAATACAGGGGACAGAGTGGGTGGATTCTATAAGGGGTGGGGCTTATGTGAAGTAGGAGGGGCCAAAAAGGAAGGGCAGGGGTTGGCGCCCCCATCCTAAAGATTCACCAGCCGCCACTGGTCCCGATACTGGTGGAGTCTCTCTTCCACTCACTTCCCTGACACAGGTGATGATTGCCCTCTTCTACCTTTCCAGCCTCCTTCACCTGGGACTTAACCCCTTTGGAACCAAAGTGCTGATAGTACTAGTCAGGGTTTGGGGGCTTGTCTCACCCAAGTCTCTTTGAACCCCTGAAATCCCGGATCACTAATACAAATTTAGCAATCCAGAGAATACTGGAAATCAGCCCTTGGGGAATTCAGGGCACATTCCCAGTATATATATATACAGTATATATATACATAGGGGTCTTTGAAAAGTTTCCACACTCATATATTTAATAGAGATAAAAAAAGTGTGGAAACATTTTGAAGAACCTATATACAGTATATATATATACATGTATGTGTATATATATATATATATATATATATATACAGACAAACACACATGTAAACAAACATTGTAAAATGTATAAAAACATGTCATTAGAGCAGTGGACAGTGTCAGAAGAGCAGTAGGACAGAGGTTGCTGTCAGTTGGACAGTGGATGGCATCAGTCAGTAGAGCAGTGGACGTGTCAGCAGGGCTATGGGCTATGTCAGTAGGGCAGAGGACGGTGTCAGTAGAGCAGTTGATGATGTCAGTAGGGCAGAGATTGGTGTCAGTAGGGCAGTCAACAGTGTTAGTAGTTTTTTATTTGTATTATTTCATTTTTTCCCTATTTTTTACAATTTTACTTTTTCATTGTTTTTTACAATAATATTTTTTTTACTATTTTTTTAGGAGCCCCACTAGTGGGCTTTGGTAAAATATCAGGGATCTAAATGGACCCCGAACTCATACTTTTGAGACAGAGAAAGGGACTGAGGACAGAAATTCCCTAGTCTCTTTCTCAGCTGCACTGGACAATGAATGAATGGAAAGTGTTCTGTGATGAGCAGCTTTCTGTTCATGCACAAACTTAAGCCTAGTAAACACAGTTTAGTATGCTTCCCTTATGAATGGACACAGGAGTGATAAGTACCGATCACTCACTGTGTTCATTCAGAAAAGGGAGGTGCTGGTAAATTACATATTTATTAACCCCTTCCCCTGCTCTCCATCCTGAAACATCCCCTGTGTGCTCACAGCAACAGCAGAAAAGGAGAGGAGGGCAAGCCTGTAACGCTGCTGGTTGATGGGGAGACAAGGGGTTCCCCGAGCAGCAGGGGAAATCTGTGACACCTGGGGGTGATTAGGGTGTGCACAGTTGGAGAATGCAGCTTAGGCCAGGTATCTCTGAAAGGGTGACCTTACTCTAAAGCCTAGTACACACCAGTAGTTTTTTTGTTGTTCAACCCAGCAGGGTTAAATGAAAAAAAAAAAACCTGACAGCTCAGAAGGAGCTATTGTACTAACTATCTGATGTTAGTACAGCAATCTCCCCTGCTGTGCTATTGTGTTCCGACAGGGGGGTCAGTGCTCTCAGCCATTGGCTGAGAGCACTGATCGGGAGCCAATTGGCAGACCTTTTTCAGTCATGCCCCTTTAACTGGCTCCAGTACACACGGCCCGAATGTTCAACTGAACCGGACAATGTCGCCTGTCTTTCGGCGATGTAGATAAAAGTGGGAACAAATATTTACATGTAGCACACACACCTGGGACTGGTCTGGGTGTTTGGTCCCATGTCCCATTCCCTGACATGTGCAGCCAGGCACACAGTAGTTCACAGTCACCTGAGTCAGAAAACATGCCATGCATATCTTTTTTTGTAGTTTATTTGCTGTATTAACTTGGATGGTGTGAGGATGAGCCTTGGGATACTCCAAAAAAAAAAAAAAAAACAACTAACAAAACTGCAACAGAGGACACTAGCACTGATCTGCACTCTCAGGGTGTAAGCACCCCCTGCACATTAATTGCACTTCAAAGCAGGAACTCCTCAATAGGAGTATAATCCTGAATGTACTGTAGTGAGTTCTCACAAAAGTGGCAGGGGAATGTGTCTAGAATCCATGAGCCAAGTACAGGCTGTACCCTAGTTACAAACATCCAACTTATGAACGACTCCTACTTGCAAATGGAGAGAGACAACAGGAAGTGAGAGGAAATCTACCCCTAGGAAGGGAAATTCACTCCTCTAAGAGTTAATATGGGAAAAGGGTGTCTACACGAATGTTTTATCACCAAGGTATGTTTCCACAACAACCCAAAATTTTGAAAATCCAATTATCATTGGGGCAGGAAGTGATGTGAAAATTTCTGAACAGAAACATAGACAGCAAAACAAACATTACAGGGGTGTTAACCCTTCCCTATGCTATCCAAAAAGCTTAAAAATAGTTTTTTTGGCTGAAGCTACACTTAAAAAATGTACCTGTTCCCACTTACAAACAAATTCAACTTAAGAACAAACCTACAGTTCCTATCTTGTTTGTAACCCGGGTACCGTCTGTACTCACTATGCAATGAGTACTGGACTGCCTCCTGCAGTAGCAACCAGTCTCTGTACTTGGTGCCTGTAGCCTGGATCCTTTATTGAACCTCCTACCCCAGCCTATTTATACCACTCTCAGTCCACTGCTGGTCACTCACTCTCCTGACCAGCGATTGGCTGAGAGGGCATGAATATGCAGGCCATGGCCAAACTCTCCCAGGCGCTATATCCCAGGATTTCAGTGGGATGCATGGGAAAGTAGCTGGGAGTGCACCAATAGAATTTAGAACAGACACAAACAATCACTGCTCTCCCTGACTACAGGGGGGCTCAAAACTAAATTGATCTAAACACTAGCAATTTTGCCTAAACACTAGCAGCCTAATGATAGGACACTACGCACACACATACTGTATATATATATATATTGTGACAGCAGGCGTGTAAAGACGCTAGGGTTGCGTGCATGATGGCAGGTACATTTGCCCTAGATTTAAGGTGTATGCAGACTTATACCACTAAGGGGAGTCTTGTAGGAGTAGAGATAATGAGCGCAGCTGAGGTGAGTTGGCTCATTAAGGCCTCTACAAGAACTCCCAGCAGGGATAGGTGAGTGCTCCACCCTGGAACCAGGTTCTGTGTCATGTCAACAGACTGGGGAGTGTAACATCTTGTCTGGTAAGAAGCCTGTGTGGCTGACTGTGTTCAGTGAGAGATAGGAGCTAGGTACAGCGGTAGGCTGTACACAGCTGACAGCCAGGGAAACCTATTGTGTAGTCAGCGGCCAAGTGGCCTAGGATTTATTTTGTTGTTTGTTTTTGTTTGGCTGTTTTCACATTGTACAGTAACTAGTGAGAATAAACAACCTTTTTGTTTTCATCTGAAACTGCTGTCTCGCTGTGCCTAAATTGTGGAGTGGACCCTTCCAGGGGGTCACACACACCCGCTGCCGAGTTAACTCCCTGAAAATTGGTGGAGGAAGCCAGGGGCAGTTTTTTTTGTGAAAGGCCGGCATGGAAGAGTTACTAAGACAGCTTGCTGTAGCAAATGCTAATCAGCAACAAACGAATGCTAGTCTACAACAAGCAAACGCTAATCAGCAGCGAGCTCTCCAGCAAAGTTTGGAAGCACAGCACCGAGCTCACCAGCAAAGTATGGAAGCACAGCAACGAGCCCAGAAACAATCTGAGGTTCGCTTAATTGAGCTCTTGCAGAAGCAAGAGCAGAGACTTCAACAGCAAATGGATGCCATAACATAACATCGTCCGCAGACCAGTGAGGCCAGTGGTTCCAGTAATGCATCATCATTTTGTGTGAGCCGTTTATTGCCAAAAATGACTGGAGAGGATGATCCAGAAGTATTTCTGACCACATTTGAAAGGACTGCTGAGAAAGAAAAGTGGCCTAAGGAACAGTGGGCTGGATTGGTGGCTCCTCTATTAGCTGGGGAATCGCAGAAAGCATATTATGACTTAGAGCCGGACTAAGCAAAAGACTAAGTTGTACTAAAAACAGAAATATTGGCACGGCTGGGTGTCACCCTGGCTGTCCGGGCTCAGCGTGTGCATAACTAGACTTTCTAACTTGAAAAGCCCCCCAGGTCGCAAATGTATGATCTCATTCACCTGGGCAGGAAGTGCTGCAACCAGAGACTCTGACAGCACCAAAGATTGTGGAGCGTGTGGTAATGGATCGGTTCCTGAGATCTCTACCTACTGCTATCTAAAAGTGGGTAAACCATGGAAACCCGGACACGGCCGACAAGCTTGTGGATCTAGTAAAGAGGTACTTGGCTACAGAGAACTTGACTGCCTCTCCCAGGGACTCACGGACTTTCCACCCTAAGACCAGACCATCCCCAGCGGCGGGTAAGATGACTTCAAGGGGTAAGGGTGGAGAGAGTGAGAGGGCGGGACGTTTGCATAATGTATGGCGATCGCAGTCAAAGTCGCAGGAAGCAGCGAAAAAGTTTATTTGTTAGCGTTTCCAGCAAGAGGGACATATTGCAGCCAATTGCCCAGTTGTGGATGAGCCTATGGAATGTGACTCAGAGACAGACTTCAGCCGCTGTTTGCGACAGTTGCATGCACTGCCACTCGGGGAACTGAAAAACATTTATGCAAAATGTGTATTAATGATAAAAATGTTGTTGTGTTGCTAGATTCAGGTAGTCTGGTAACATTGATCTAAGCTCAATTAGTTACTACAGAGGTCTCTAGGAATAACAAAGTGGCTGTTATTTGTGTACATGGGGACACCAGAGAATATCCGGTGATCTTCCTGTGTTCCTGCAGGTCGGGCTGACCGCATTCCATTCATTCCAACCAGGGAGATCCCCTTCATTGATGTGATCCACACGTCATCCACACGTGACCGGTCGGCTCCAGCAGCGGCTTGTGTTCGTAGCCGACTCCACGAGAGAGCGGACAAGGAGCTCCCTGTCCCACTGGGCTCCATCCCTGTACCCCCCTCTGGCAGGCCGGGCGCGGCCTCTCACCCCACAGGGACAGGAGGAACACGGCAGTCCCTGCTCCCCATCCCAACACCAGCGCAGCAGGCCAACGGCATCCTCCCGGCCACGCCTATCGGGTAAGACCTTCGGCTCCGGCCAGCACACCAGAGCCCTGTGCGAAATCAGGGCCATCCCAGCTGACTACACCATCTTGCCATCCTCACCACACACTTTGTCCTTGACCCCAGGTCTCATTTGGGCTGTCCTTTTGGCTGGATGACAGTGCAGACCCCTTAGGCTTTTTACCACCATCAATCAATTTTGATTTATTCAATATTCTTCTATCTATAAGTTTTGAGGACACAATTCCTGATTGTTTTTATTGCTTGCTTTTTCTTATGTTTTTTAGGTGTGATGCTCATAACCAAGAATAAAATCAGTTTTTTGTATTACTTCTTGGTTCCCTTTCTTTCAAGATTATTTTCGGTTTACTATATATGGCTGTCCCATGCGCTTAAGTACTTTTGCTGATGCTTAAGACAAGCAGACTAAGGACATGATTTACTGGAACCAAGATAAACTTATTTGGTTCAGATGGTGTCAAGCGTGTGTGGCGGCAACCAGGTGAGGAGTACAAAGACAAGTGTGTCTTGCCTACAGTC
>BLSH010504721.1:188994-200409 GCA_018402905.1 Glandirana rugosa
TGCGGGCAGACACTCCGGAACACGACCGGCGCGGAGTGTGACCAGACACCGAAGAGATATTACCGGCCCTTCGCCTCAAAGGATGGCCTCACGGTGGCCCTGCTAGAGGAGGAGTAGGTCTGTCGACTCCACGCTAATCGTCCACTCATAGTGGCACCCTAGGCCTCTTTACGTCCTATCGGCCGCCTCGTGTCCGATCTACACTGGCGAGTCGAGTGGTAGAACCGGTGAGGGGGGTCTTAACTTCAGAATTAACGGAAATTAACCCGCGATTAAAGTCCGTGACGACCTCGTGTAAAACCTCGATATCATTTAATCGGGGATACAACATAGGGGCTAATTTACTATAGCTCCAAAATGTGCTCCAGCAGTGCCTGAAATTAGCGCCCAATTAAAGGCAATTAAGACTTCAATTCTGGGGGGAGTGGCCAAGATGGTGAGCTGAGCGGTCACATCTAGCCTGTGCTCCGCCGGCTATCCTGCATTTCTCCGGATCCCACGGTGATACTCACCTGCTAATCGCACCTCAGCTGTCTGGATGAGGAGGAGATCGTCCCGGTGGCACTCCGGTAGGAAACTCCGCTTCCCGGCCATTATAGAGAAGCCACAGACCAGTGTGAGGCGCGGCCAGCACAAGGCCTCACAGACGGGCGTCATGGAGCCGGACGCCGAAAGACCGTCCTGGCTGGTGGAGGTCATGGCCGCCATAGCCACCTGCCAATCTACCCTGATGGCAAAGTATGAAGAGGTCCAGCTCGATGTAGGAATCCTGCGGCAAGATCTGGATAAGGTCCGCTCCAGAATCTGAAATCGAGCAGAGGACCAGCCACATGGAGGACGACCTCCAGAAGTGCACGGCATCCCTCCGCACCCTCCAGACTAAAGTGAAGGCCTTGGAGTATAGGGCAGAGGATGGCAAAAATAGAAATTGGAGGAACAACAGCCGCATCGTGGGCTTGGCGGAGGGGACAGAGGGGACTCACCCGGCCATGTTTGTGGAAGACATGCTGCGAGCCCTTCTTCCGGAAGCACACTTCTCTCCTCACTATGTGGTGGAAAGAGCTCATTGAGTTCCCCCCAAGCCAGTTAATCCTGGATCCCCCCCCCCCACGTACTCTAATATTCAGAATGCTTAATTTTTGGGACCGCAATGAAATTCTACGGGCCTCCAGGGCTGTAGGGGATCAAAATAGCAAGCCGATGATCTTCCCTGACTACACTATTGAAACACAGAAGTTAAGGACATCCTTTGATCATGTCAAGGCCGCACTGAGGGCCCAGAATATCCGTTACAGTGTCCTCTTTCCTGCGCGGCTGCGGGTTCAGGATGGGGAATCCACTCGCTTTTTCAACACTCCCAGAGAGGCTTCAAGCTGATTGGACACCCTTCCGCCTGCCTGTTGACTACAGGTCACGTAAGCTACCTGACTGTATTTGTTTTTATGCCATAGGCCCTGACTTCTTATCATGTTGGGGCATGCATGTCCCCTCTACAGGCCACACTTGCCTGGCAATGGTGTGAGCCTTACTGGGTCTCCCGGTTGGGATATACAAAACCCTAGTGGCCGGCTCAAATCCCACTGCACTTTGAGACTGTACTCTCGTTGTACCTGTTGTGCACTTACCAGCTGTTTATTCCAACTCTGCAACTCAAGCTTGTGCCCCTGACTTAGATACTGTTGTCTATTGATATTGCTGCCTAAGTAAGTTAAGACTTCCAACGTACTTATCCAGAATTTTAGTGTGCCTCTTTTCACTAATGGGATCGTTTTATTTTCCCCGTCACGGGGTGTGACTTGACTTCTGTTTTTTACCACGCTTCACAGCGAACTTATGCCCCACACCAGTGTGAACTACCCGGCGGATGCTCGTAAAGCGAAGAATCTGACTGCTCTACTTCTCCCCCCGACATTGTCTGGGTGGAGTAGCCCACTCCTTGTACAGATTCTCCCCCTTTTGCAGCTGGCGTGCTGATTGGGAATGGGGTTGAAGACCCTCCTCGGTTTCAGGGGGATAGGTGGGGTGGGGGGTAATGTTGCCCTGTTAGGGCAGTTGGTTTATGCTTTTGTAGCAGACAATATCTCCTATTGGATAACTGGGTTTATGTACTAATGTATCCAGCATTTCCAGTCTATATGTCTCGCCCCATGGGTCTGGTGCACCTTCCAGTAACTCTCCATTAATCCGCTTCCACTTTCAGCCCGGTGTCTACACTTAACATTCTGTCCTGGAACACCAGGGGTTTGAACTCTCCTGTTAAGAGATCCCTGGTGTTCTAGTTCCTGAAGGCGCATCACCCACACATATGTGTGCTTCAGGAGAAACATTTGGTGGGCAGCAGGACCCTGGCTCTAAAAAAAGCCTTGGGTAGGGCATCATTATCGCTCCACATACTCCAATTTTACCAGAGGCGTCAGTATTCTGGTGTGGAAGACACTCCCCTTCAAGCTCCTGGACCCGGTGCTGGACCCAGACGGTCGCTATGTTATTATGCATGCTCACATTTATGCTATGAAGTGCACTATTGTTGGGTTGTACCTCCCGCCTCCTGCTTCCCTTAAGGTCCTCAACCAGGTCTCCTCCAGGATTGCAGAATTTGCCTCCGATGACACAATCATCCTGGGTGATTTTAATCTGGTCCCTGACTCTGGGGTGGACAGGCTCTTGGCTGCCGACCCGGCCTGCCCGGGGCTGGCGACATGGGTGGAGACCTACGGGTTACGGATGTCTGGGGGTGGAAATATCCCCACGCCAGAGAATTCACCTGTCACTCTGCCTCCCATCGCACCTTCTCCCATATAGATTTGGTCTTTGCGGGGAGGCCTGTCCTCCCTAGAGTCACGGACATAAGGAGATTGCCAAGGGGCGTTTCAGACCATGCTCCGATGTTCTTGAGTCTGGATGTATCCGTCAGTCCAGGTGACAGGGTTTGGGGGCTCTCCAGATTCTGGATCATGGTCAATAGTAAATTCCACTCGGAGCTGAGGAACTGCTGGGTGACCAATCAGGACTCGGTATCAGGTTCCCACAGCGTGGGATGCCTTTAAGGTGCACACTAGGGATCAGTAACAGACCATCATTGCCAGGGTCAGACGGGCCAGGAAACTGGATTTGGTTGCGGCTGAGAGCACAGCCTCTGCCCAGGAAGCCAAGTTTGTCCACACTGGACACCCCCAGGACTATGGACTCCTTCAATCTTTGACCAGGGAAATGATGCGCGTCCGTAGCACTCTCACCCAAAAGAAGTTGCTAGCACAATCTCAGCGCATATTTGAGCAGGGGGAGAGATCGGGTAGGCTGCTGGCTTGGCTGGCCAGGGAGCAGTCGGGCGGCCTCAGCATTCCCCACGTTAAGGGTCCATCTGGGGAGCTGCTCTGCTCTCCGACGGAGACCAGTGGCTGTTTTGCCGCATTTTATCAAGCTTTATATAGCTCCCGAATGGACTACAGAGAGAAGGACTTACAGTCATACCTAGATGACATTGATAACCCAGTGCTTACCCCAACCTACCGCAACAAACTGGACAGCCCCATTACAGTGGAGGAAATCCTTAGGGCCCCAAAGACCATGCAGACTGGTAAAACCCCTGGACCGGACAGTATACCTGTCGAATTCTATAAGCAGTACTCTGAGGACCTTGCCACTAGACTACACACCTTATTTGACGAGTCGGCTAAAACTAGGGCCCTCCCAGACTCCATGAGTGAGGCCATCATAGTGGTGATCCTCAAGCCAGGGAAGGACCTTTCCCTATGCTCTTCCTACCATCCAATCTCCCTGTTAAATGTGGATGCAAAAATTCTGGCAAAAATGCTGGCCCTTAGACTAAATATAGTGATCACGGCGTTGATTCACATGGACCAGACGGGCTTAATTTCGGGGAGAGGCACAGATATTAACATTAGAAGACTTTTCACCCACATAGACAGAGCCGGTCTTGGGGATGCTGGCATTGTGGCCTTGCCTGACATGGAGAAGGCCTTCAACTCAGTCGAGTGGGGCTACCTCTGGCAGGTCTTGGGGAGGTTTGGTTTCAGCTCTCGCTTTGTCGAATAGCTCCACATGCTATATACCCACCAATGGGCTAGGGTGCGCACAAATGGTTGCCTCTCGAAGGCCTTCCCCTTGAGTAGGGGGACTCGTCAAGGGTGCCCCCTGTCACCCGGTCTTTTTTCACTCGCACTAGAGCCGCTGGCGATAAAGCTTAGGGCCGACGATGAGATAAGGTGTTTGAAAGTGGGAGCATTAGAGGAAAAACTGTCCTTGTATGCGGACGATGCCTTACTCTATCTGGCTGACGCGGGTCCTTCCCTCTGGGCTGTCCTCACTTGTTTGAGCAATTTGGGCAATATTCGGGTATTAGGATTAACTGGGATAAATCAGTCCTCTTCCCATTAAGTCCCTCGATTCCCCGGGTTGATATTCGCGCCCCCCTTCAGTGGGTGGAGGGCTTTACCTACCTGGGTGTAAAGATCACGGTGAATATAGGGGAATTTGCGGACAGTAACTTGCACCCTCTAATGTCACAGCTGGTGACTAAGCGCGCGTCTTGGCGTTCGCTCTCCCTAACCCCAGTGGGCAGAGTTAATCTGCTTAAGATGGTGTTCCTCCCCAAGTACTTATACCTTTTCCACAACACGCCACTCCATATCCCCAAAGCCTTTTTTAAACGATTGGAGGGACAGATGCTCTTTTTTGTCTGGGCTGGCAGACCCCCTCGGGTCACAAGGAGGGTGCTGTATCTTCTCCTCTCGGAGGGTGGTCTGGCCCTTCCGAACTTCCAATTATACTACTGGGCCGCGGTACTTGTGACTGTACACTAGAGGTTCTCCTAGTCCAGGCAGAATACAACGGTGACCCTGGAGACGGCCTCTTTGGGGTCTTACGCGGCCCCCAGCAGGCTGGTTTTCAGGGGCCTGAAGGCCGCTTCCTCCCTGGCGACGTCCATGAGAACCACACTCAGAGTATGGAATGAAGCCTGGGCCATCTACAAAAAGCCTAATCAAGTGTCCCCACATACGCCTCTCTGAGTTAACCCAACGCTACCTCATTTGTACAGTGTTCCCGACCCCGCCTTGTGGGCAAGGAAAGGTATAACCACGTTAAAGCAAATAGTGCTAGAAGGGAAGCTCATGCCCTTCAAAGTAATGAGGCAACAATTTCCCATTCCAAGGTCAAATGGGTTTTGTTACTGGCAGCTGAGACACGCCTTTGTGGCCCAATTCCCAGATCCTTTAGTCCTGGAGTCGGACCTTATTGAGCGTCTTCTTGTCTCCAGCATGATGGGGAAACCTGTGTCCTCCCTATACTTATATCTCTCAGTGGCTCATGCGACCAAGCTCAGCAAGATCAGGGACAGTTGGAGGGCTGATATCTCGAACATAGTTAAGGAGGAATGGGAGGAAAGTGTCTCTATGTTCATTCCCTCTCTAATAGCGGCCAGGGACAAATTCATACAACTCACATTTCTCCACAGGACATACTATACCCCAAAGCGGCTTGCCTGTATTTACCCCTCCAGGGATTCCTTATGCCCTAGATGTAGGACTGAAGAGGGCTCATTTTGGCACATGGTCTGGTCCTGCCCCGAACTCCGGAGGTATTGGGAGGAGATTGTTGCTTTTCTGAGTGATCTCAGCGGTGTGCATATACCTAAAGACCCGTTGGTTCTCCTATTGAGTCACCTGGGAGTGGTTGAGGGGGACAGATATGTGAAACTGTGTATTACTTTTTCTCTGTTTTATGCTAGACGAGAGATCCTGCTCAAATGTAAGTCGGCAGACCCTTCCATGAGCGACACCTGGAAAGCTTCAGTTAACTCCATCCTCCCCCTCTATAGGCTCACCTATAAAAGTAGACAATGCCCAGCCAAATTTGACAGGGTCTGGTTTGGCTGGATAGATGCCTGTGGGTAGAACTTGGCATGATGGCAGGGAGCCAGGGGCCTGGTGAGATGGCCCTTCTCCCTTTCATAGCTGCCCCTGGAGACCTAGCTATGGTGCTGGGCCCCCCCTTCATCCCCCCTCCCCCCCTCCTGTGTTTGCCGCTCAGGCCACGGGGTGTTACATAGTCCCTTAAATCCCATCCGATTGTAGCAGGACCTCTTGCTGGCTGGAGTGGTTGGCCGGTAGTGATAATATGGACTAACTATCTTTATGTACACTTCTGCTGTTGGGGCCGACCATATATCTGAAATCACTGGCTTGTACTGAGCACCCTAAATGTCTACTGTAACCTTTTGTACATGCTTCTATTGTACTGCTGCTTTGTTCAATACACTTTCTGTTAAAAAAAAACAAAACTTCAATTCGGAGAAACTGAGTAATTGCCGGGAAGGTGCACCTGTCAGCTCACCTACAGTATGTGGAACAGTGCCCGTCAATGGGATTCAAACTTGCAAAAAGCAAAGTCCTCCATTTAAAGCTTGTATGCAAGTTCATTGCCATACAAATGTGTATGGGGACCTGAGTACTGCCCTAGGGGACATGTCTCAATAGAAAAAAAAGTTTCTAAAACAATCGTTTTTAAAAGGAGCAGTGATTTTAATAATAATTAAAGTGAAAAAAATGTAATAATCCTTTAAATATTGTACCTGGGGGGTCCCCTTGGTCTGCCTGTAAAGTGGTGCATCTCTGTGATGTTTAGTATAGAAGTAAATAAGTAATTTAAACTTGATCATGCATGTAATGTATTGTCGGCTCCCGGCAATATAGATCAAAAATCACTGAAAAAAAATTGCCTGGCCCCCCCCCCCCCGGTACATACAAGACAGGAAGGGCCTGGTATGGACTGGGGGGGGACCCCAGGCAATTTTTTCAGTAATTTTTTATTTATATTGCCGGGAACCAGCAATACATTACAGCCGTGATCAAGTTTAAATTACTTTTTTACTTTAGAAATTTTTTTAAAAATGACGTGGGAGTCCCTCCCCAGTCCATACCAGGCCCGACAATTTCTTTATTGAAAAATAGCTCTCCGGGGTCATCTTCCCGGTGTCTTCTCTCCCGCCGCCATGTTCTCCTGGTTCTCTCTTTTTCCTCGCCGCCATCTTCTGTCACCGTCTTGTCACCACCATCTTCTCCTGCCGATGTCTCTCTTGCCGTCTTCTCCTTCCACTGTCTTCTTCCTCTCGGCCACTCTTCTCCTGATGCTGTCTTCCTCCGTTGTAACGGCCCCCACTGTCAGACAACTCCTATGTAGCCTTGTGACGTCACAAGGGGACGGGCTCTCTGGGTGACATCATCGGATGGCCACGGCGCATGGCTATTTAAGAGACGCCAGACAGTGGGTGACAGCACAACGAAGGAGGAAGAAGGTGGCAACAGAAGACGGCGGCAGGAGAAGATGGCGGCGTAAGTGACGGCGACAGAAGATGGCAACAGAGGATGGCGGCGAGGAAGAAGAGAGAACCGGGAGAAGATGGCAGTGGGAGAGAAGACACCAGGAAGAAGACACTGTAGAGAGCTATTTTACAGTAAAGGAATTGTCAAAAACCAGCTCTTGTTTTTTTTAACTTTTTACAGCTTTTTTGGTGAATAGGTAGGATACTCATTCACATAGGGGGGCTGGGATCTGGGGGCCCCCTTATTTAAGGGGGCTTCCAGACTCAGATAAGCCCCCCGCCCGCAGACCTCCAAGCATTTTTATTTTTGGCATGGGGGGGTCCCCTCCGAATCCGTACTAGACCCAAATGGCTTGGTATGGACCTGGGGGGGACCACATGCATTTGTTTCTCCGCCAATGTATTTCTTTTTTTACATTCAGCTGTCAGCTGCCACATAAGCATGGTTGTTACCATAATATTAATACCTCAACTGCAAAACATTCTATGAAAAGAATCCAACATTAGTAATTGTATTTTCTATGTATGATTGTGGTAAGATCTATGGTGTAGTGGCATGTCTGCTACCATCAAAGCTTTACTGCCTGGGTTTGAATCCCACTGATGGCATCAGCTCCTGAAAGCTAACATTGTAGTTAGAAGGCATAATTAATCAATGTACATCATTTTGGTGGATTCCCTAATTTTGACTCTTCAAATGCCTGCAATGGTATGTAATTATTCAATATTATGGTGTGGTATTCCAAAAATCCAGCTATTTAAAAATCCAGACAAAAAATGGTGTGGCCCCCCCTTCGGGTCTGGTCTGGATTTTAAGGGGAACCTTTTAAACAAATTGACATGGGGTCTCCCCCAAATCCAATACAGACCCGAAGGGTCTAGTAAGGATTTGGGGGGAACCCCCACACCAATTTTTTTTTAAAAATGGCGTGGGATCCCACCAAAATCCATACCAGACCCTAATCTGAGCACGCAACCTGGCAGCGCAGGAGTGGGTGGGGACGAGTACGCCCCCCCAGAACTGTACCAGACCACATGCCCCAGCATGTGGGGGTGGGTGCTTTGGGGCAGGGGGGCCCTGCTCCCCCCACCCAAAGCACCTTGCCCCCATATTCTGATAAGCCCCCACCCAGGATTGTCAGGGTCTGCGGGCGGGGTGCTTAGCAGAATATGGGACCCCCCTTTAATAAGGGGGCCCCCAGATGCCGCCCCCCATGTGAATGAGTATGGGGTACATTGTACCCCTACCCATTCACCTTAAAAGTGCAAAAAAAAACACAGTACACAGGTTTTTAAAGTACTTTATTAAGGCAGCTCCGGCGTCTTTTTTCTTTGGCTAGTTTGTCATGGTCTTCTTTCTTCTGAGGGGTCGTCTGCTCTTTTGCCAGTTCTTCTCCCTCTCTGCACCATCTTCTGCTCTTTTGCAGGGTCTTCCCCCTCTTCTGCTCTTTTGTAGGGTCTTCTATGCTATCTTCTTCCTCTGTTCTTCTTTGGATGTTGACACGATGCAATCTCCTTGTGTAATGGTGGCTCCGCTCTGTGCAATGACTTATATTGGCATAGGGAGGGGCCATCTGGTGACATAATTCGAAGGCCCCACCCCTTTGTGACATCACCGTCCCATCATGCACTCAACATTGACATCACAAGGGGTTTGGGCCTCCGAATGATGTCACAGCCGGGCCCCGGGAGACGGCAATACATTCTAGCCACAAGCAAGTTCAAATTACATTTTTGATCAATGTGGGGGAGGATGTGGTAGCTATATTTGCTGTGGCTGGGGTTCATTGATTTGTTTCTTTGGTGTCACCACACATTTGCTTCCAGCCCATGTGCACACATCACTTTCTGTTTGCACTGCAGTGTGGTGTGAATCACATCCAATATCGCACAGCACGCCAGTGTGAACCGAGGCTGAGGGCCAGTTCAAACTGCAGCGTTGTCCGAGATCGCATGTGATTTGCACCACATTGCAGTGCAAATCACATTCAGATAGTATGGCTGAAATCGCATCACAGTCGGACCGAACTCACACATGACCCTTGTTTGGTTCCGCAACAGAATTTACACCCATGCAATCCGATTACTGTCCGAGTTTGCAATTCGGAGTGTGATCTGCAAACTGATTTGGGGGTGTCATTAGCTTTCTATTGACACTCCCAGCAGTTTGCATATGACAGTGTGAACTGCCTGCGAGTCTGGTGGGATGTGGAAATCCTGCAAATCCACTGCGGGTTCCCACATCGCACCCGACTTGCAGGCAAGTTTCCACTGCCATATGCAAACTGCTGGGAGTGTCAATAGAAAGCTAATGACACCCCCAAATCAGTTTGCATATCACACTGCAAATTCGGACAGTAATCTGCTTGCATGGGTGTGAACACCCATGCGATCCGATTCTCCTGCGGAACGAAAAAGGGTCCTGTGTGAGTTTGGTCCGAATGCGATGCAAATTCAGCCATACTATTTGTATGGCTGAATTTGCATAGCACAGAGATCGCATGTGATTTGCACTGCGGTGCTAATAACATCCGATTTTGGACACCACAGCAGTGTGAACTGACCCTAAGGAAGATAATCCACTTCCCCAAAACCACCACCACCCAAAACGAATTAAAAAGTAAGAACAAAAGAGAAATACAATAAACAAGAGCTCAATTTCCTTTTATGTTGCCAGCAGAAACACAATTATGTACATATTTACTGACATTAAAGTATTCTACAGTATATCTGGTGCTACATTTAGCAAAACAGTTAGCAATTGGGTTCATAGGAGCTTACAATCTAAAATTGGACTAAACCTTACAGTGGACGCAGTTTTACTTTCACAGTGTATAACACCCCACACATTTCATAGAACAACTACTCAACAACACCAATCAGCCCACATCACATTTTTAGCTGTAAAATTATAGAAAGGTACTTACCAGTCATTTTAACAAAGTATTACAACATAATATTAAAAAGGCACATATTCAAACAATAACACCCCCCACATTCTACACACATACATTGGTCAGTATTTTCTCCCGGAAGAATGCATGGTAAGACATAAACAATATACACCCAAAACTGACAGCATGGTCACATAAACCCACTGTTGACTGTAAAAATGCACAATAATTTCAGCAAACAAACAGCTCTAGTGGGGCATTTGTCATTATGCACAATATAATTCCTTATCCCACAAAAAACACAGCAAAAAACCTTGCCTCTTGTCAGGCCAAACCAACCCCCCCCCCTACTGCAGTCCTTTATATAAGATAGGTTTTATTGTTAGCACACTGACACACACCCAATAGAAGTACATGCCCACCAGTATCTTTCAATGTGTCTCTTCAATTTGATTTCACCTGAGGAGCAGCTGATAGCCCTTGGCTATGTGCATCAAATCTAAAACTCCAGGCCAAAATTCTAAGTCCATATGCATGCACATAATCCATTCCAAGCAACAGTTTTCTATCCAGATGTACCTGTACAGTGTAAACCCTATAATTTGAAATGCCCAAGTCCCCGGGCATGATTAGTGCTAACAAACATTAATAACAGTCCCTGGCTGCAATGAGGTTCCAATTTAAAGTCCAAAAATAACTTGCTTACATTACAGACTATTTGGACAGGAGTTTTATAAACAACAGGTTGCGCTAAAATGACGGTAGGTAGATACATATAGCATGCATCCCATAAATACATGTAAATCATACAGTCCACATAAACATAAATGGTGTAGATGAAAGTAGAGATGTAGATGTATCTTCACAGATATAGACCACCGTGTGATAGTTCAAATTCAGTAGTGATACCTCCACCTCACATCTAATAACTGCTTACCAGAGGTAAGCGCATAAGCGCTTTGGCTGTACCCCAGCCCGGGTCCCCCCTGGGGATAAATACGACAATCTTGGGGTCCTGATGTAGCAGAGTTGGCTTGGGTGAACCACAGAGGTAGTGGAAAGGGCTAACCGGATCCGCCTCCCAGCGTTGGTAGGATAGCAGTCCAATAAGGTGCTTTACACCCCCAGGTAAACTCACCACGGCACCCAAAGAAAGAGAAGGTACTGATAGTGTGATAC
>BLSH010504721.1:209614-222859 GCA_018402905.1 Glandirana rugosa
TTATACTTTACAGTAAGGGTTTTTAGACTCCTATTGTAACGATAAGATGTGAGTACGTCGTTCTTGGTGGTTTAAAGATGATTTTAGAACAGTTCTATGGCCTCTAATGTTAATTAATACTTTTCAGACCCATTTTGAAGATGATCTCCATTTTTGCATTTTTTATGTTTTTATTTTTTTTTAAAGATTTAAAGTTATTTCCCTGTCCCCATTTCTTTGTAGGTCACTTGTCCCACCCTTACCCACATTTCCTTCCTTTTGCAGACCTCTAGGACCTTCCAGGACTATTTTACAACACTTTTTGTACCTAAAAGTCCGGGTCTCCATTGATTTCAATGGGGTTCGGGGTCCGGGACAAAGTTCGGGTTCTGTCCGGACCCGAACCCGGACTTTGTCCCGAAGTTCTGCCGAACCAGCAGAACCCGGACTTCTAGAAGTTCGCTCAACTCTAGTCAGGAGTTATTCTTCTTGATTTATTCTTTGATATTTGGTGGTTCTTGCTGCATGAGTGTAGAATAGCAATGTTATCCTCAGATTTTTGGGAATGACATTTCATATTACATTTTTTGGGCTCAAATTAGGATCATTTGGAAAGAATAAAAAATAAAAAATGGGACTAATTGTATATTTCCTTAAACAATGGTATTGTTTTTGTTTTGCAAAGACACCTGTGTGAGTTTGGGGAAATATTTTTTGTTTACAAAGATTTTTATTTGGAAAGTATATAAAAATGTGGTACAAAGCATTTTGTATGTACATAGTTACATATCCATCCAGTGAAACTTCACATGACTGAGGTAGGACAAATACATTTCTTTGCAACATTGAAACGGGCAGTATACAACACAGGAGCATACCGATATCAGTTAGAGCATCAATATTTTAGACATTTTATACATCAGTACACGGTTAGAGACGGTAAGATTTTCTGGAGATTTTGATTGGGAGGGCTCCAAACAAGTATAATAACTTAGGGAGAATTGTCATTTTTGCTGCTGTAACCCTACCTGAAAAGGATATAGGATAGTTATTTCCATGTTTTTAGGGGTTGTTTAAGCTTTCTTATCCTGGGGGGATATTTTTTTGAAAATACATGTCCAGAGTTGGGGTTAGATGGATTCTGATATATTGTATAGATGTCTGGGACCATGAAACGTTAAAGGAAGTCTTGAGTACCTGAAATTGTTGGTCGGGTATATTTATAGGCATCCCAATAGATTTCGTAAAGTTAATAGTTAGTCCTGATAAGGGCGAGAATTTATTAAGGGTCTGGATCAGGTTGGGTAAGGAAATTATTGGTTCAGTGGATACTGCACTACCTAATAATGTATTAGAAGCAGCTGGCATGACAACAAAGTTGAAGGTAAATGGGGGACAAAGAGTGCAGTGCTGTATAGAGGATGGTATTAAATTGGGACCGTATGCAAATTATGTATCCAAACAATGTTTTAGGATTAGAGTACAGTGAGGAGTGGATACTACACCAATATAATATACTGTACGTAATATTGATAATCAGAAACAGTATAAGTCCTTTTAAAGTTCATATGCAGATGTGAAGAATCCCCATAGCAAATGCAGAGGGGTATATAAGGTGATACAGTGTGATGTCCTGGACTGGATCTTTAGTTTAAAGTGACCGGTGCCTTGGCAATCAGGTGCTTGATATGGTGACAATCCACAATGGTGAGTGATTGTACTTACCAGAGGTTGGTAAAGTACCAGCAAAATGGATGACATAAAAGAACAGGGTATCAAGTTCAATTTTCTTTGACTGGATATCCAAGAGTAGGTTAGGATCTTGGCTATGATGATGTGCTTTATATGACTTGTTCAACTCTTGCGTAAGTGTAAGAATAGTTGACCATCTCGCTTTATTATGGTCTGAGGCTAGTTTTAATATGTGCCCTCTGAGTAATGCCTTTTGGGCCATCCAGAGGGCTGTAATTGAGGTGTCAGGAGAGGTATTTAGCCTAAAATACTAGTCTATTTGAGAACCAATAATTTGTTTTGTGCCTGGGTCTGCAATCAAAGACTCGTTTAATCTCCAAGAGTGTGGGGTATGTGCTAGATCTATAATTGCCGTTGTATAGGCCACAATATGATGGTCCGACCATGGGCATGTGTGAATGGAAGCGTCTCTTGTGTTTGCCAAAATTACAGGGGTGCAGAACAGGTAATCTAGTCTAGCATATGAATCATGGGGGTGGGAATAGTGTGTGTAATCTCTAGCTGAGTTTGGGAAAATATTTTTGTGAGATAGATATCAACAAGTGAAAGTGACAGAGAAAAAAATATTTTACCAAAACATGAAAAGATTACACATGGGAGCACAGGCCACATCCCCCCACTAATACCAACCAATCCCCCCAAAGACAACCATCAATAATGATAAATAAAGAATACCACACACCAGTTTACTTTTATTTGGCAAATATTGGCCACGGCACTTTATTTTGGTTTAACAAGTATAAACATTATAAATTAAATTTGCATTTCAATCATCATGCAATAACCTTAACTGCCTAGTTATCAAAAAACTCAGGCAGAATAAATTTAAACATCAACAAAGCCCCCACCCCCCAGATACAGGGGTGACTAGACCACAAATAAGTGCCTGCGATGGGAGGGGGGGAGGGAAGGTCTTCTGTGGGTTGCAAGAACCGCCAAAACCCTGGGGATGCAGCCCACCTATAAGGAGTGCCCCCTGCTGCCAGGACCTTCCACCTCACCTGATAGGTCGCTTTACCTTTCCACACAGGTGAGGTGGGAAATCTTAAAGGGGCAGTACCCCCATTTCCCAACTCTATGCTGTGACCCAATAGAACAAATTAATATTAATTATTTATACCAATGGGGGGTGGGGGACCGCGCACCCATGCCCGTGATACCAAATAATGGTCCACTCCAGTATGGGAGCACAGGCCACACACCCCCACTAATACCAACCAATCCCCCCAAAGACAACCATCAATAATGATAAATAAAGAATACCACACACCAGTTTACTTTTATTTGGAAATTATTGGCCGCGGCACTTTATTTTGGTTTAACAAGTATAAACATTATAAATTAAATTTGCATTTCAATCATCATGCAATAACCTTAACTGATTAGTTATCAAAAATCTCAAGCAGAATCAATTTAAACATCAACGAAGTCCCCACCAACCGGTCTTGATACAAGACCGGCCCACCCCATGCCCGCGGCCAATTCAATACAGGATTGAAGGTTTAAATTAAAGATATCAATCCCGATGTCTGACAAATAGACAGAGTCTGGCCTATAGAAACCCGGCACTCCTCCTTCCAAGTCAAAATGACGAAAAGAAAACCCCCCTATTACTGGCATAAAATTTTGCATGCATCTGTTCACTCTGTTTCTAATTTTATCCAAACCTTTGAGCTCAGGGGAAACCAACCACAAAAGGCACGATTTCCGAAAATATGATGGTTGTCTGGGGGAAAACTAACTTAAATCTAATCTGTTAATTAACTCAAGAGTCCTGACCTGACCCACGTCATTGCCACCCAAATGAATGATGAGTATTGACAGGGAAGGCCAAACCTGTAACAACCCAGAAAGATGAAAATGCAAATTAATCCACTTCAGTCCTATAACACCTTTCCATAAAATGTTGAATGAATTCAGAAGGATTCATGGATAAATTTGTGGAATAACAGCGCTTTGATGCTCTCTTAAAGGCCCAAGAAACATACGAGTGGCCGATAATCCAAATACAGCATTTGGGACCTGAAAGATTAAACATATAAATTAGGATGAATATACAATCGATGCCTCTGAGAACACCTTCTCCCTAACTTTTTTATCACTTCTTCCTCCAGACCCATTCTAGCAGCTTCCGTTGCCGCCCCTATTCTAAAAGAGTGTGAAGTAAATCGAAGATGACTCAAACCCAGAGAATGTAAACACTACTTAAAAATTGAATTAAACTGAAATTGGGTAAGGGGGGAACCATCCCTATGAATGAAAAATTGATATGAACCGACTTTACCTACTGGCCTAATTTCCAAAAGTTTTCGAACCGCCAAGATAGGGCAAATTGACAAATTATCCAAACCCCCAAGTTTAATCCATGTTCTCTTCCCTAACTGATCAGTCTTGGATTTCTGAACAAAAATATTCACCGAAGACTCATTAACTATCACCTGATCCAACATAATCCCCGAAGTGCCAAATTTATTCCTGGGAACAAGTTCTGAAATTCTGAAGGCTCCGAAAAATGCTAAAACAAAAGCCGTTTGAAAAAGAACCGCTTCATAAGCCGAAAAACATACAACCCGAGTAGCTTTGCATAAACGGCTCAAAATAGGTGATGAAATAGGACGCCTGTCATTGATTTGAAAATGAGACTTCTTGTAACCTTTAAGTGCCTGCTGAACTGTAAAAAAAAATGTTACAAGCAGGCCAATTCATTAACCGAAAGAAAAAAGAAACACCCACCAACAATTTTATTACAGGAGTGTAAGAAAATTGTTGCTACATTAACCACTTCAGCCCCGGAGGGTTTCCCACTTTAGGACCAGAGCACTTTTTGTGATTTGGCACTACGTCGCTTTAACTGACAATTGCTCGGTCGTGCGACGTTGTACCCAAACAAAATTTGCATCCTTTTTTCCCCACAAATAGAGATTTCTTTTGGTGGTATTTGATCACCTCTGCGTCATTTCTGATCACCGCTATAAACAAAAGAAGAGCGACAAATTTGCAAAAAAAAAAACAGTTTTTCTTACTTTTTGCTAAAATACAAATCCAAAAAAAAAAATGAAAAAACATTTTTTTTCATCGGTTTTGGCCAATTTATATTCTTCCTCATATTTTTGGTAAAAAAAAATCGCAATCAGTGTTTATTGATTGGTTTGCACAAAAGTTGCTGCATTTACGGATGATGAGAATGAATTTCTGAGGTTTTTATTTTTTTAAATTTTTTTACTAGTAATAGCGGCGATCTGCGATTTTTAGCGGTACTGCGATATTGCAGCGGACATGTCGGACCATTTTGACACTTTTTTGGGACCAATGACATTTATACAGCGATCAGAAATGTAAATGTCCACTGATTACTGTATAAATGTCATTGGCAGTGAAGGGGTTAACCTGCAGGGGGAGATCTAGGGGTTAACTGTGTTCCCTGGGTGTGTTCTAACTGTGGAGGGGCTGGGCTACCATGGGCATAAGAGATCTAACTGATCCCAGTGACAGGGATCAGTAGATCTCCTATGCCCCACTAACAGAGCGGGGAACCGCCGTGTTTACATCGGCGGTTCCCCATTCTTTAGCTGTGGCCGTTCATCGCGGCTCGCCGGCGGACATCGGATCCGCCCGAGCCGCGGGCACAATCAGGAGCACGGGGGCGCGCATGCCCCCTAGCGGCCACCCGCAGATCGCTGCTTATTTACGGCGATTCGCGGGAAGCGTCCACACCGCCGCAGTAAATATACTGCGCGTGGTATGGAACCCGTTAAAGAACATAAAAAAGCCAGCACACTCGTTTCTGTAGGAAAATTGCATGGAAATTCCAAATATCGACAAAAGGATACCCAACCATCCAAGGTTTTAGCATATTGTGCCCATATCTGTGGTGCCAGGGAATTCCTAATAGCATCAGCAACAGGGTTTAGATTATATCCCAAAGGTAATCCGGACAAGGGAATCCCTCTGTGTCTGCGTTGGGAAGGAGGCTCCTGAAACGACAAAACTGAAACCGGGATAAGGAGTCTGCAATGGAATGACGTTTCCCAGGCACATATTGTGCTTAAACCCAGACATTCAGCTTTAAACATAACAAAACAAAATGTCTCAATAATTTAATGACATAAGTAGATTTAGAAGACAAACAATTTACGGCATATAGGACACCCTTATTGTCCGTGTGTGTTATAATACGCTTGTTAACAAAATTTTGACCCCAAATTTTGAATGCCATAACTACAGGGAATAATTCTAGTAATACAATATTTTTTGTGGCCTTAATTGCAACCCATGATTCTGGCCATTCGGTACAACACCAATGAGTGTTCCATACTGCTGCACAACCAACCGATCCGGCTACATCCGTAAATAGATTTAGAGCTGCTGAAGAAATAAATTCCTCCTGAAAGAAAGATTTCCCATTGAATACTTCTAGGAATTGAGACCAAACTATGAGATTTTCCTTAAGGTCCAATGTCAACCTTAAATGCGAAAATGGACATTTGTACCCTGAAATGGCTCGGTAAAGACTCCTAGAAAATATCCGACCAACCGGCATAATTCTAGTGGCGAAAGCTAAAAGACCCAATTGGGACTGTAGTTCTTTCAGAAGGACTTTTTTCCTTCTCAGAATGCAAATAATTGAACATTTTAAACGATAAATTTTGTCCCGTGGCAAACTAAACTCCATGCTTAAGGTATCAATATGGATTCCCAAGAAACTAATAGATGTGGCTGGCCAAATCGTTTTTTCGTGTGCAATAGGAATGCCGAAAAATTTTGCAATTAACAGGAATAGTTTTAGCAGATTACCACACCTAGAAGAACTGGCTGGACCAATAAAAAGAAAATCATCTAGATAGTGAATTATGCTATCAAAACCAGACTCATAACTCACTACCCAATGCAAAAATGTAAAGAATTTTTCAAAATAGGCACACGACATGGAACACCCCATAGGCAAACACATGTCGTAAAAATATTGCCTTTGAAAATAAATTCCTAAGGAGTTAAAAGCCTCAGGGGAGATAGGTAATAGCCTAAACGCAGATTGTATGTCTGCCTTAGCCAATAAGGCACCTTTACCCAGTAGTCTAACCTTCATCACAGCATCCTCAAAGGAACAATATGAAACTGATGCCAAAGAAAAATCAATCTCATCATTAAGAGAACTTCCTTTAGGGAAGGAAAGGTGATGTATAAGCCGGAACTAATTGTGATCTTTCTTTGGCACCACTCCCAGAGGGGAAACTCTAAAATCCCTGAAAGGGGGGTCTGAGAAGGGGCCAGCTATGTGGCCCTCCAAAATCTCCTTCTCCAACTTATCCTTAACCAGCTGTGGATGTTCCAACATGGATTTTAAGTTTTTTGACACAGTACACCTTACCCCTGAAAATTTTGGAGAATGGAAGCCTGACTGGAACCCGTTAGTGAGGAAGGACGCTGTCACCCTGGTTGGGTACTTGTCCAACCATGGTTGCATGTTTGCTAATATCACCGGAGTAACCGCTTTTCTGAAAAAGATCCCTTTGCACTGACCCAGTGCGGTTTGCTTTTTTAAAGCACTTTGTTACTGGGTGATTACCTGTACAGTGTGAGCACTCATGCTTATACTTACAAGCCGTACTCCATTTGTATTGGCTCTCATTGAAAGCAAAGCAAATACCTCTCCTGTATGGAGAAACAGCAGGAGAGGTGACTGGCTGCTTAGTAATGGGGGGTTTAGCAGGTAACATGAGGTTAGGCCATAACCCCACGTCCTTCATCCCCCATTTTAAGCTAGAATGGATGGATAACTTCTGACGAAATGACTCATGATAAATTAACCAACCCATTCCACTGAAATTTTTATACGCCTCCAGAGCGTTCTCAAGGTGCTGAAATAAACCAGAGCACATTTCAGCATGTCTTTCCCCAAGCACACTGGAAAAAATACAGTATGCCTGTAACCAATTATTGAAGGATCTCGGCGCCTGTTTCCACCTATCCTCCTCCTGCATGTGCTCTGATTTTCTCTCACTACGATGATTAGATTCACTTGCAGATGGCAACAGGGATAGTAACTCTATGAATTCACCCCTCCAAATTTTCTCCTTTAATGAAAGTGGTAAATGAAACCCTAACGGAGACACTTCACAAGGAAGGACCTCCTTAAAACATGCTTCTGGAACACCTGGCAAATGCAAATTAGCATTCAAAGCCTCAGTATTCGGCACATTGGCAGATGAGGGGTTAACATCCACCCAAACCTTGGCTGACTGTGACACCATGGGTTGTGGACCTGCAAGAGAACCCACAATTTTTCCAATGAGCCCACAAGTACAGAAAATTTTCTTAAATTACAAGACTCACCCTCCGACACTACAGGGGTACCGAATACATCCTCACTCATCTGCGGCTGAATAACAGGGGAAGAGACACTGAACTCGAACTGCTGCATGCTTTCATTCCCAGGATGAATTTACAGCCTAGCCCTCTTCCTGGGTTGCCTGGCAACTCCTCTTGTGTTGATGGGCGGAATACTCCTCTGTAGCTGTGTTCTGCCCACATGCACAGTCTCCCTGCTAACCCTAGCTGGAGATGGGGAGAAGGCCCGCCTCTTCTTCCTTAAACGGTGGCCGGCTCCACCCGCAGTGGCCGTGTCACTCAACTGCTACCGCCTCCCCGAGTCTTCCTCTTCATGACGCTTAGTCACCTCCTGCCGTCTCTCCGGGGCCCGACTTTTCCTTAGAGGAAAATCTTAAAGGGGCAGTACCCCCATTTCCCAACTCTATGCTGTGACCCAATAGAACAATTTAATATTCAAAGACCCCTTTCACACTGAGGTGCTTTAAAGGCCCTATTTAGCTAAAAATAGCGCCAGTAATGCGCCTCAAAAATCCCCTACAATCCACCCCAATGTGAAAGCCCTAAGTGCTTTCACACTGGAGCGGTGCGCTTGCAGGACATTACAAAAAGTCCTGCAAGCAGCATCTTTGGATCGATGCGATGATCGGTAATACACCACTCCTCTAACCGCCCCTGCCCATTGAAAACAATGGGGCAGCGCTTCCGAAGCGGCTGCACACCGCCTCGGAAGCGTGGCGCGCAGGCACTTTTAACCCATTTTAACCCCTTGTGGGGGGTTAAAAGCACAGCACTACCGCCGCCATAGCGCCGCTATAACATCGGTAAATCCACCAGCGGGGATTTACCGCTACCGCCCCACCGCCCCCCAGTGTGAAAGTAAAACAGCTCTCATTTTGGTATTTACTATAGCGTCCTGTAATTACTCCACAGGAGCAAAATTTAGAGCACTTGTGCTCAGCTGTGCTCTGCAACTAGGAGTAAAAAGACAGGGAATTTATCTCTTCTCAGACTTTCAGATATTTCAGTGTAGAAATCACTTTTTCACACAGTTTAAAACAATATTATCTTTAACCACTTCCCGCCCGCCATATAGACAAATGATGTCCGGGCGTGTGTTCCGTTATCCTGACTGGACGCCATATGACGCGATCAGGATAACCCGTGATTGCGCACCCCGGGGTCGTGCATCGCGCCAATTGGTGGTGCGGTGGGTCATTCTGACCCACCACATTACCGATCGAGGTAAAAAGCTACCATCAGAAGCTTTTTACCATGTAATCAGCTGTGACCAATCAGGGCTGGTCACAGTGTAAACAGGAAGAGCCTGCAGACCTGAGTAGTGGAGAGCTGATTGGCTGCTCTCCTGACAGGGGGGTCTGCACTGAAGGTTTATCAGTGCAGCCCCCCTCAGGATCGCCACAGTGGACCATCAGGGAGCCCGTACAGGACCACCAGGGAGCCCCCCCCCCCAGGGACACCATCAGGAGGCCGCCCAGGACCACCAGGGAGCCCACACTAGACCACCAGGTAAGGGCATACAGTGCACTGTAGGGATGGCACTGTGCCCATATGTGATGCCTGCCAGTGCCATCCCTAACTGTGCTTTTTTCAGTGTCATGTACCAGTGCCCACCAGTGCTACCCAGTGCCCACCAGTGCCACCTATCAGTGCCCACCAGTGCCACCTTCTAGTGCCTCTTATCAGTGCCACCTATCAGTGCCACCTATCAGTGCCGTCTATGAGTGCCCATCAGTGCCACATATCAGTGCTGCTTATCAGTGCCCATCAGTGCTGCTTATCAGTGCCGCCTATCAGTGCCCATCAGTGCTGCATATATGTGCCTCATCATCAGTGCCACCTCATCAGTGCCAATCAGTACAGCCTCTTCAGTGCCCGTCAGTGTAGCCTCATCAGTGCCCATCAGTGTAGAAACATCACTGCCCATCAGTGAAGGAGAAAATGTACAAAATTTTGTGACAGAAACAAAGAAAAACTTTTTTAAAAAAATGTTTGGTCTTTTTTTATTTGTAGCGCAAAGAATAAAAACCGCAGGGGTGATCAAATACCACCAAAAGAAAGCTCTGTTTGTGGGAACAAAATGATAAAAATTTTGTTTGGGTACAGCGTTGCACGACCGCACAATTCTTATTCAAAATGCGACAGCACTGAAAGCTGAAAATTGGTCTGGGCGGGAAGTGTTCTAAATGCCTGGTATTGAAGTGGTTAAACAATATACCACATATTTTAGTACAATTTAGGTGATTATATCATGCACATTATTGCCATGTGCACTTCTCCAGGTCCTGACTGGAGTAAAAATTTGGGCGCTAACTGTTGCCTGGGAGCTACAGTGAATAAAGTTTTGGTGCTATTTTTGCCACAGGCGCTATTGTGAATACCGTTTTGGTGCTATTTAGCACCATTTGCCATTTTTGGCGCTAAATAGCGCTCGGTGCCGCTAATTTGCGCCTGAGCGCTATAGAAAATAAACCCCATTGTGTTGGGAAAAGTGATATGAAATGCAATTTTTTTTCCTTTTTTTTTTTTTTTACAATTTATTCATAATACCAAGAAAATACATCATATGTTTCCAAATTTGCTACCAAATTAAAATCCTATACCCCCCCCCCCCCCCATAATGTATAATTATGGGTAAAGTGCAAATGGGTAAAGTGCAAAAGCTAAAAAGGTATAATGTGCAGAAATGAGACATCACTGGATAAAAAAAACATTTGGAGGGCTCAATGGAATTTAGGAAGTAAAAAGCTTGAGGACTCAAGTGGCTAAAAGGTATTGGATATGTATTCTTTCTCTGCTCCTTGGCAAACACCAACCCTTTCCTATCCCCTCTTCAATGCACACTGTCCTGCTCTGCAATCCCCCCACACCACATTCTCTACCAACTCTTTGACAAGCATACATACTTACTCATCCCAGCTTCACTGCATTTTGCTACTGGCTCTGCACCACCCATTCCACACTATCTGGTTAATTTACTAAGAAAACTGGGAAGTAATGGTCACTCTACATTTAGTTACGCCCAGTTAAGCCGATTAAGACTTCAACTAGGCAAACATGCGAATGAAAAAGCGTGCTAATACCGGCGAATATGCCTTTGTAAATATTAAATTGACATATCCGCAAATTTGTAAGTGACGATTGATACCGAGTTTGGAACTGCACTGCAGCCATTATCACATGAATGTGCTGTACCTCATGTGCATCTATTTATGTATATTCCAATTAGTATTCCTAGCTTGTTTTCTTTTTTTGCTAATGAATGCAGTTTTGAATGAGTATTACAGAATAAGGATGGGCTGAACACCCCCCGGTTCGGTTTGCACCAGAACTTGCGAACAGGCAAAAAATTTGTGCGAACACGCGAATGCCGTTTTGATCAATGGGACTTGAACATGAAATATCAAAAGTGCTCATTTTAAAGGCTTATATGCAAGTCATTGCCCTAAAAAGTGTATGGGGACCCGGGTCCTGCCCTAGGGGACATGTATCAATGCAAAAAAAAGTTTTTAAATCAATCGTTTTTTCAGGAGCAGTGATTTTAATAATGCTTAAAGTGAAACAATAAAAATGAAATATTCCTTCAATATTCCTTCAAATATCGTGCCTGGGGGGTCCCCTTGATCTGCCTATAAAATGGCACACCTCAATGATGTTTAGAACATAACCAGAGCAAAATGACATTTCCGAAGGAAAAATTGTCATTTATTATCGCGGCTGTAATGTATTGCCGGTTCTCGGCAATATAGATAAAATCACTGGAAAAGCATTGCATTGCCTACCTCCCCATCCCCCAGTCCATACCAGGCCCTTCAGGTCTGGTATGTATTTTAAGGGGAACCCCGCCCCCAAAAAATTGCGTAGGGGTCCCCCCCCAAAGTCCGTACCAGACCCTTCAGGTCTGGTGTGGATTTTAAGGGGACTCCTGTGCCAAAATGTTTTTAAAAATGACGCGGAGGTCCCCCCAAAGTCCAAACCAGGCCCTTCAGGTCTGGTATGGATTTTAAGGGGAACCCATGCCAAATTTTAAAAAAAATGGCGTAGGGGTCCCCTCCAAATTCCAAACCAGACCCTTATCCGAGCAAGCAGCCCTGGCATGGCAGGAGGGGGTGGGGACAAGCGAGCGCCCCCCCCCCCCTCCAAACCATACCAGGCCACATGCCCTCAACATGGGGAGGATGCTTTGAGGTCGCCCCCAAAGCACCTTGTCCCCATGTTGATGGGGGAGAAGGGCCTCATCCCCACAACCCTTGCTGGTGGTTGTGGGGGTCTGCGGGCGCAGGGCTTATTGGAATCTGGAAGCCCCCTTTGTTAAAGGGGCCCCCAGATCCCCACCCCCCCACTATGTGAATAGGTATGGGGTACATTGTACCCCTACCCATTCACCAAAAAAGGAGTAACGTGGTACAAAAAAAAAGAGACAGTCCTTTATTGTATAAAATAGCTCTTCTCCTTTCTTCCACCATCTTCTCCTGCCCTGGTCCTTCTTCTGCTTCTTCTTTCGGTCTTCTTCCTTCCTTCCTTCTTTGTCTTCAATCATCATCTTCTTTCTTCTACTTTCACCGCCCCGTTCCCGCAGCCTTGCCCTGCAGAGCCGTCTCCCAGAATGGGCGGTCATAGGTTTGACATTTCTTTTATAAGAAGAAGCGAGGCCATTCATTGACGTAAATGGGTGACCCTCCCCCTCTGACAACAAATGACACCTCCGGACGCCATGGCTGTGGCAGAGGGAGCGGGGGCGGTGTGAAAAAAGGAAGAAGATGAAGATTGAAGATGAAGAGAGGAAGGAAGAAGACCGAAAGAAGAAGCAGAAGAAGGATCGGGGCAGGAGAAGATGGAGGAAGAAAGCTATTTTACACAATAAAGGACCTGTCAAAAACTGCCTCTTGTTTTTTGTACCACTGTACTCCTTTTTTGGTGAATGGGTAGGGGTACAATGTACCCCATACCTATTCAAATGGGGGGGGTCAGGATCTGGGGCCCCCTTATAAAAGGGAGCTTCCAGATTCCGATAAGCCCCCCACCGGGAAGGGTTGTGGGGATGAGGCCCTTCTCCTAATCAACATAGGGACAAGGTGCTTTGGGGGTGACCTTAAAGCATCCTCCCCATGTTGAGGGCATGTGGCCTGATATGGTTCGGGGGGGGGGGGGCGTTTGCTTGTCCCC
>BLSH010504721.1:222869-244027 GCA_018402905.1 Glandirana rugosa
AAATGTTGTCGTCCCGTACGTGGTTTTTTTTTTTTTTTTTTTTAACGGATCCCCAGGGGAGTTTCAGACATGGTCCGAGAAGTCCAAACCATACCTAAAATTCCCCTTGGGACGTGGTTTTAAATTTTTTGTTTAATACACCCCAGGGGGGGTTTTAGGTTTGGTTCGGGAAGTCCAGACCATACCTAAAATTCCCCTTGGGGTACGGTTTAAAATTTTTTTACCGTATCCCACGTGGGGGTTTTAGGTCTGGTCTGGGAAAATGCTCGTGCGTCGGGATCGTACCGTCCTCCCCCACCCCTGTTCGTTTGCGGGGGGGGGGGGCTTGGTATAGTCCGGTGTACGGGAGTTGTACCCCTCCTACGAAATTCCAGTGGGGGTTTCGTGGAACAGGGATACAACTAATCGGGGGGGGGGGGGCGTTTGCTTGTCCCCACCCCCTCCTGCCATGCTAGGGCTGCGTGCTCGTAAAAGGGTCTGGTCTGGATTTTGGGGGTGCACCCTATGCCATTTTTTTAAAATTTGGCATGGGGTTCCCCTTAAAATCCATACCAGACCTGAAGGGCTTGGTTTGGATTTTGGGGGGGACCCCACATAATTTGTTTTTTAAATTTTGGTGCAGGGTTCCCCTTAAAATCCATACCAAACCTGAAGAGCCTGGTACAGACTTTGAGGGGACCCCTAGGCAATTTTTTTTTTTTTTTTTTTTGGTGCATGCCCTGCTGTTGTAAACTATTTTAAAAATTGTGATGACATGCCCCAGTCAAACAGGTGCTGAAAAATTGGGCCTTAAGCCCCGAAGCCCTTTTTTACACTTGTTTACAAGTTAAAATAATTTTTTTGCTAGAAAACTACTTAGAACCCCCAAACATTATATATATTTTTTTCAAACACCCTAGAGAATAAAATGGCGATAATTGCAATACTTTTTGTCATTTTGTATTTGCACAGCGGTCTTTCAAGCACGATTTTTTGGGAAAAAAATTTTTGAGTTAAAAACTAAGACAACAGTAAAGTTAGCCCAATGTTTTGTATATTGTGAAAGAGAATGTTACGCTGAGTTAATAGATACATTCTATGGTTGAAAATTGTGCACACTTGCGAATGGCGACAAACTCCGGTACTTAAAAATCTCCATAGGCGACTCTTTAATACATTTTAACGGTTACCAGGTTAGAGTTGCAGAGGAGGTCTTTTACTAGACTTATTGCTCACATTCTGGTGATCGCATGTGTGGTTTGAACACCGTTTTCATATGCGGGCGTGACTTACATATGCATTTTCTTTGCTGCGCAAGCTCGCAAGGACGGTGGCGCTTTAATTTTTATTTATTTTTTTTTTATTTATTTTATTTTTTTAACACTGTTCCTTAAAAAAAAAAATCTGAATGCTTTCATTGCTATCATAAGGAATGTAAACATCCCTTGTGATAGTAATATATGGTGACAGGTACTCTTTATGGAGGGATGGAGGGTCTAAAAGACCCCCCATCCTTCCTTTACACTTCACAGTATTCAGATCACCAAAAATGGTGATTCTGAATACTGTAATTTTTTTAAAACCGGCGCCGTTGGCTATTGAGTAAATGTACGAAGGAGTCCCAATTGAAGCAGATTCCACAGGGACTCCCTCTCCCTGGGATAACGACCGAGCAGCTCCCGAACCGGATCGGCCATTATCACCGGATAGCCAGCCGCCTGCTCTAAAAAACGGTACTGGAGTATAGCCTGTGGCTGCAGGCTATACCCCAATACATCCACTTAAAGCTGCCACCATTTATAAATGCGTCAAGTGTACTTTATACTGTACGTACACCCCCAAATACACTGATATACAGTGTACACTCAATACGCTGTATATATATATATATATATATATATATATATATATATATATATATATACATATACACACACTAGACTGTATATATTTTAACCACTTAAGGACCGGAAGGATTTCCAGCTTTAGGACCGGAGCCCTTTTTGCGATTCGGCGCTGCGTCGCTATAACTGACAATTGCGCGGTCGTGCGGCATTGTACCCAAACGAAATTGGCGTCCTTTTTTTCCCACAAATAGAGCTTTCTTTTGGTGGTATTTGATCACCTCTGCGTCATTTCTGATCGCCGCTATAAACAAAAGAAGAGCGACAATTTTGCAAAAAAACCCAAATTTCTTACTTTTTGCTAAAATACAAATCCAAAAAAAAAAATATAAAAAAACATTTTTTTTCACCGTTTTTGGCCGATTTATATTCTTCATCATATTTGCGATAAAAAAAATCGCAATCGGCGTTTATTGATTGGTTTGCGCAAAAGTGGTCGCGTTTACGGATGGTGAGAATTCATTTTTGGGGTTTTTATTTTTTTTTTATTTTTTACTAAAAATGGCGGCGATCTGCGATTTTTAGCGGTACTGCAATATTGCAGCGGACATGTCGGACCATTTTGACACTTTTTTGGGACCATTGGCATTTATACAGCGATCAGTGCTATAAAAATGCACTGATTACTGTGTAAATGCCATTGGCAGTGAAGGGGTTAACCTGCAGGGGGCGCTCTAAGGGTTAACTGTGTTCCCTGGGCGTGTTCTTACTGTAGGGGGGCTTGCCTAGCTGGGGAAGGGAAGTGGTCACAGCCTTCGTGTACAGGAAGGCTGTGATCACTTCCCTTCCCCCTCACACAGAGCGGAGGTCCGTGTTTACTTACACGGACCTCCGTTCTTTCGCTCCGGGGGGGGCATCGCGGGTGGCCGGCGGCAATCGAAGCCGCCGCACCCGCTCCCTGGCCCCCCCGAACACAGTGAGCGCGCTGTATCGCAGCCGCCGTCGTATGACGGCGTTTTGCGTTACAGAGCCACTTTGCCACCGTCAATCTCCGATCGGCGGTCGGCAAGTGGTTAAGACACCACCTCAAGTGTACTATATACACCCACGAATGCACTGATATATAGTGTGCACTCAATACTCTGTGTGTGTATATATATATATATATATATATATATATACTAGAGTGTATATATTTTATACATATATATTTTAATACACCACGTCAAGTGTACTATATACCGTACGTACACCCGTGAATGCACTATAATGCACTGATATATAGTGTACACAAAATACGCTGTGTATATATATATATATATATTTTTTTTTTCTTTCACTGCCTGAACGGACGCTATATACTATACACTGAATTAGCTGTATATAGCATACACTAAAGGCATTGCATTTTATATATATATATATATATATATATATATATATATATATACACTAGGAAGGTATATATATACATTCTTGCACTGCCTGCATTAACTGACTGTATACAGATCGCCCTATCTATATATCTAGTATATATTTCACTCTACACTAACCTGTCTGTACTAACCGACTGTATATAGATTGCCCTATCTATCTATCTATCTATCTATCTATCTATCTATCTATCTATCTATCTATCTATCTATCTATCTATCTATCTATCTGTCTATCTATCTGTCTATCTATCTGTCTATCTAATATATATTTCACTCTACACTAACTGACTGTATACAGATCGCCCTATCTATCTATCTCGTATAGATTTCACTCTGCACTAAACTGACTGTACTAACTGACTGTATATAGATTACCCTATCTATCTATCTATCTATCTAACATTTTTTTCACAATAATCACATTCACTAGCTACACTGTACTCCCTGCACGCCGCTAACTAAGCTCACTATCTCCACGTTATTCACACACTACATAGAGACGCTGTACAAGCGGCTTTATATAGTGTGGGGCGTGGATTGAGGCTGTTGAGCAGTGATTGGCTAAAGGCACCCTTCCTTTAGCCAATCATATCTCTCACAGCAGAGCGCTCTGTGATTGGCCAAAGCATGTGCATGCCTTGGCCAATCAGCGGGTGGCATTTTCCCCGCAATTGGAATGCATTATGGGGCGCTCAAAGTTCTCACGAACACCCTATAATTTTCTAAATGTGACGAATGGGCAAACGCCCATTGTTTGAGTCAAACTTACGTTCGACTCGAACTGCTGGCCTATCCCTATTACAGAATAATGTCTGCTATTCTGTAAAGTTACATGTATTAAACATTTAAGTTACATATCTATAATATGTTTTTTTTATGTTAATTTAGTTTTTTATGAGACTATAAAGCAGTAATTGTTCATTCTTTAATCATACTACAGTTTAAGCAGGTCTTACAATGGCTTGGTGGTTTGCACTGATGTCTACAAAGCACTCAGGTTATGAAGGAAAGAAGGATGTGACCTGACACACTTAACTTTAACAAAGGTAGGCCTCCACCCCTATTGTATTTGTACAAAAAAGAAGAAAGTGTTTTGGGGCTTTAAATGAGGCGTGTCATTGCAATGATAATACGTGAACTGTACATGTAAAATCCATGTTTGTAAAATTTGATAGTCATGATCACATTGAACATATCATAATATTAAAAAACACATATAATATCATTAATTAATAATGTAATTATATTCAAAAGAATTTATATATATACATAATGATAAAAATACATGATACAGGTAATCAATGAACACGATAGGTATAATACATACAAATTGTATACACAGATCAACATAGATGGATGATTAGCTAGAAAAATCCATGAATTACTCATACATCATATATACAGATAAATAATTGGTAAAAATACTAGATTGAAACTAGACTCATCTTGACACCCTTAATTTGAAACACTACGCCTATACCTATCATGTTCATTTATTCCCCGTATCATGTATTTTTATCATTATGTATATATATGAATTCTTTTGAATACAATTACGGTACATTATGAATTAATGATATTATATGTGTTTTTTGATAGTATATGTTCAATGTGATCATGATTATGAAATTTTACAAACATGGATTTTACATATACATTTCATGTATTATGATTGCAAAGACACGCCCCATTTAAAGCCCCAAAACTCTTTCTACTTTTTTGTACAAATACAATAGGGTTGGAGGCGTGTCTTTGCTAAAGTTAGGTGTGTCAGGTCACACCCTTGTTTCCTATATATATATATATACACAATACAAAATAAGCAGTCAACAGTTAGTGAAAAAAATGCTTGTGAATAAGTTTGGTGAATCACTTTAAACAATTCCTTATCCAGATATGGAAGGTGTCAGGGCATGTAGTGACCCACAGTGGTACTTAAACCTCCTGTTTAAGGGAAAATAATCCACCACTCTGTGAAATGTAGTAAAACTTTGCGGTGAATACCTGCCACCAGTATACAGTGCACTCACCAGAAACTGGATATAAACAAGCCTTGTATGGGTATCCTGTGCCCAAACTGTGGTGCCCGATAGATGTGAGTATCCTCAGTCAGCATCCAGGTGGACATGGAATCAGGAAGTTAATCCATCCTCAATACACCCAATGGAGTGAGTGCCAAAGTGGATATGGTGTATTAAACCTGGTGTTAGTGGAAGAGAATGTCAGTGATCTCAAACAGTAGCCTGCCGGCTCATGGGAGGGTAACCCTCAGGTTTAAATACCAAAACTCAGACCACCAAAAGATGGATGTAAAACTAGTATTGACTTACATCAAAGGCGAGATCCAACAAGGTTAAAATACATGTTTTATGGTTGCGGGGCTCAGCCAACCTTACGTGAAAAAGCATAGGTGTGAGCAGCCTTTTGTATTAGGGTGTGCACACCAAAGCTCAAACACCAAACACACATGCCTTTCTCTACAGGCTCAGCTGTACTGGACAGTGAATGAACGGGATAGTGCTTTGTGCTGAGTGAGTGTGTTCACTGTGTTCATTTAGAAAAGGAAAGGTCAAGTAAATTACATTTTTGTCAGCCCCTAACCCCACTATCCATTCTGAAACATCTCCTGCAGGAGCCAGGGGGAGAGGAGAGGAGGGAAGCAGCACATTGGGGGAAGCTCCGGCAATAGGGGGAATCAGCGCCGCACTCAGTGATTGGGTTGTGCCCAGGCACAACTGCACATGCCTATGTGAAAAAGATGAACAAATTACTCCACAGTCGGCAATGGTTCAGGTCCTAATAAGCCCCCACTGGTTGAAGCGGATGGATAAAAGCCGCAGTCAGGGGAAGGGACCTCTCTCCATATAGGGATAAGTCACATGCAATCTTGTATAAGGATCAAAAAAAAATGTGTCTTGCCCCTCCTTCCAGGCTAGCAACAGCCAACCTTGTTGGATCTCGCCTTTGATGCAAGTCAATACTATTTTTACATTCATCTTGATTTTGGTGTGCTGAGTTTTGGTACTTACCCTCCCAGGAGCCTGCAGCAGGGCTGCTAAGGCAGTACAACCGGTAGTGTTGTACTGGGCCCAGGCTTCATCAGCTTAACATGGGGGCCCGGTGCAGCTTTATTGTTCATTTCTGCCTAAATTAATAAATTGATTTTACTAGACTAAATCCTGCACCTATTTGCTTACCAGGACTTAAATTACATTTCCCTGGGCCACATCACCTCAATAGAGGGGCCCAGGAGGTGGGAGCAGACAGGGGACTCTTTTTTTAATTTTCAGGGTGTAGGCAGATTAAGTCAGTGCCACTGTTTTGCTGCACCTTGGGGGGTGGATGCGTTGATGGGGGACCCCATCAGGAAGGCTGTACAGCTCCCTATGATTTCTAACAGCAGCCCTGGCCGTCAGGCTACTGTTTGAAATCACTGCCTTTTCCTTCCACTAACACCAGGTTTAATACACCATATCCACTTTGGCACTCACCCCATCAGGGGTATTGAGGATGGATTAACCTCCTGATTCCATTTCCACCTGGATGCTGACTGAGGATTCTCACATCTATTGGGAACCACTGTTTGGGCACAGGATACCCATACAAGGTTGTTTATATCCAGTTTCTGGTGAGTGCATTGTATATTGGTGGCGGGTATTCACCACAAAGTTTTACTGCATCGCACAGAGTGGTGGATTATTTTCTCTTAAAGAGGAGGTTTAACCACTTCAGCCCCGGAAGAATTTGCCCTCTTAATGGTCTGGTCATTTTTTTTGCGATATGACACTGCGTTGTTATAACTGACAATAGAGCTTTCTTTTGGTGGTATTTGATCACCTCTTTTTTTATTTTTTGCGCTATAAACAAAAAAGAGGGACAATTTAAAAAAAACATTTTTTTTATGTAATACTGTAAAACATATCCAAAAAACAAATGTATTCATTAGTTTCGGCCAATATATATTCTACATATTTTTGGTAAAAAAAATTGCATTAGACGTATATTGATTGGTTTGTGCAAAAGTTATCGTGTCTACAAACTTTGGGATAGATTTAGGGACTTTAATTTTCTTTTTATTGTTTTTACTGGTAATGGCGGAGATCTGCGATTTTTAGCATGACTACGACATCGTGGCGGACAAATCTAACACCGAATGACACTTTTTGGGGACCAGTGACATTATTACATTGATCAGTGCTACAAAAATGCAGTGATCAATGTAAAAATTACAATGTCAGGGAAGGGGCTAACACTAGGGGGCAATCAAGGGGTTCCCTCAGTGTGTTCTAACTGTAGAGGGGATGGGCTTACTAGGACATGACAGAGTTTGCTGTTCCCGAACACAGGGAACAGAAGATCTCTGACATGTCCCCATCAGAACGGGGATCTGCCTTGTTTGCATAAAAGAGGAGAGCCATTGAACAACCTGTTTCTGGAATATGCAATCTGTTTTGAAGGCTGGGTATGGCTGATTAGTGCCAGCATGCTGAACCATTTCTAATTGTGTTGCTTTTTGCTCTGTAAGGCCCCTTTCACACGGCATTCCGTTCAGGTCCACCTGTCCATTTTTCAGGCGGACCTGAACGGATGCTCCATGCAGCACTATGGAGCGGCGAATGTCAGCGGTGACATATCTGCTGACATCCGCTGCTTTCCAATCTGATTCAGTCTATGAAATCCAGACAGATGGAAACCCTATTTTTCATCCGTCTATAGAATCGGATTGCAGCGGATCGGATGAAAACGGACTGGCGGATGCGTTTTCATCCGATCTCCATAAAGCAGAGCGGGGCTCTGACAGATCTGTCTCCGCACAGTGAGTGGGGACAGATCTGTCATCCGCCTGTTCAGTGGGGATCAGCAGATTGATCCGTGCTGAGCAGAGCGGAGTCTGCAAATGGATAAGCCTGTGTGAAAGGGGCCTAGAGGCTGCAATTAGTGCTGGTGGGGAAATCGTAAAGTGTTACTAAACCCACAACAGTAAAATCTGTCTGTATATGCAGCATAGGATGCTTGTTATACTCACTGTGGAACTTAAGGGGTTAATCCTATGCATTGTGTAAAAGGGCTTCTTGTCACTATATGGAAGGATCCTTCCCCTCCTGCACTGTCTATCTTGGCAAGGCCATATAATACAGTGAGAGTAGCCACCCTGCACATGCTCAGTTTAGTCTCTATTGCTGGAGAGAAAATGTCCTGTTTCTGTTGAACTGTTCAGGTCACATGATATTGACATCACACATGTGGGTGTGTATACAGGCTTAAGTGGAAATCTCCACCTACCTGAACACACAGCTATGGACAAACTGTGCAGTTTATCATGTAACCATGGAATACAGATCAGCGAAAAAGGTATATAGTGGCAGTATTTTAATGTAAAAAGTATATTTTTAAGCTGTGGGCACTGTGGGGGCAGATGAACTATATTCATATTACTGGGTTTAGTAACACTTTAAGGCTGATTACTGTCCTTGCCCATGGCACGATTGGCAATGGTGGTGTAACCCTCCTTCACATAAATACTAGATTTATGCATAATTTGTGTAAGGACATAAGTTGGGAGTTATGTTTAACAACATAGGGAGAACAGACAACTTCTCTACATGAGGTGGCATGTTTGGGATGTGCACCAACAACCCAATGGTAACCAGTTAGCCACTGTGTTTCCATATGCATGGAGGCTGCATCTCTGTGGTGTCAAACAGTCCTAAGTCCCAGGGGTGCAATAAGTTAATCAATGCAGATGTACTCTGGAAGGCTGGAGAGCCATTGAACAACCTGTTTCTGGAATATGCCATCTGTTTTGAAGGCTGGGTATGGCTGTTTAGTGCCAGCAGGTTGAACCATCTCTAATTTTGGGACATTTTGCTTGGTAAGAGACTACAATTGGTGCTGGTGGGGAATTATTCAGGGTGATGAATGTCCTTGGCCATGGAAAACATATAGCACGATTTGCAATGGTGGTGGAAATCTCATATACCTAAATATACAAATATTGCATTTCTTTGGACATTTTCCCTTTAGGTGGTGGAATGACATCAGTCAAGAGTTATGTTTCTTGATTTATTCTGTGATATTTGGTGGTTCTTGGTTTGTGAGTGTAAAATAGTGATGTTATCCATGATATTTTGATTTCTGATATGTTGGTACACATATCACATTTTTTGGGGTCAAATTATTATCATATGGAAATACTAAACAACACACACAATTGTGAGTCATTTAAAATTTGCATCAGCAATGGTATTGTTTGTGGTTTGTGAAGACACCTGTGGGAGTTTCGGTTTAGATTTTTGTGAAATGAACAGCAACAAGTGAGAGAGACAGAGAAAAATATATTTTACATGAAAACATTACACATTACTAGCATTCTTGAAAAAAAAAATACATGAAGAAGAAGCAACATAAAAACCCAGAAAGGACAATTTATTTTAGAGAAATAAACAGTTCATCTCAAAATGGAAATTCATTTTTTTGTGGAAGTAATAATTGTACAATTATAAGCAGTGGTTGAAACTTGCATTTGGCTATATAACACTTTACATTTTCACGTTCGCAAATGCTTTTAAGCCACGTGTGAATTTGCAAATTTACTAAAGCGCTCCGTAAAAAATAATTGGGAGTTTAATTGGGACTATTTTGCATGTTTGAGCATGCACGCGTGCTGGTAAATAGTTGTAGAAAGAGGGGGAATTTATCTCTTCTCAGATTTTCAATGATATGTCAGTTTATACATAATTTTCTTTCAGCAGTTTAAAAGCAGATTAATTTTAAACAATATACTACAGATGTAGCAGCGAGCTGGCTATCTTACCTACAGTATCAGATGACATTCTGCAACATTGCTGCAGTGAGACTGCTTCCCTCTAGTGCCAGCTAAGACTCTTTGTTGTCACATCCTGCCAGCAGAGTGTTTACCACCAGAGAGAAAAGCATACAGGGAATTGTAGTCCCAGGGCTAAAGTTACACATTTTATTGAACTGCTGGGGACCTACAACTACCAGCCGGCTGGTAGAGAAGAACAGATTTCTGGGAGAGCTTATAAAAAGGCTGGGCTAGGCCTAGATCGCTCTCTTGGGATGCTGGCCTGGATCTGCAAGCAGGGGCTCTGTTTTGGAGAGTGCTGAGGTGCAGCCTGCACAAGAAGAGCCACCACGAGGCAGGTAAAAAGACTGGACTTAGGGGAGAGATGCTGCCTCCCAGGTCAGTCCACCACATTTTTTTCAGTCATGCACAGCCAGTTGGGGACATCCAGCTTGAGAGAGTCGGATCCCAGGTGCATATCCAGAAGCATCTGCAACAACGGTGTGACGTATTCTGGTGTGAGGTGACCAGTCGGGTCACTAGAGGATTTCCAGGATGTTCATTTGGGCCTTGACCGCAGCATTGGGTGAGAGGGCATTTGCCAATTTGCAGGAACAATGACACTGCACACAGATAGAGTTGTATGGACACTGTATCCAGACATCATTGCTTTTTGTCACCTTGCTGACACTTGTAGTGCTACAGGACACAAGGCCATTTAGACACAGAGACACTGTATACAGACACCATAGTCCTTTCACCCTGCTGAGGAAGATCTTGCATTTCTTTACTTGATAATATGGGCCAGTTGTGTTGTTTGGCTCTGCTATTCAGGAGTTTAAGTGCACCAACAAAAGTGACTAGCTGAAGATCCAAAGCCTCGCCATTCTTTAAAGGGACTGAAGTTACTGGAGCCATACGAGTGGGTGTGCGAGATAGTTTACCTTGGGGACTGATCTATTGAATGTTGATTTGAGTACAGTGTTTGCAATTGGGCCTGTAGTGTCAGGGGATAGAAGAGAGAGGTCTGCATTAAGAGAGGGTTATTCCTCTGCTCTCCTCCCACCTGAACTCATGGAGCCAATTTGAGTAGAGATATCCAATCCAATATAAAGTGTCACATTGTGATTTATTTGCCATTTAAGTGTCTCTGCTCTTGGGGACATTCTCGGGTTTGGAATCCCCTGAAAGCAGCCTGAATACACTATTGAGCCATATTGCTCTTGACCTCAGTTATTGCTCTCCAGTTGATTACTTGAATATATATACTGTTACTGTCTGTTACCTTTCCACAGAAATATTGCAGTAAAGACAATTTCTATGTTTTACCATAACATGTGTGTTTCTCATTGGTCATTGCACTTACACTATCGCCAGGTTTGCCAAGAGGGGCAGAGACTGTTATTGGAGTTGAGAGGCAAAGTACGCAAAACATACTTAAGCAGCTACTGCGGGGGTGGTGCTACACATATTTGAGAATCATTTAGGCTATCATATCATGCTCTAAACATTATTTCCATGTGCAATTCCTGTGTTTCTATCACGGCTACTGATTTAGATGGTCCCTGTTGTCTGTGACCTATAGTGAATTTGATTTTGTGACAATTTTTTCCCGAGCGTTATAGTGAATTCATTTTCACGCTAATTTGTGCGGTTTGAGCAGGTTGGAGCATGGATCTCTTGGCAGATGCCGGATGCGTCACGTCCGTCTATAATCTGTAGATCCCTTCACCATCTCGCATCCAACTCTAGCCCAAATAGGAATATGTCTCTCTAATCCCAGGCCGGTTTCTGAGGGCTTTGGCTGTGCTGTGTCTATCCTCCTCCTAAGGAGTGACCCCGCCATCTTTTCCGTATATTAGGTGTACATACACCTGTAGGAAAACACTACTACAGTTATTTGATCAGAAGATTGCTTGCTCATTACAAGGCTACTGGGGCCTGTGGAGTGGAGACCGTGTGGGCTGTCATATCTTGTTTTTAAATCAGGCATGAATAAATGTAAAGTCATACTATGGAATAACTATACAGTAACTTCCTCTGACAATCCCAGTGAAGAAGGAAGATTTCCGAAATATGTTATGTTGGATTGAGGTGTTTCCTGTATTGGTTCTGTTACCATATATAATCCATGTGTGATCATCTTCCATTTCATGCCATTGATTTTTAATATGTATGTCTTTTTGTGTACCAATAAAATTTTGATAATTTTTTACTTAATCTATTTGGATTAGTGCCTTTAAAGTTCCACTAGTAGGGGTATATTTTATTCGTATTATACATGGATGTGGCACTGTCTGTCACTCCTGCCAATCATTCTATGTAATCGTGTGGTTTAGGGCATTTTGCGACCATTTATTTGTGCATTCGCAAATTTTCGCTATAGTAAATAAAACCCTATGTCTTGGCTCTTATGCAGACACTCACCCTCCAACCATCCCAGCTCCTCAGCACAATGCTGCTGTCTTTCTACACTCTTTTCTCCTGTTTCCCATGCATTCCTGTAGTGCCTCTTGTCCCTTGCTTTCTCCAGGGCATCCTTACTTTTCTTACTGCAGGAGAGCCAAAGGACCTGACAGCGACCCTCAGGCCATCCAATGGTCCTTGTTAATGCTAATACTGCAGCCAGAATATGTTAACCTCTATACCCCCAGAGCTCAGTTCCCTCTCCTCAGCAGCTGTCATGACCTTGTCAGCAAGAAGAGCACCATATTTCTAGCACCTCAGACACAAAATACCCTATCAAAGATCATCAAGATTAAATATTCACTGATTACTGTTTAAATGTCATTGGCAGTGAAGGGGTTAACCTGCAGGGGGTGATCAAGGGGTTACCTGTGTTCCCTAGGCGTGTTCTAACTGTGAGGGGGCTGGGCTGCCAGGGGCATACGAGATCTAACTAATCCCAGTGACAGGGATCAGTAGATCTTACATGCCGCCTGACCGAACAGGAAACCGCCGTGTTTACATCGGCGGTTCCCCGTTCTTCTTTTCTGGTAGGCAATCGCGGCTCGCCGGCAGAGATCGAGTCCGCCCGAGCTTCGGCCACACTCCTGCAGACTGCGGTGGGCATGAGAGCGCGCCGCTGGCGGCTCGCTCCTGCCCACTAGCCGTGCACGCGGGAGCCGCCGTGTATAGACGGCGATTCGCGGAACAGCACCACTCTGCAGCAGTAAATGTACGCGACGTGGTCGGGAAGCAGTTAAAGTATTATCAATCTCAGTATTCAGGGTAGCAAAAGCCATCCAAAGGGTCATAGGGAGAGTAGTGAAAGAATTTAAATTTAAAAAAATGATCCTATATGCTGAGGTTTAGTGTGTATGTAAGATTCTCATTTGTTCCACTATAAAAAAAGATGCATTTTGTTAATACAAGCCTTGTGGTAAATGTGTTTGGTGTATACTCATGTTATTTCAGACTACAAGTTAATTTAACCATACTCACTTTTCACTGCAGTGTGCTATGCGTACCGCAGTTTCTGAGCTCCCTGGTGTGTGCATTTTTCTCAAGTTCTAAAGCTGAGAGGTATGGGTGATGTCTGGAGGTTTGTGGAGACACTGGGAGGAAGTAGGGGGATTAAAGGGTATGGGGTGTTAAGGTGTATGGGCAGACATTGGGCCGAAGGCTGTTAGGCAATGGTGGCCCTGTCTGGCACTCTCAGATTTCTTACAAACATTTTTTGGCACACTAGGCTCAACATGTTTCTTACCCCTGATATAAAGTAAAAAAACAGATATAAAAGAATGTGTTGTGTTTTACGCGCTCCTTTTGTCCGTTTACACCCACCTATCTCCAATCCAATCTGCTAAATGCAGCCATTGCCCCCTTGGTGGTTGCTGAATGCAGTGGTTCATCTGTCACTCTGCCCTAAATCACACTGTGTTTTTATTAGGGGTTAAACTTGGATGGGGTAGGGATGGCAATGGGATGCCCATGGATCAACAGTTCTTTGTGGGGTCTTCTATATACACTGCAGTATACACACTCCTTCTTCCTCCAGCACATCACTTGCTTCAATTAACTCCTTGATCCTCTCTCCTGCACAACACTTGCTTCCAGCCCAGCTAGGACTTGGTGAGGCCTTCTCTGGCTGTGATCAGGGCTCCGTAACCGCCTTTTGCAGGCAGGGACCGCGGGCCCCTATAGTGTAGAAACGTACTTAGTTGGTGCTAGCTAGCCACAATGGACTACAACTCTCAGCCCATCCTCTTCCAGGCCCTGCCAGCTTTCATGGCTGCAATGGCCCTCTCCACTGCCACCACGACACCACAATCCCAACAGGCCATCACACCCTTCTCAGAATGTCTCTCACTCCAAATCTGCTTCGGTATGCCTCTTCCAGCTTCCCTGGGTGTGTGTCACTCACCGATACCTGGCGGATCCCGCCTGAGAGACTTGCCCGGCAGCACCACTCTGTTGTTCTCCTGCTCTCTTTGGTTGGATCACCCCTTGGGTTTGTACGAGGGGTCCTTCCCACTCCCGAGCCTCCAGGCCCCAGGTCACCCCCCAGACTAGGGGCTCCCTCCTGGCCTCCACAACTAGTGCTCCATCAGCCAGTTCTTCCACCCAAACTCTCCTACCCAACAGGGCTGACCCTAGGTATTTAAGGAGGCCTACCCCCTTCCAATCCAGACTGGGGATTGGCCAGAGCTCCTTAACATACCTCAAACAGCTCCACTCCCTTTTTTGCACTTTTTCTTCCAGAACATTCTAGACCTGAAAGGAAGGGCTAACAAGGAGTGTCATTACCTGCAGTCAGCAATCCTCCCTGGGCCACTCCCCTGCTCTAAATCAAAACAAACAGGACTGCACCCAACTCAGGCCTGGTTAAATTGACCTCACCTGTACAAAACCTTACCACTATGGACCTACCTACAGTAGAGGGTGTTACATAAAAAAAACAAAACAAAAGGGGATCCACTCCCTTCCATCTGGCCAAAATCACCAGGGTATGTAAACTTTTGATCAGGGTCATTTGGGTAGTTTCTGTTGTCATTATAACTTAAAAAGAGTAAACACAGTTGATTGATAATAAATGGCTTCAACCAAACACTAACCATGAGTGAAAGAAAAGTTTTTGTGTTATCATTCATATTCTCTGAAAAATGGCCGTGAAATCATAAATTCTGCCAGGGTATGTAAACTTATGAGCACAACTGTATAGGCTCTACCCAGATTCTTCAATTCATATAACTGAAGTTTGATAAAACATTAAATCCATTCAGGCAGGAAACTGCTTCAGAGTGTATAGAGTGTAAACCAATTATTTGATGTGACCTGCAGATAATGAGCAACATAATGATAATGATCAGGCCATGCAAGGTGTGGCTTTAGGGTACAAAAATAAACTCAGATTAGTAAAGTGTATCATATTTGCTCATCTCCAAACTGCTGTATGATAATTATATGGAAATGATAAAAAATAGATCTCTAAAATTCAGAATAAGCAAATAGTTTTTAGAACTTTTGACCAACACATTAAAATCAGTCAAAGGTCATTTCTTTCGCAACTATCTTTTTTTTACATTTCCTGTCACTGTTATCACTGTTCACCGTTGAAAGTTTGCATATTTATACATTAATATATTTTTACATATTCAGCGGACTTTACTGTTATGTTGTAGAGCTTATTTCAATTGAATTTTTACATTCCCCCAACGTATGTAAGCAGAGTGGGACGTTCACAATCTGCCCCATCAGTTGTTTCACACACACTTCTTTTCCTGAAACATGTAGATTAAAAAGTACCCATTTATACACACATATTTCTCGCAGCCAAAACATTAATCACCAGAAATTGGAAATCGAACAACACTCTGAATATCTCGGAAGCATTAATCCTAGTACACACCCACTATAAGTACGAATCATTATTAATTAATGACTTGGAAAAGCGTAAAGTATTCAACACACACTGGGAGATCTGGAGGGAACAGCTCACAGATGCTTAATGAACTCATCTGAGAACCAGTTGGTCCTACACATGCTGAAAGAGTCCACCGATCCATCTTTTGCACTAATGTATTTGGCGTCTTCCTTCTGCCTCTCCCTGTTCCTTCCCCCCCCCCTGTTTCTCTCCTTTCTTCCATTTCTTCCTATATCCCTTTTCTCTTACCTACACAAACTCTATTGTTAGAAATGTTACCAGAACTCTCGTATGTTATGTCCCGGCATTTCGACCTCTGTAACTGAACCAAAAAACAAATTATTAAGTGATAAATCTCAATGTGTAATTTGCACTGCTTAAATACTGTTCATGCGAACTTGGAAGATGTTTTATTCTCGGGAGTTTGTATTTTTGTAACTTTGTACTTTACACTTTGTACTTTTATACTTTATACTTGAAAAACCTAATAAAAAAGTAATGTTTAAAAAAAAAAAAAGTACCCATTTAAATTAGCGTTGCCCACTGAAGAGAGATCCATTGTGGATCGTTTTCAGAAGGTGTTTGATGTGCGACTGGGAGGCGTTATGTCACCTTCTCATTCCCTGTTTTAACTCCTAAAAGCCCACACCAACTCCTAAAAGCTGCAACCACCACTGGATGGTAGGAGGGTGGGTGTGTTGTGGTACGGCTCCACTGACTTCAGTGAGCACAATGCCATCTGGCTGCCTTTGCAGCTTAAGGGGGGTGGTAAAAACATGGCTCAACTGCCCGTTTTTCTGCCTCCCTACTGCAAATGTAAACTTAGCTTTACTGGTTTTTGATCTCCGCATTTCAACTTTTTGTAAAAAGTTAGTGGCTAAAACCTCAACTCTTACATTCTCTTAGCAGCTGATTTACTCATATGCTGATTGCCCTACAGGGAGCAATCACACATGATAGTTACAGGAAGACAGGTGGTCCATTTGGCATTCCTGTTATTGACAGTCTGCTCTATTCTGCAGAAGGCTAATGACATGACATAGTGGTGTGGGGAGTGAATGTGGACCAGTGGTATCCTGTAGCGAGAGGTATAGGGTGGGTTGCATGCCATGCAGCCAAAGGCAATGGAGGTTTCCTCAATCCACCCTTTAGAGCAGGAGAAAGGTCAGGTTATTATAACAAATTATGCACCTTTGTTTTCTTTTTAAATTGTTGGGGTGGCCTGATTTTACAAAACAATCCCTGGTGCATCTAGCTCCTAAGGGTTGGAGAAAGGGAAGAATTTTTCAGGATCGCTGCAAAGGGGTATCTTGGAAAATTCTAAAAGTCTTGGGGTTACAACTGTCCAATGTCTGCAGTTCTGATTTTGAAACACATTTATTAACATTGGCCTTTTATCTTGCTTTTTATGCTGCCTTATGGGTAGGGAAACTATTTAGCCCTAGCACCAAGACTTCTGGTGGTCTTGGTATTTCGGACATGTCTCTTTCCAATGGGTCGCTGACGCTTAGTATAAGGCCCCTTTCACACGAGCGGATAGAATTTAGGTTTTAGCTGTGGATAGATGAAATTATCTACCGCACCTAAACTCAGACAATGCTTTCCTATGGCCCCATTTACACACTGTATTTAGCAATGGTTTCGTTACATGGGGTTTTGTGCAGTTAGAAAAAATAAATTTGACTGTGTCCAGGAATAATTTATCACAGCTATCTGTACATAACTGCAGGTAATCGCAGTGTACAGCGTATGGTGAAAGAAGGCTTGAGAACTCAGAGCGAGGCTTGGTTTGCACCTCTGTTCAGACACAGGGAGATGACGTCCAAGGAGTGGGATGCGCTTCGTGGGCGTGTCGGCTCTGCTATTGTAGTAGCCGCGCCCCTTCTTCAGGCTGGAATATTCGTACATGGACTCATAGAGGCTATTTATTCAGGGCTAAGGCGGGACACCATAAAGTGATTGGACGGCACTAAGAGTGATGGGAGGAAAGTGGGCACAGCAATAACATAAGGGGAAAAAAATTATAAACATATGTGTGGGGGCATATGCTTAACCACTAAATGGTCAAACAACCGCTGTAGATTTGAGCATGAGAACATACCCGGAAAGGTACATATAAAGACAGCGGTACTAATGCCCATAAAGATGGATAGAAATAAATAAAAAGAAAAATTGTGTATACTTTACATGGATTGCATATTAAATAAAATATAAAATATATATATAAACTATGCAGCATATATAGATATACATATATAAAAAATATGAAATATTGGGAGATTTTGGTTGGCTGGTATACATAACCAGAAACCCTAGACTAAGTAAAAATTAAAAATACAGTAAAAATCATTAATATCGATGAAGATATATATACGGATATAAAACAAAGATGTTATAATAAATATGGTTAAAAACGCCAGGATTTTTTTATATGAACACATGGATATAGTTATAATATGGTAGCCACCTCTATAAACTCGTTCATACCACCTGGGGAGAGGGCATCAAGGGTGTAAATCTAGAAGGTCTCACGAGCACACAATCTTTTGAATCGCTCAGCCTCAGGAAGGGTGTTAGATATCTGTTCAATAACCCAGACTCTGAGGCCAGCTGTGGATTGTTTGTGTGTCTCAAAAAAGTGTCTGGGAACACTATGATGGTCCTCTCCCTTCTCTATAAATCTTCTATGTTCCCCAAAACGGCAACGTAAGTGCTGTATTGTGCGTCCCATGTATATCAACCCACAGGGGCAGGTGAGACCATATACCACAAACTCTGAGGAACAATTGTAGAACGCTTCTAACATATAGGTCTTGCCCTTTACACTAAAAGATTTCTGGCCATGATGGACAAAGGCACAAGTTTTACACAGTGCCTTCCTACACTGGTACATGCCTACTAATGGTATTAGTATAGAAGGCTTTTTCTTTAGAGTTTTTAATTTACTGGGGGGCAATCTTATTTTTTAAGTTAGGAGCTCTACGATATGTAACTCTCGGACCAGTGGGCAACACTTCTCTAAGGTGAGGGTCCTGTAAAAGGATGTTCCAATGTTGTGAGAGTATCTTCTCCATCTGACGATGTTGTGAATGGAACGTGGTAATGAACCGAGGAGAGTTTTGCTCACTGTGGAGGAGGGATTTTTTTGGGGGGATCTCATTTCTGTACATCTCAAAGGCCTCATTCACTAAATGATCCGGATAGGATTTATCACAGAGCTTTTCTTTCATAATGGCACTCTGGGAGATATAGTCTGTTTCCAGTGTGCAGTTGTGTCTTAACCTACAAAATTGCCCTTTTGGAATGTTTTTAATCCAAGGAGGGAAATGACAACTGTTGTAATGCAGCAGTGAATTATCCGCTGTAGGTTTTGTGTAATTACGGGCTATAATAGACTCTCCTGAATTACAGAGTTCCAAATCTAAAAAGGGTAAGATGTCAGGGTCTGTAACATGTGTGAAAGTTAGGCCATGGGGGTTACTATTGCAATACTTAATGAACTGGCCCATGAGGTCTGGGGTGCCATCCCAGATGATAATGATATCATCAATGTATCTTCCAAAGAAGATCACATTGGCATCAAAGGGGTTGTTATTGAAGATACACCCCTTTTCCCAGTACCCCATGGCCAGGTTCGCGTAAGAAGGTGCAAAATTGGCCCCCATGACTGTGCCCTTCGTCTGTAAGAAGAAATTGTCATCGAAGGGGCGACCGAGGGGCTTCCTTTTTTAGCTCACAGTCCTCCCCTTGCCCTGTCCAGGAAAAGAAAGCTTTCAGGAGAGGGTGTAGAGGGGGATGTTCTAAATCAAAATCTTCATGTACCAAAGTCCCGCAAACAGTAAAGATTTTTAACCTTTCCTCTCACAAACTTTCCCAACCTGAGTGTGCTCTGTTCAGTCGAGGGCTTAATTTTGCCCCTACAAATAGACCCAATCCCTTTTTATTATTTAACCACATCAGTACCGGGCACGAAAACCCCCTTCCTGTCCAGGCCATTTTTCAGCTTTCAGCGTTATCACATTTTGAATGACTATTACTCAGTCATACAACACTGTACCCATATGAAATTTGCGTCCTTTTTTTCACACAAATAGAGCTTTCTTTTGGTGGTATTTATTCACTAGGGTTTTTTTATTTTTTGTGCTATAAATAAAAAAAGATTGAATTTTGTTTTAAAAAATGCCTGTTTCTGTCATAAAATTTTGCAAATTAGTCATTTTTCTTTGTAAATTCTGGCCAAAATGTATACTGCTACCTATCTTTGGTAAAAATAACCCAAATAAGTGTATATTATTTGGTCCTTGTGAAAGTTATAGAGTCCACAAGCTATGGGGCCAATCATTGAAAATTGATCACACCTGATCACGCCTGATATTTCTTGAGACCCTAACAAGCCAGGAAAGTACAAATACCCCCCAAATGACCCCTTTTTGGAAAGTAGACATTCCAAGGTATTTAGTAAGAGGCATGGTAAATTTTTTGAAGATGTAATTTTTTCCCACAATTCTTTGCAAAATGAAGATTTTTTTTTCTTTTCTTTTTTTTCCCCACAAAATTGTCATTGTTATTTCTCACACACAGCATATGCATACCACAGATTACACCCCAAAACACATTCTGCTACTCCTCCTGAGTATGGAGATATCACATGTCTGAGACTTTTTCACAGCCTGGCCACATGCAGGGAGTGCCGTCAGGTATTATAGGGACATAAATTACACATCTAATGTCATGATGACCTATCACATTTTTGAAGGCCAAGGAGCGCCAGGATAATCTATGGGGCATAATGAGTCATTTGAACATGTCATTTTTTGGATGACGGGTGACTAGCGGTGGCCACTAATAGGCGATGGGTGACTGGCGGCGGTGCCTGATGGGTGACGGCTGTCTGGTGGTGGTCACTGATGGGTGACTGGTGGTGGTCACTGACGGGTGATGGGTGACTGGTGGTGGTCACTGATGGGTGCCGGGTGTCTGGTGGTGGTCACTGATGGGTGATGGGTGTCTGGTGGTCACTGATGGGTGACAGTGAAGGTCACTGATGGGTGACGGTGACTGGCGGTGGTCCCTGATGGGTGATGGCTGTCTGGTGGTGGTCACTGATGGGTGACTGGTGGTGGTCACTGATGGGTGACTGGTGGTGGTCACTGATGGGTGCCGGGTGTCTGGTGGTGGACACTGATGGGTGATGGGTGTCTGGTGGTCACTGATAGGTGACAGGTGAA
>BLSH010504721.1:247884-267242 GCA_018402905.1 Glandirana rugosa
CACATAGGAAATGTACCTAACGTATAATTTATTTTATATTTTATGTATATATTTGATACGTCGTATATATCTATATGTTTATATTTTTTATAATTTATAACCCTCTAAAACCAACTGACCATATGTATTGGTCTTTGGGATCTGATGGCATATATGAACTCATATTCGGCTCAAAAAGTCGTGTAAAAAACACGACTTTTTCTGGAGGGAGTCGAATATGAGCTCAGTCACAGACACCCACTACTCATCTAAGTGTAATTTGTCTCGGCACGACGAACTGAGAATCTGACACCTCTCTCAGCATTCTCTACATTCCAATGTGTTTAATCACACATACAAAGCACAGAACGGCTCTTAGAAGCAGCACGGCTCTGTTTAATGTGAATCTACTCATCACCCACAGACACTGACTCGAGTATAAGCTGAGGGAGGTCTTTTTCAGCACAAAAAATGTGCTGAAAAACTCGGCTTATACTCAAGTATATACGGTAGTCTAGGGTTTCTGGTTATGTATACCAGTCAACCAAAATCTCCCAATATTTAATATTTTTTATATTTGTATATCTATATATGCTGCATAGTTTATATATGTATTTTATATTTTATTTAATATGCAATCCATGTAAAGGATACACAATTTTTATTTTTATTTATTTTTATCCATCTTTATGGGCATTAGTACCGCTGTCTTTATATGTACCTTTCCGGGTACGTTCTCATGCTCCAATCTACAGCCGTTGTTTGACAATTTAGTAGTTAAGCACATGCCCCCACACATATGTTTATTATTTTTTTCCCCTTATGTTATTACTGTGTCCACTTTCCTCCCATCACTCTTAGTGCCGTCCAATCACTTTATGGTGTTCCACCTTAGCCCTGAATAAATAGCCTCTATGAGTCCATGTACGAATATTCCAGCCTGAAGAAGAGGCGCGGCTACTACGATATCGGAACCGTCACGCCCACGAAACACGTTGCACTCCTTGGACGTCATCTCCCTGTGTCTGGACATCAGTGCGAACCAAGCCTCGCTCTGAGTTCTCAAGCCGGCTTTCACCATACGCTCGGAGCGTTCCCTTCGGTGACACGCGGCGGCTTTCCACCTGACAGTCAGCACAGAAGAGATTGCAGAGTCCTTAGATGGAATTCCGTACTTGTCATGCTCACTTCCACTCTCCATCCTGTGAGTATTTTTAATCTTGTGTGAATAAATTGTTACTGTACTTCTACACTTAGAGGCGCCACTCTTGTTTTTGTTTTGAAAGAGGCCTAAGACTGTCTATAATTGATCAGATAGGCTGCGTTGCACATATCACCTTGTTCCCATCGGCAGGCTGTGTGACTTGCCCAGTAGCGGCTTGTAGAACATTCCTATTGCTGCGGCCTGTTGGTGAGGGCCCCCTTTTAATACATGCTGATGGATCCTACTTGTCTTATTTTCAATTCTGTGTGGTCTTCACCCAATACCTGAATAGCTTGCTGTCTCTCGGTTGCTTACTATGGCACCCATAAGTTTAGGATTAGAACCACTACAAAGTGTCCAGGTTGGGTATGTCTGTGGAGTTAGTTAAGCGGATTTGGAAGTAGGAATCACAGCAATACCTTTCTTATGTTAGGCCAAAATGGGCAGAGTTTCCTCATGCTCCTTTATATCCTTTTGGGTTCGGACTGTTGTATGGTTTGGTTGATGGGTCATTCATCCATTTACTGGGCAGCTCGGAGAGTTGAACTTCAAAGGAGCGGATTGCAGTTTAGTTTCCCGAGGATGTAATGTGACTACGTTGGATGGGTGTACGATGTGTGATGTGGATGGAGTTGCTTCCCATGTTTTCTATGTGTGTTGCTTGTGAAACTTAATCTTGACATGTTAATTATTCATGTATGTGGCAATAACTTGGGCAGTACACCTATGTTGCATCTTATAAGGGTAATTAAGTTTGACCTTTTTATTTGCAGTCCTTATTTCCCAGGGTGGTGAATTTATGGTTGAAAGACTCTTTTAGGCTTCACTGGCATGGGCCAAGAGATCACAAAGCAAAGGAGAAGGTTCCTATAAAAGTCAATAGGGCCATATCCAAATTTGTTTTACAATACAGCAGTTTTTTTTTAGGAGGATTTACTGTTGACAGGATGACATTCATTTGTCCACTTTGCATTTTCAGGATTTACTTGAGGTGGCTCATGTGCATTGACTGGCAAGGAGATATCTTCAGCAGCCTGAGTTGTCAGTGTCTCTTGGTTGACTTATCCAGACCTGGCCCCACAGGGCTGGCTGGAAGTAGTGGTTCGCCTGCTCACACTGCCCTCAATAACACTGCTCTCGCATCCGGAGTCAGAAAACAGGCTGTCTCTTTTTTTTGTTTTTTTATTATTGGGGGATTTGAACTTGGATGGGGTAAGGGTGATTATGGGATGCCCAGAGATTAACAGTTCTTTACACGGGACCTCTATATACACTCAGTATACATACTCTCCTTCTTCCTCCAGCACAGCACTTGCTTCTCCTTGTTCCTCTCTCCTGCACAACACTTGCTTCCGGCCTAGTAGCACATGGTGAGGCCTGATCTAGCTTTGACCAGGGCCTAGTAACCGCCTTTTGAAGGCAAGGACCGCAGGCCCCTATATTGTAGAGAAGGTTTGTAAATGTGCTATTTGGCCTGATGGACTTCTGCTCTCAGCCCATCCTCTTCCAGGTCTCCACAGTCCTCCTGATTGCAAGCACCTGCACAGGGACACCAAGCTTCTTCCTGTACCTCTTCCAGACTGTCTTTCTCCCAATCTGCTGCAGAGCGCATCTCCACTTCCCTGGACTGTGTCACTCACCGACACCCGGTGGACTCCTCCTGGAGACCCTGTTGGTAGTACTCTCCTCCTGCTGTCCTCTCCTGCTCCACCTTGTGCCTCTCCACCAGGATCTCACTCCTCCTTGATGTACCCGAGCCGAGGTTACCCACCCCGGACTGGGGACTCCCTCAAGGCCCACTGACAGCCTCAGCACCACGCCTTCATTCTCTAACTTCCACCCGAACTCTCCTTTCCCCACTAGGCAGACCACAGTATTTAACCACTTCAATACTGGGCACTTAAACCCCCTTCCTTCCTGGACCAATTTTCAGCTTTCAGCGCTGTTGCAGCTTGAATGACAATTGCGCGGTCATGCGACACTGTACCCATATGAAATTTTTATCATTTTTTTCACGCAAATAGAGCTTTCTTTTGGTGGTATTTAATCAACCCTGGGTTTTTTATTGTTTGCGCTATAAATTAAAAAAGACTGAAAATTTTCAAAAACAATGCATTTTTCTTCGTTTCTGTTATAAAATTTTGCAAATAAGTAATTTCTCTTCATAAATTTTGACCAAAAATGATACTGCTACATTTCTTTTGTATAAATAACCCAAATCAGGGTTTATTTGGTGTTGGCGGACAGACAGATGTTTTGGGGACTGTGACAGATGTGACGGGGACAGGCAGATGTTTTTTGTATGTTGACAGATGTGATGGGGACAGACAGATGTTTTGGGGACTGTGACAGATGTGACGGGGACATACAGATGTTTGGGGACTGTGACAGATGTTTTGTGTATGGTGACAGATGTGATGGGGGACATACAGATGTTTTGGGGCTGTTTTATGGGGACACTGATGTGTATGGGGACAGGGGTATCAGTGGTGCTTGGTGTACTGTGTGGGGGCAATCTGTGAGAGCTCTCTGCATGAAATCATCATCATGCAGAGAGCTGTCACATAGCTGTCACATAGCTGCAGATTCCCCCCTCCCCCCCCCACACTGAGCTCTCACGTTCGTCTCTGTTTACAATGTGATGGCTGTGATTGTACACAGCCGTCACACGATCGAGAGGGCCAATCACTGCGCCCATATCCCAATCTCTGCTCAGCTGGATCCTGTGATCATAATGATCACAGGATCCAGCCACAGCGCACCGTGTGGCCGCGCTGCGAGCTCCCGTTTTGCAGGACGTTCATACACGTCCTGTCAGAACGGGGAAGCTCCCACCCGGCCGTATATATACAGTGACCGGGTGGGAGGTGGTTAAGGAGGCCTGCCCCCTGCCAATCCAGGTTGGGGATTGGTCAGGGCTCCTTAACATATCTCAGAAAGCCTCACCTCCTCTTCCCACCTCCTTTTCCAGACCTTTCTGAGAAAAGGTGAGGAGTAAATTAGGGGTGTTTCTTCCTGCAGTCTCCAGCTCTCCCTGGGCCACTCCCCTGCCCAGAATCAAAACAATCATGCCTGCATTTAAGTCAGGCCTGACTAAATTTACCTTACCTATACAAAAACGGTCCCCAGCTGAGAAATTTTGAAAAAATGGCTCCTGGGCCCAGGAGCAAGGGCATTCCATAACCTAAAAATGGAAGGGGGGAAAGAGAACAAACTTGGAAGGGGGAATATACAAATAATTTATGTACAAAAATAGATATCACTCCTCCGTAAATTATTTCCACCTGTACAGCATCACTAAATTTTCCTAGCTATCAGTCTTGTACCTAGCAGCAACAAACACATTTTTGAGCCAGAGCACTGCTCGCATGAGAAGGATGCTCTGCTTGCAGAATAGGAATCCATTTTGACTCTCGCCATATTGGATGGACAGTCATCCCATCCCAATGATCCTAAAGACAAAAATCCTAACCTATAAACTAACTACACACAGCAACAGTCTCTGAATGGGGGTTATGAACCTCCAAGCAGAGCAAAAACAGCACACGTTAACATTCCTGTATCTGTCTGGTCTGTCAATGGAAGGGTTATATCCCACCAGCAGAGCAGTAAAAGAAAAACACATCAAGAACATGGACATTTGCATTTTCTTCTTTAGTTGTTTTTAGAGTTCCTAATGGGAGGAGCCCCTCCCCGGAGAACAGGTCTCCAAAATAAATGTGAAAAATAAAAAAAAATCAGTTTAGAAACAGATCTCACTCCATAGCGTCCTTCAAGGCAAAGGAAAAAAAAAAACACATTCCATCACTTGGCACATAGGGTGGCAGGCTGATCTGCTCCTGCAATAGTCAGGGGGAAACTCACTTCTTCAGTCCTCCAGTAGTCTCTGTGTGATTTGTTCCTACCTAGCTGTAGTCCTCCAACAGTCTCTAGGGGTGGAAACGTGGGTCAGGCGTCCTTCTGCGGCTCTCCCCTTCTCCCCCCCGAGATGGAATAGCTTCTTGCTGGTTGGTTAGCTTATACAACAAGGACTTTGTCCCCAAAGATGGCACGCCCCAGGCTCCGCTCCTTTAGATCCACAAACTGATCCCACGCATAGGAGTCCTACCTTCTCAGGGGTTTGGGGATTTGCAAAAAGTCCCAAACCATGTCATCCTCCCACTCCCCTCTGGAGCTCTCAACTATATCCATGATTTGGGGAGGAACATAGGGGAAATCCAGGCCCCATTCCAGGGCAATTCTGCGGTGCACCTCTCGTTGGAAATGGGAAAGTCTGGGCAGTTCTTTTGCTTTCCCTTTCCCAGGTAGAACATGGGTGTCTGGAGATCTGACCATGTCCTGACGATAGGTGCTGGCACTGGTCTGGGTGGTGGATGGCCTGCTTAGAAGCCGGTGACAAGGGTTCCTGCAGCTTCACTTGTGTCCAGCTCCAACTCTGGTTCTCTCTCCCCTCTACAGATGTGGTTTCCACTCCATGAGAGTCCCCGGTCTCCCACTCTTCCTACTCAGAACCCTCATCAGGAGATGACAATTCAGTGAGTCTTTCTAGGGACCCAAATTCAGCCTGCAGTCTGGGAGAACCTGAGTCAATAGGCTGTCCGTGCCTTCCTCTTCCAACTCTTCAGAGGGCGCACCCCCCTCCTGCACTAACTCAGCAGGACAAGGGATAGCTAGGCACAGGGTTTCGGCCTAATGGGGGGTACTAGTTCCTGCTGGGCAGTACTTACAAGCACTGTACTTATCTGAGCTTTGAATTGATGTTGCTCTGAAAATCCATTGGAGACTGTTCACCCTGCATCTGACACTATTTGCTACGTTGCACCTTTTGAGTTGGACTGTGTTTATTGATTCACATATTATGGCTTGTCACTTTATTGCATATTGCAGTGACTGCTCATCCTACATCTGCCATCTACAAATTTTGCACATTTGAGTTGGACTTCAGTTTATCCACCTTCACATGGGGAATGGTATATGTCATTGAGATTGGACAATTTTTATGACATAAGTTTAGGATCACACTGACCCCTAGAGGTCAGTTCTATTCATGCACCTGTTTTGTTTTATTTTGTGATATTTTGATTTATGCACTTTAATCACTTTATCTTATGCTGAGTGTGAGCACCCCACTTAGTGGGCAAGTTTAATGAGTGTGGTTTAATTAGACATTACCTTGAACTTTTTGGGCTAAACCCATATACACCAGCAGCTCCTTTAGTTTATTAAATTACATTTGCGCTGGCTTAGGGGATTCTTTTCCTTTATCCATCCAGGTACTTACAAGACCTAGGCCCCCGAACGAGCCTTTAGTTGACACTGATTCTTCCTTCCCCAGGTCCTCTATGTTCATGGGGGAGCCACCAGGCCGCAACTCCTCTCCACCTTTATGGGGTGGTTCCAGGCCCGCTCCGGCCTTCTGGGATCTTTGCTTCTGCGGTGTACACAGCCCTGAGCACAGGTCCACATTGAAGTAGTGTGGATCCTGCTGAATAGCCATCTGCTGCAGCAAGGGCTCATAACAATGTCCACACTGGACCCAGTGGCAGCTGACGCTCTGGAAAGAGTAAGCAAAGTCTCTCCATCCCCTCCACCACCCTGAGGTTGATTCCCTCATGGTGCTCCAGGCGAACTCCAGTGTAGATCAGTGTCGATCAGTGTTCTTTCCGACTGCTCAGGCAACCAGGCAATGGCTGGCAATGGACGACCACCCTTACCCATCTTCCACTGCCTCGTGGTGTCTGCTGAGCGCAGGGAAACTTTAATCTCCTCCAGGGCGTGGCACCGCCCCCTCATCCCCAGACTTGCTGGTGCCACTGAATCTGATAGGCAGATTCTTTCCAGGTCACGCTGCTGTAACCCCTGATGTGCAGGATAGAAACTTGCAGACATGCTGGCTTTAGCAGAACTTGTCCAGGCATGATAGTTCTTACGGTGGTTGCCAGTAGCAATAGTAACTTTAGTAGCCTTTGACTTCCTGTAGGGAACAACTCTAGCACAATCCCTATCGTAGACACCCGCAGGCTTACCCCGATCACTCCGGGCAACAGGAAACATATCCAAGCACACTTTACTGTTTGTAGCCGGATTTTGTAACAAAAGTTCAAAGGGCCCAGCACTTGTAGAACGCTGGGCAGATTTGTAATCCAGTGAGAAATGTCCGGCCTGCTCAAGGCACGGGACATATTTGTAATCCAGGGGCGCGATCGCCCGTCGCGGTTGCCATGGACAACAGCTCATGTTGCAAAGTCCCTGAATTTCAGATTTTCAGCACAAGTGTCCTTCCCAGCCGCGGTTGGGGCAACTGGGTATGCAACCAGCAGTAAAGGTAAATTGAAGGTAGCTCCCGCTGGTTGCTGTAGACGACGGCACTTGTTACTGTAGTACTGAATAGCAGGCAGAGCACATAAGTCCTTTCCCCGGTGTTCAGTCCTCACTAATAGCAACTAAACAAAAGTTCCTCAGCTCGGTCCACAACGATTGCTAGGGGTAACGACTGGCAGAATTACGTGAGAAACAGGTGAATCCCGGACGAGCCCCTAAATGTAGCCTTCACCCTGCAGGGCTGTCTGGAAGTAGTGGTTCCCCTGCGCACACTGCCCTCAATCTCACTCCTCTCGCATTCGGAGTCAGAAAACAGGTTGTCTCTTTGTTTTTTTGTTTTTTTTATTATTAGGGGATTTGAACTTGGATGTTAATTGTGATTATGGGATGCCTAGAGATTAACAGTTCTTTACACGGGACCACTATATATTCTCATTATATACACTCTCCTTCTTCCTCCAGCGCAGCACTTGCTTCTCCTTGTTCCTCCCTTCTGCACAACACTTGCTTCCGGTCTAGTAGCACATGGTGAGGCCTAGTAACCGCCTTTTGCAGGCAGGGACTACTGCTCTCAGCCCATCCTCCTCCAGGTCTCCACAGTCCTCCTGACTGCAAGCACCTGCACACTGCCCAGTGAAACCAAAGTCCCAGCCTCTTTCTGCACCTCTTCCAGACTGTCTCTCTCCCAATCTGCTTCAGAGCACATCTCCACTTCCCTGGAGTCACTCACCGATATCCGGTGGACTCCTCCTGGAGACCCTGCCGGCAGTACTCTCCTCCTGCTGTCCTCTCCTACTCCACCTTGTGCCTCTATGCCAGTATCTCAATCCTTCTGGATGCACCCAAGCCCGGGCTGGGGTCACCGCCCCAGACTGTGGACTCCCTCAAGGCTCACCGACAGCCTCAGCACTACGCCTCCATTCTCCAACTTTTACCCAATCTATCCTTCCCTCACTGGGCAGACCACAGTATTTAAGGAGGCCGGTCCCCTGCCAATCCAGGTTGGGGATTGGTCAAGGCTCCTTAACATACCTCAGAAAGCCTCACCTCCTCTTCCCATCCCCTTTTCCAGAACTTTCTGAGAAAAGGGGAGGAGTAACCGAGGGGTGTTTCTTCCTGCAGTCTCCAGCTCTCCCTGGGCCACTCCCCTGCCCAGACTCAAAACAAGTCAGGCCTGTCTAAATTTCTATTACCTATACAAAAACCTCACACTAAGCACCTACCTATGGTAGAGGGCGCTACACCTAGATGGCACTAAAAAGGCTGGCAGACTTGGGCAGCTTGGATTATATTGATAAGGACTAGAATCGGTGCAAAAACTGGTTGGCTTATCAGTCCCAGTAACAGCAACAGAATGAAAAATGTTGTCTTCTTAGATAGATCAGTTATGTTTTAACATTTATTTCAGGTTTTAGGAATGGCTGAAGGCCTGGTAAGCTCTCGAACCAGAATTAGCGGTTTGGGGCAGTGTTGGCTTCAGACATAAATAAGTTTGTGTGGTTTTTGGTGAAATCAAGCAATTTTGTGTGTAAATCTCAGATCAGCCAAAAAGGGATTGTTTCAGTGTTTGTATGGTTTAGACATCAATGATTATGGTTTGTTATATTTTGAACATGTGGTCGATATATACTGTACATTTACATAAAATATATACCATTCCAATGTGAAAACTGTGTAAATGTCATTTGTTATTAGGGTGCAAGGTCCATCAGAGGGTTTTATGGTTATTAGGGGAGTAAAGATGACCACTAAACCAGGCATGTACACCAAGCTGTGCATGCATGGCTCATTTTAAATTTAGGAAAAACATTGCTGTCATGCAAAATAGTGGTTTATTGCAGAAAGGACACGCCAGCAATGTTTCATTGTACATCTGAAGTTCCTCGGTAAGCAGAGATGAATAGTCTGTGAATAATTCCAGTTGCTGTAAACATTGGCACACTAAAACTCCAAGGAAATCCACCAAAAAATGCTGTTATCAAAAACAGAGAAATAAATGTCAGGGCTCATGATAAAGTATAGATTGTTAATAGCAGCACAACAGAGATGAAATTGTACCAAAACCCATCCAGCGGTTAGTGATGATCATTGCACTTCATCAGAGATCTAAATAATAGCAGGCAGAGGTTTGTTTCTTTTTAGCAAATTGCTCTGTGAAGTCATGATATATGTAGTTTTTTACTTCCTTGTGAATGAATGTAAGATCTCAGTAAACAGCACTGATCCTAAAAATTACAGGATAAAGTCATTTTAAATATAAAAGTAGTGGAGGGTTGCAACTTTTGCTGTATTTTGTTCCTAAAGGCTACTGCATACCTTCCAACAGTCCTGGATTCCATGTGACTGTGTCAGAATTTTAAGAGAGTTCTGGTGTCCTGTGAATCAGAACTGGGTCCCGCAGCCAGAACACTGGCATCAACTCCCTAGTCTCATGCTAGCTCTAAAGCAAGGGTTAGCCATCTGCCAATCACAGACAGGTGATTGTTAGTTTGCATCCTCACCTAGCCAACCCTCCATCAGATATACTCCTCTCCGTGCAAAGCAGCATAGGGAAGCAACATCCTTAACCACTTCCTTACTGGGCACTTAAACCCCCCTCCTGCCCAGACCAATTTTCGGCTTTCAGCGCTGTCGCATTTTGAATGACAATTGCGCGGTCGTGCCACGTTGTACCCAAACAAAATTTGCGTCCTTTTTTTCCCCACAAATAGAGCTTTCTTTTTGTGGTATTTGATCACCTTTGTGTCATTTCTGATTGTTGCTATAAACAAAAAAAGAGCGAAAATTTTGCAAAAAAGAACAATATTTTTTACTTTTTGCTATAATACAAATCCAAAAAAAAAAATAAAAAAAAAAATGAATCATCGGGTTTTGGCCGATATATATTCTTTTACATATTTTTTGTAAAAAAAAATCGCAATCGGCGTATATTGATTGGTTTGTGCACAAGTTATCGCATTTACAAACTATGGGAATTAATTTCGTTTTTATTATTTCTATTTTTTTTACTAGTAATGCCGGCGATCTGCGATTTTTATCGGGACTGCGATATTGCAGCGGTCATGTCGGACATGTTTTACACTTTTTTGGGACCAATGACATTTATACAGCGATCAGAAATTTAACTGTCCAGTGAAGGGGCAGTGAAGGGGTTAACAGTGTTCCCTGGGTGTGTTCTAACTGTGTGGGGGCTGGGCTGGCCGGGACATAACAGATCTCACTGATCCCAGTGACAGGGATCAGTAGATCTGTCATGTCCCCTGTAACAGAACAGAGAAGCGCCGTGTTTACATCGGCGGTTCCCCGTTCTGCAGCTGTGTCAGGCGAGCGCGGGTCTCGAGCGACATCGCTGGGAGCGTGCAATTCAGATCCGCGCTGGAGCCGTACTTCGGCAATAGCGCGGATCTGGAGGGGTTAAAGGATATGTTTTTGCAGGTTAAAAAACGTGCATTTATAATTTTTTTTCAATGCATCTATAAGGAAATGCACCCGCGATCAGCAAATCACGGGTGCAATGCTTGGATCCTGCAGACACTCAGCAAGCTGTGTACCCATACCTGGTACAGACAGGCAGTTAGACCAGTTTCACACTGCACCCGCCCGAGCGTTAGGGTAAAACGCCACTCATTTTTAGCGGTGCTTTACAGATGTTGTAGCGGCGTTTTGGCTTTGCTATTTGGACGGTAGTGGGGTGCTTTTAAGCCCCAAGAAGGGGTTAAAAAGGGGTTAAAAGCACCCATGATGTGGCGCTTCCGATGACCTTGCAGGCGCTTTGGAAGCGGTGCCCATGAATTCCAATGGGCAGGGGCGGTTTCTTGCTGCACATATATTTCTCTAGATCTCATAGCAGTGTTTTTGTGGATGTTGATGGCTGTAAATACAGAACTTCAGATGCTACAAGGGTCAGATACATTTTTAAGCTCGTCTGTAATCATCTTCACCGGACAGGTTTTATAAAAAAAATCTATTTATGCATTCTTAATGAAGCTCTCAGCCACCTCCAAATTATAATTTTTTTACTGCTGTAATCCCACTTCCTGTTAGAGGGTGACTACGTTTTTTCTTCTTGTCCCACTCTATGTAGAAACATAGCCACCCTCTCTTATCTGCTCCCTTGATGGACTATAGACTACGACATGTACTGTATGTTGTGCATACAGCAGACCACAACTAATTTGCATTGCTTCTTCCAAACAGATGGAAGTGAGAGGGGAAAAAGAGAAGTTTGGGAGCTCACAGAGAACTATACAAGGAAAACATAGTAAGAGACAGTAATTGCAAGCATAACAATGTAAATATAGTCTAGGAGGGGCTACATGAGTGCAGGCATTATGAGCTTTACTTTGGGCATCACTATCAATCTTCACACCTTCAGCAGACTAGCGTGAACCCAAACTCCCACAAGGAGCAGCAGCAACAATAGAAGCGTACCCCTAGAGAGGCCACCGGAAATCCACAGATTTCCCTTACCTGTCCTGAGGTTACACCAAAAAAATTCAAGCTCAGCCCAGGGGTGTCTTTTGAAGTTTTATTGCAGATCTTGAACCTAGAGGCAGGGGCGTCGCTAAGGGGTGGCTATCAGGGCTTCAGCCCCGTATTTCACGCCCTCAGCCCTGAGCCTCACCAGGGGCCCCTAATGGAGGTGTCAAATCACCCTCCCTGCGGGTGGGCGACTTGACATAGCCGCGGGCTGGCAATGTCACCTAAGCCACGGGCGAGCGGCTTGATAGAGCCGCGAGCGGGCGGCTCTGTAGAAGTGGGGAGCGGGCTTGGAGAGAGAGAGAGAGAGAGGCAGGCAATGGCACCTAAGCCGCCGGCGAGTGGGGGCACCTGTGATGGAAGGAGGGACACTCCACTGGGGGACACCTGTGATGTAATGAGGGACTCCGCTGGGGGCACCTGTGATGTGATGAGGGACTCCGCTGGGGGCACCTGTGGTGTAATCAGAGACTCCGCTGGGGGCACCTGTGATGTAATGATGGACTCCGCTGAGGGCACCTGTGATGGAAGAAGGGACTGTGCTGGGGGCACCTGTGATGGAAGGAGGGACTCCGCTGGGGAACACACCTGTGATGGAAGGAGGGACTCTGCTGGGGACACACCTGTGATAGAAGGAGGGACTCCACTGGGGACACACCTGTGATGGAAGGAGGGACTCCGCTGGGGACACACCTGTGATGGAAAGAGGGACACTCCACTGAGGGACACCTGTGATGGAAGGAGGAACTCCGCTGGGGGCACCTGTGATGTAGGGAGGAACTCCGCTGGGGACACCTGTGATGTAAGGAGGGACTCCACTGGGGACACCTGTGATGGAAGGAAGGACACTCCACTGGGGGGCACCTGTGGTGTAATCAGGGACTCTGCTGGGGGCACCTGTGATGTAATGATGGACTGCGCTCGGGCACCTGTGATGGAAGGAGGGTCTCCGCTGGGGGACACACCTATGATGGAAGGAGGGACTCTGCTGGGGACACACCTATGGTGGAAGGAGGGACTCCGCTGGGGACACACCTGTGATGGAAGGAGGGACTCCACTGGGGGCACACCTGTGATGGAAAGAGGGACACTCCACTGGGGGACACCTGTGATGGAAGGAGGAACCCTGCTGGGGACACCTGTGATGGAAGGAGGGACTCCACTGGGGACACCTGTGATGTAAGGAGGGACTCCGCTGGGGACACCTGTGATGGAAGGAGGGACTCCACTGGGGACACCTGTGATGTAAGGAGGGACTCTGCTGGGGACACCTGTGATGGAAGGAGGGACTCCGCTGGGGACACCTGTGATGGAAGGAGGAACTCCGCTGGGGACACCTGTGATGGAAGGAGGAACTCCGCTGGGGACACCTGTGATGTAAGGAGGGACTCCGCTGGGGGCACCTGTGATAGAAGGAGGGGCTCCGCTGGGGACACCTGAAGGCATCTGGTAGCAGGTGACCTGGCAAGTGACACACTTGGGGCTCCCACTGATTCTGCATTATGGTGAGTTGGACTATTTCAGTTTATATTACAATGTAATTATAGAAATAATGCGCTTCAATCATCCTGACACTATAACAACCATGGTGCCGGGATGATTGAAGCGCTAACACCACGTGATTGTAGTATCTTTATTTGCTGATTGTTAAACTTTCTTGAATACACATATTGTTATTGTGGTATATGATCTGGGCCTGCTGTCCCTCCATCCCTCTTTCTTTCCTTCCTTCTCTTCTCTTTCCTTGCCCCCCTATCTCTTTCTTTCTTCCTTCCTCAATCCCTCGTTCAACTCAGACATGAGCCACACCCCCAAAGCCATGCCACTTTAAGCCACACCCACTACTTAATTTAGACCACACCCATTTTTGCCATGGCGTGCCGCATTTCTTCGGGCTAGAGCCCCTGGTCTTTTTTTTCAACTAGCAACACCCCTGCCTAGAGGAGGAACGGGGATGAGGGTTCAGGAGACTCAAAAGCACACACAGGTCTTGGAGGACAGATTCCTTGAAAAATCCTGTTTCAGTAGTATTGGGCCCAATAGTTGTAGCCTCTCAATGCTGAATAAAGAGGAGACAGCTAGTCAATCTGAGACCCTATGCAAGCAGTAATAGACCTTACCAGCAACCTCTGGCATCTAACCCTCAAACACTTCCACACCTGGAGCTATAGGCAAAAGGCCCTATTCATGATGTCCAAGGTCAGCTCCCAACTAGCTCCCCTGCAACACTCTGTGAAAAGTTTCCCTCCCCAGACCAGCTTCTACATGTAGCGTCTTACAGCAAGTTTCCTTAAGTCCAGCTCCCTTCAGGCCCTCAGTCATAGCACATGCTGAGGCCTAGCAGCAGTAACTCTTCTATATCACACACAGGCTGCCTCCCAGGGGGGAGACCCCAGAAAAGAGAGCTTTGAACAGATCTTCCTGAGTATTTATCTTCTACCCAGCCACACCTTCTGAGCTAGTCTCCCAGGATTGGTTACAGTACATCCTTAGGCAGAAGGGCCCAAGCATTCCTTTGGGGGCCATAACAGGAACTCTTCACTTCCTTGCTTCCAGGAACCCTATTTCTACTACTCTTCCAATCCACTATCCTGAGCCAGCTCTACTTATACCCTATTCTAACAGGGAAAGGAGGAGCCCTAGTGGGTGAACCAGGAATTGCACATCACTAAGAATATTAGGCAGATAAAAACCCCTACAAAATATATCAGATATGATCACTCAATACGACGCCCTCCTGATAATAGATCACTGAATCTGCGCTATTAACATGTAGCCATCCTCATGCCTTAAACATATATTTACTCAAAATAGCCGCTACAATTAAACCCTCATACATATATACAAATTGTATCACCCCACCAATATAGGAGACACCATGTAGCGCTAAGAGAAAAGTTCAATTCAAATGTCCTTCATCTGAGTGATTCCCAGGACTAAAGTGGAAGCTCCCAAAGAAGTATCTTCATATGGGTCATACACAATACAATCTTCTCAATCTCCCTCCAAGAATCCTACTCACCAAAGTTGTTTGCCTCACACTCTCGTGCTCGGCAGCCTCGCTTGTTTGCCACACAGGGCTCCTCACAAAGGTCTCCCAGATCTCTCCGGTCGGCGCTGCTGCGATCCGCTCAATGCAATTTGGTCGTCTCTCCCGCCTCGGTCTTTTAAAACCTCACGCACTGAGAGGTGAAACTTTGGGCTGAACTTCAGCAGGTGATGTCAGGATTTCATTTGGAGTGAGAGAAAAAAAGCCTCACATAGTGCATTATCTTTTTAAAACAAGAATTTATTGCACATAAAAAAACCCCTATGTTAGGGTACTTCCAAACATTAAGAAATAAAAATGCAAGTGGCAGTAGATCAATGAAGTGCCAGAGATCAGAGAGTGTATATCTCACTGTCCTTTCCTCTCTCCGACAGCTGATTCACCCGACCTGCAGGATCATTACAGCCGTCCCTGCTTGCATATAAGAAAATCTGTTGCCGTGTGGATGTGCCAGACGCGTTTCGTCAATGGACTTCAGCTGTGTCACAGCGAGGGGGGAGAGACGACCAAATTGCATTGAGCGGATCGCAGCAGCGCCGACCGGAGAGATCTGGGAGACCTTTGTGAGGAGCCCTGTGTGGCAAACAAGCGAGGCTGCCGAGCACGAGAGTGTGAGGCAAACAACTTTGGTGAGTAGGATTCTTGGAGGGAGATTGAGAAGATTGTATTGTGTATGACCCATATGAAGATACTTCTTTGGGAGCTTCCACTTTAGTCCTGGGAATCACTCAGATGAAGGACATTTGAATTGAACTTTTCTCTTAGCGCTACATGGTGTCTCCTATATTGGTGGGGTGATACAATTTGTATATAGATAAAAACCCCTGTTTGCAACCTAACACCACCTTACATACTGACATTTGACATCATGTGCTTGTTTGGGTTAGTGGTTGACCAAGTTACAAAAAAAAGAGAATGTAAGGATATAGGCACTGGAATGTAAGGATATAGGCCCTTTCACACTAAGGCGCTTGAAAACTGCACATAAAACAGCGAGCTTTTGAGGTGTTTTTCAGTTACCTTTCAAGCGATTTTAAGGTGTTAGCGGGGCGCTTTTTTAAAGGTCACGTGACTCAAAAGGACCATTTTGAGGCGCTTTTGAAGTGCTTTTTGTGCATTTTTCAGGCTCTTTTGAGGCATTTCCCATTCATTTCAGTGGAGAGGGGTGCTTCAAACGTGCTCCAAAGATGCTGCTTGCAGGAATTTTTTCACCGCCCCACCAGCGCACCGCCCCAGTGTGAAAGCATTAATTGATTGTAATGGAAATGTGTTTTCGTGAGCTTTTCAGGTGCTTTTTTTAGTGTGAAAGTGCCTGAAAAGCACCTCAATGTGAAAAGGGTCTCAAAAATAAGTCATCAACGATGGTACTCAGGAAATAATTTATTTGAATGGAACAAGTAAAGGGATGCTACTTTTGCTGTATTTTGTTTTCTTTTTCCCTGTGTGTTCTGTGCACTAAAATGTGATCTTCAAGTTTCTTCTTTGCAGATACAGTATTGTTTTAAAACAAAAATACACAACAAAACATGCGATTTCATTAAGGCCCCATTCACACAGACGTTCCAAGCACCTCTATGGAGCGACGGATGTCCGCGGTGACATGTCCACTGAATCTGCCGCTCCCCGATCTGCTCCTGTCCTGTAAAGTCAGACGGCAGTGGCATAACTAGAACCCTCAGGGCCCCGATGCAAGAAACCATGAAGGGCCCCCCTGACAGGGCCCTTTCCTCTGAGCCCGGTGGCGGAACGCCAGGGCCCGGTCGCAAGTGTGTGGCCCCACACTTCTCCTCCACTCCCTCCCGCAGGCATTCAGCAGCTGCAGGAGGAAAATGGAGAGATTGTTTCCTCTGTGCCGGAGTTTCTCAATCTGTTTACAGTCAGGGCTCCCTTGAAGGTTACCCCTAGGTGAATGAGGATGCACTACAACCACTCCACGACTGTGTGCATTGCACACAGTTGCAGCATAGTGGAGATGTATTTGAAGGGTTAAAACAGGCGGTCAGGAGGCAACATAGTTACATAGTTACATAGTTAGTCAGGTTGAAAAAAGACACAAGTCCATCCAGTTCAACCAAAAAAAAAAAAAAACACATATATATATATATATATATATATATATATATATACATATACACATATACACACACACACACAACCAAATCATCCCATATGCAATCCTTCACCCACAGTTCATTCAGAGGAAGGCAAAAAACCCCAGCACAGCATGGATCCAATTTGCTATAACGGGGGAAAAAATTCCTTCCTGATTCCCCGAGAGGCAATTGGATTCACCCTGGATCAAATTTACCTAAAAATGTTAGTACCTAGTTATATTATTTACATGAAGGAAAGAATCCAGGCCTTTTTTAAAGCAATCAACTGTGCTGGCCAAAACCACCTCTGGAGGGAGTCTATTTCACATTTTCACAGCTCTTACTGTAAAGAAACCTTTCCGTATTTGTAGATGAAATCTTTTTTCCTCTAGACGTAAAGAGTGCCCCCTTGTCCTTTGTGATGACCTTAAAGTAAATAACTCCACACCAAGTTCACTATATGGACCACTTATATACTTGAACATGTTGATCATATCCCCCCTTAATCTCCTCTTCTCAAGTGAGAATAAATTCAGATCCTCTAATCTTTCCTCATAGCTGAGCTCCTCCATGCCTCTTATTAGTTTGGTTGCCCTTCTCTGCACTTTCTCCAGTTCCCCGATATCCTTTTTGAGAACTGATGCCCAAAACTGAACTGCATATTCCAGATGAGGTCTTACTAATGATTTGTACAGGGGCAAAATTATGTCTCTATCTCTGGAGTCCATACCTCTCTTAATACAAGAAAGGATTTTGGTTGCTTTGGAAACCGCAACTTGGCATTGCATGCCATTATTAAGCTTATGATGTACCAACACCCCCAGATCCTTCTCCACTATGGATTCCCCCAGTTGTACTCCTCCTAGTATGTACAATGCATGCATATTCTTAGCCCCCAAGTGCATAACTTTACATTTATCAACATTAAACCTCATTAGCCACATAGTCGCCCAACAACAGATTGCCTCTTTACCAGCTGTCAAATGCCTGAGCATGGATCGCTTTCAGAGGAACAGCATTTTTTTTTTGCTGGTACTATGAACAAGCGGGGAAAAAAAATTAGTGATTGTACACATAGGGGGTCAGGATTAAAATACATAGAATGTGCATACATACATGTACACACTCATGTACGCACACACACATATATAAACACATACATAATGCACACACACATATATACTGTATATAGTATATATGTAGACATATATAACACACACACACATTCATGCACACACATATATAAATACACACACACACTCACATATATATATACAGTGGGTACGGAAAGTATTCAGATCCCCTTAAATGTTTCACTCTTTTTTTATATTGCAGCCATTTGTTAAAATCATTTAAGTTTGTTTATTTCCCTCATTAATGTACACACAGCACCCCATATTGACAGAAAAATACAGAATTGTTGACATTTTTGCAGATTTATTAAATCCTAAGTATTCAGACCCTTTGCTGTGACACTCATATATTTAACTCAGGTGCTGTCCATTTCTTCTGATCATCCTTGAGATGGTTCTACACCAGGGATATGCAATTAGCAGACCTCCAGCTGTTGCAAAACTACAAATCCCATCATGCCTCTGCCTTTGGGTGTCTTACTTGTGGTTGTCAGAATCTTGCTATGCCTCATGGGACTTGTAGTTCTGAAACATCTGGAGGTCCTCTAATTGCATATCCCTGTTCTACACCTTCATTTGAGTCCAGCTGTGTTTGATTATACTGATTGGACTTGATTAGGAAAGCCACACACCTGTCTATATAAGACCTTACAGCTCACAGTGCATGTCAGAGCAAATGAGAATTATGAGGTCAAAGGAACTGCCTGAAGAGCTCAGAGACAGAATTGTGGCAAGGCACAGATCTGGCCAAGGTTACAAAAACATTTCTGCTGCACTTAAGGTTTCTAAGAGCACAGTGGCCTCCATAATCCTTAAATGGAAGACATTTGGGATGACCAGAACCCTTCCTAGAGCTGGCCGTCTGGCCAAACTGAGCTATCGGGGGAGAAGAGCCTTGGTGAGAGAGGTAAAGAAGAACCCAAAGATCAATGTGGCTGAGCTCCAGAGATGCAGTCGGGAGATGGGAGAAAGTTGTAGAAAGTCAAACATCACTGCAGCCCTTCACCAGTCGGGGCTTTATGGCAGAGTGGCCCGACGGAAGCCTCTCCTCAGTGCAAGACACATGAAAGTCTGCATAGAGTTTGCTAAAAAACACCTGA
>BLSH010504721.1:268230-279833 GCA_018402905.1 Glandirana rugosa
ACGTTACGAAAGTCCATCTATGTCAACGAAGAAGTGACCAACGACCGACCCAAGGGTCAGTCTGCCAAAGTCCCCAGAACCCTAGAAGTCGGGGACAATGACCCTGACATTGCCTGTGTCAATCGCCATACCGTCTCCACAACTGCAGCCCCGGACGCCGTCCAAGCCGCCAAACACGGTTCCGTTTATGTCGCTTCTCTAGCGAATTCCAAAGACTGTGGCAGGTGAACCGACTGTACCGGTTCAGACTCCATATGTCATACACAGAAGACGAGACGTGTATCTTTGTGTCTCCCTCTCTTGGGTACGTCCGTTTACTGTACGTCAATTCTGTGGACGGTGTCAATATAGTACTTATACGAGTAGGAGAGGTCGACTGCAGTCACTGCTGCTGACGTCAGCTGGAGAGGATGAGCATATTCATGATATAACTGTGGCAGGTGTCTTAACTGCATGTCATTTGCCTGCATGGGTTCTCTCCCTCTGTGTTTCTATGTGCAGAGCAGAAGACACATACTGTATACCTCAGACTTGGCCATGTCAGCCAAGTGGACGGTGTCAGAAACCTTAAGCGATCTCTTCGCTGTATTTGCCTTGGCACAAACCGCCGAACCTGCCGCAGGCCCCGACGTCAACACCTCTGCCATACCGCTAACTGTGTCCGTTACAGTCCCAGTAACAGGGGCTGAAGATCCCAAGACCCCTGAAACCGTCTGACTGGGAACCCAGCCAGCAACCAGTGAAGAAGCAACTGTATCTACCTGAAAGCATTGCACCAAGCCCACCAAGAAGTTCTGCAACTCAGATCCAGCGCCTGACACAGCAGACGCCCAGTCCGCTGTGTGAGGTGAAGGAGGCAAGGACAACACCGGAGTGGGAGGGAATGCACCCTCCCACTTGCATTCCCACGTGCATTTTTTTTTTTTTTAGCGAGGTGGGGAGGCGTTTGAGCATTTTCACTCATCCACATGGGGCAACCCATCCACCTGAATGGACCACCCTACACACAGCAATCACCACAAAGAAGCTTCAGACCTTTTTTTTAGAGCGGAGCTTGGTGCATTTTTTACTGCGATTTTTGGTGCAGCGCATTTGTGAAATGCAAGGAAACGCACAGATGTGAATGGAGTCTCGTTGTTCTTGTGTTACCGCACCAAGTTCACTTTCAGGCTCCATTCACATCTAGCATAGTGGGAGTGAATGTTTTGTGTCTCATTTTTCCTGTGACACGCATAGGGCAGCCCGTTGCTTTCAATTGGCTGCACTACATGTGGTTAATGAGGTCAGCTGGTCAACTCCTTCCTGTGTCATTACCTATAGTCTGTATGAAGGTAAGACATTACGAATGGAAACGTCTGGAAACATGGATGGAGGACAGTAAAGTAAGTGTCTGTAGATTTAATGGAAAGCGTTGATACTTTTGTACATGAATGCTATATTGGTACATAGGGGAGCTGGAATTTAGAAAAAAAATGTGTGGCAGATATATTCCATCAATAAGGGACAGGGGCTGTTTGCCACAGTATGTATGTTACTTTTAATCTTAACCCCCTATTCCTGTACCATCAGAATTGCTTTTTTTAGGGCTAGTACATGAATGCTATATTGGTACATAGGGGAGCTGGAATGAAAAAAAAAAAGTGATCAAATGTGAACTTACCCTTTAAGGTAAATGGGTGGCAGGGAGAGGTCTGTAGGCAGCAAGGGGTCAAGCACTGGTCACACCTGGAAGCCTTTCTGTTTTGTTTATTTCTGCTGACCAAATAAACATGGCAGGAAGCCCTTAACCTTGCATATGGCTGGATTACCTGTTTGAAAACTCTTCACTTGGAGCTAATCGCCCACTCCACCTCTCCACCTAGCCAGTGTGGGCGGCCTGTTCCTCTGGTGATTTGGGGGCCTGGTCGGCCTTGGGACTTCCACCCCTCAGCTCCCGGCTTGAGCAGTTTGGGTGCGGTCTCCACATGTCCTAGTAGCCCACGCTTGGAGAGATCGAGTTTTACATGTAAGTAGGGAGGTTCGACCCCCTTTCCATGTTTCTCCCCATTCCTCTGGATGTGTATATACACACCCCCTATATGGGGTTAATTACCAAATGCTATGAGTCTTACACACATTTCAAACCCTTTTGTTTTATAGATATTGTACCCTGCATGCATCCGCTCCTGACGAGGTGGTTTTATCCCCGAAACATGTAGAGCTTACATAGATGCATGCACACATGGTTTTAAGAATCCAAGAATTTTATGTGATGCATTTCTGGAGAGCTATTACTGTAATGTGGAGTAACATCGGCTTACGTGTTTTTTTCTCCTATGTACAATGTGTCATTGTGATGCTTATATTTTATATTCAACATTCTTATATGACTATCTACATGTGGTTTATACATTGTATCAATAAACGATATACTTTTAATCAGCATCTGGCTCCCTCCCCATGCTTCACTCAAAGTCCCAAACTCCTTTTTTGCTCATATGCACTAGAGATGGAGGCACCCGCCCATCCCCCTACCCTGGGTGTCTCATTTAAATTCCCAACTCTTGTCCGTCCTCTTTCTAATTACCCACAATTGGTGGAAACTGATGCGTGCAATCCTTCTACTGATCCACGCTGAAAGGCAAGTTTGTTGGTTACACTGTGTACCTGTTGTTAAAAGACTGCATTGAAATAAGTGGTGTGAACGTTGTGTCAGCGGTCTTAAAAGGACAGCAGTGTGTGTCTATACCACTTAAAGACACAGTGTACTGCAGGGTAATTGTGAATCTGCAGCATGCAGGACTTGATAAAGGCCTTGCTTCAAAGTAATGACGAACAGCAACAGAATTACAAGCAAGCTACAGATGCACAACAAGAAATTAATAGACTGTTGGCTGCTCAGAAACAGCAAGCTCAAGCAACCAGCCAGCAAGCTGTGATTACGCTGGCTCAGGCCACAGAGGCTCAAGTGACTGCTTTGGCAAAGACAACTGGGACTCCAGTGGCTGCCTTGGCTCAGGCAGGCGAGAAAGGCCGACAGGTCTTAGCTGAAGTGCTTCAGCGGATGCCAGCCTAGACTGCAAATGTCTCCACAGGGTCCCCTGGTGACACCCTGCCCTGCACCAAAAGTCACCTTCTACAAAAGATGACATCCCAGGATGATGCGGAGGCTTTCCTGTGTACTTTTGAGAGAACTGCTGAGGGGCAGGCCTGGCCTAAAGACTGCTGGACTGTGGTTGTGGCACCACTCTTAGCAGGGGACTCCCAAAAGGCATACTATGACTTGTTCTTGGAGGTTGCCCGAGATTATGACAAACTAAAAGCATGAGATCTTGCAGTGTCAAGGCAGATGGATCCCCCTGCTCCCAAATGTATTACCTAACCAACCTGGTCAAATGGTGTCTGCAGCCTGAGATACTCACAGGGCCCCAAATAGCGGAAAGAGCTGCAATGGACCAGTTCCTGAGAGCTCTACCTCCTGAATTGCAGAGATGGGTGAGGCAATCTGATCCAAATTCAAAGGGTGTTCTGGTTGAGCTGGTGGAATGCTACTTTGCAGCAGAGGACCTGGTTGCTGGGTCTGCAGTTTCAAGATCCCTAATGGTAAAAAGACCCCCTTCTGTGACCACCCAGTCAACCCCAGTATCACAGCTGGTCAGGCCCAAAAGGGGAAGTCCTGAGAGGCCGGTGAGAGTGGTTGGAAAGACTCTGCCTGGGAAGCTCCAGAGCAACCCATAAGCATCCCCAGTGTTGGCAGTGCAAAGAGTGGGGTCACATCACTGCCAAGTGTTCCTTGAACCCTGAAACTATGGAGTGTAATGTAGTCCGACGTATGTCCCCGGGCCTAGTCGCTGATCTGGACATGCCAAGCTCTGTTGTAAAGATAAGGGAAAAACGTGTGCGTGCCCTCCTGGACTCTGGAAACTGGGTTACCCTAGTCCATACCCAGCTTGTGGACCCCGGAGAGCTGACCCAGCATCAGCCAGGAGTGGTATGTGTGCATGGTGACTGTAAGAAGTACCCCACAGCACTGGTGACCTTTGAAACCAGCTCAGGATCTATTTGCCATGAAGTGGCAGTGTCCCCTATCCTATTGCACAGTGTAATACTGGGGAGAGACTTTCCACTGTTCCAGGAACTCTGCAGTGGGAAGGATAAGAGTCCTGAGCCTGGGTTCCTAGTGGGACTGCAGAGGGGAACCCCAACCCCTTTGAACCAAAGGTTGTTGAAAATGCTGTAGGGGTGACCCCTGATAAAAATATGTCTTTTCCCATAGCAGTCTATGCGGGTGAACCGAAGGTGACCCCCAAGACCCTAGAGTTGCCGGTCTGCCAAAGCTAGAGGTCTCTCAGGACAACTTCGGGACTGCCAAGTTACAGGAGTCTACTCTTGCACAAATCTGGAAAAAAGTGAAGGTAAACAATGGGACCCCGGTGGCCCCAGGGCTGGAGAGTGTTTCCTCATATGGCGCTTAACCATGTGTAGCGCTCCTATAGTGACAGGTGGTTTTTGTAGTAGATTTTTGCTAGGAGAGGCAAATTTAGTCAGGCCTGACAAAAAGTGCAGGCCTGAATGTTTTGATCTAGGCAAGGGAGTGGCCCAGGAAGAGCTGGAGATTGCAGGAAGGAACACCCCTTGGTTACTCCTCCCCTTTGTTTCCAGAAGGCTCTGGAAAAGGGGATAGAGGAAGAATTGTAACTTTCTGATATGTTAAGGAGCCCTGACCAATCTCCAACCTGCTTTGACAGGGGGCAGGCCTCCTTAAATACTGTGGTCTGCCAACCTGGGAAGAGCAGAGTGTCGGGTGGAAGAGGGGAGATGTAGCTGAGGTTGTGGAGACCTCACCTGGGATCCCCCAGTCTGGGGGGGCGACCTTGAGGCCTGGTGGCTCGGTTGCAGCCAGGACCAGAGTTGGATTCTGGAGCAGCACAAGGGAGCATGAGAGCAACAGAAAGACTACTGAAAGACTTTTTAAAGGATCCACCGGTGTCAGTGAGTGACAGACCCTGGGAACTGGACAGAAAGGCTGGAGCAGGCTGGAAGGAGACAGTGGACAGTCTGTAGAAGTTGGAGGAGCCCATCAAGGGAAGGAGTGTCACTGGACAGTGAGGTATGCTCTAATCTTTGGGCATCCCACAGTCATCCCTACCCTATCCAAGTTTATTTCATCAATAAATAACAAAACAAAGTACTGGCCTGTTCTGTGACTCCGGATGCATGGAAAATTGTGTGATTGAGGGCAGATTCACAGGCGGGGCCACATCTACCAGCCACCCCTAAGGGGGCCATTGGCTACACATGACATGTTGTATCAGGTTGACAAAATTTGAGGTCAGTTTGTGGAACAACTCATGGTGCCTGGCCCTTATAAGAGGACAATGTTGAACCCAGCCCATACACATCCTCGTTGCAATAGTCATCCACCTAGTTAGTATTCATTACATAAATAAAGTAATTGATAGCTTTAAACCCCGGTAGCCTTCCTATTTATTTTGTACTTACATTGCTGATTTTTTCTTTACTGGGAGTTCCCATCTTAGCTGTGGGCATGTGAAGCCCACTCGCACCCTCCTTGAGTCTCTTCCTGGATAAGGTGCATGCTGGGTAACCAGCATACACCTCTCAATCTCAAGTGGATGTCTCGTTGTCATAACAACAGGCAGTGACGGAGGTAGGACCCGTCCCGTTGTTATGGCAACATAGATAACATGTCTCTCCCCCACAAAATCGCGTCATTTCCTGTCTGGAAATAACACGATTTTACAGCTCACAGGAATGCCCACTGACTCATGGGAAATGATGACTCACTTCTCCCATGAGCCCAGGCGAGGCAGGAAGTGATGCGCAGTGTCGTGGATCAGGAAGTGGAAGATTACACGGACCACATAGCAACAGGGCACTTAGGGTGAGTAATAATTTTTTTATTTTCAAAGGTGATTCATCATGCATAAAGGATTTGAAATATATAAAGATGTGTTTGTGGGTGGAACTCCGCTTTAAGTTTGCTAGAGCCTATCAGTACATCCTAGTAATCATGGACTATGCCGATCGGTATCCTGAGGCTGTTCCGTTAAGAAACACTTCCTCCAATACGATCGCCAAAGAGTTGTTCCACATGTTTACCCATGCTGGGATCCCAAAGGAGGTTCTAACTGACCAAGGGACTCCCTTTACGTCAAAGGTAATGAAAGAATTGTGCAAATTGTTCAATATTAAGCATCTGCATACTTCGGTTTACCACCCTCAGACAGATGGTTTAGTAGAACAGTTTAACAAAACCCTCAAGAGTATGCTAATGAAGGTGGTGGCTAAAGATGGGAGAGACTGGGATTGCCTACTGCCATATCTGTTGTTTGCAATTAGAGAGGTCCCCCAGTCTTCCATGGGGTCCTCACCCTTTGAACTTTTGTATGGGAGGCATCCCCAAGGGTTGCTGGATTTCGCTAAAGAAACCTGGGAGACTGAAACTACTCCCTACTGGAGTGTCATAGAGCATATCTCAGCCATGCAGAATAGAACTGCCTCAGTAATGCCCCTTGTCGAGAACACATGTAGCAAGCCCAGGAAACACAGAGTCAAGTGTACAATAGGTCTGCGAAAGTTTGAACTTTCCATCCGGGAGATCGCATACTTGTTTTAGTCCCCATGGTGGAAAGTGAGTTCCTAGCTAAGTGACAAGGACCCTATGAAATAGTGGAAAAGAATCGAGAGGTCAGCTATAAGGTATACCAACCAGACAGGTGGAAGAAAGAGCAAATCTATTATGTCAATTTAATTAAAGCATGGAAAGACAGGGAAGCTCTTCTAGTCCTGGGTGATCAGCCACTAAAGAAAGAGAAAGGCATAAATGAGGTTCAGATGCCTGAGTCTGTCGGTGTCCTAACAGCAATAGGTAAAAGAGTTTCGACATTGCAATAAAGTCTTCTTCTCAGACTTGCTGGGCTGCACAATGTAATTAAACATGACATTGTCACTGACGCCAAGGTTCGAGTGCGGCTTAAGCCTTATCATATTCCAGAGGCCCGCAGACAGGCAGTAGCAGAGGAAGTACAGAGGATGTTTGACCTTGGGGTGACAGTGAAGTCCAAAAGTGAATGGTGTGGTCCTATTGTCTTGGTTCCCAAACCAGATGGGTCCTTGAGATTTTGCAATGACTTCCGGAAACTGAACGAAGTGTCAAAGTTTGACACCTATCCCATGCCCAGGGTTGATGAATTAGTGGAGAAGTTGGACCCTGCCAGGTACATAACCACTCTGAATCTCACTAGAGGGTATTGACAGGTTCCCCTGACAGAGGAGGCAAAAGAAAAAAACACTTTTGCAACTCCAGAGGGCTTATGGCAGTATGTGTGGATGCCCTTTGGGTTAAATGGAGCACTTCCAGCGGATGATGGATGAGATTCTTAGCCCACATCAACGCTATTCTACCGCCTATCTAGATGATGGGGTTATTTGGTGCACAGATTAGGAAATTCACCTACCTAAAGTCCAGGTTGTCATTAATTCCATCAGAAATGCCGGCTTAAACGCAAACCTAAAGAAGTGTGTTATAGGGTTAGAAGAGGCCTGGTATCTGAGGTATACGATTGGACGGGGCCTCATCAAACCCCAAATCCATAAGGTGGAAGCCATTAAAGACTGGTATACTCCTTCCACCAAGAAACAAGTGAGAACCTTTCTAGGTGTAGAGGGAACCCCACCCTCTTGGGAGCTTACGAGGGATGGGGAAGGCATACATCACATCTCAGAGTAGGATCCAATGGGGAGTTTTAGAACAGAAACGTGGGCGCCAGTCACTTAAGGTATTTTTCAATGCTTTAATAAAAGGAACTTGAAAGCAGTGAAGGAGAGAGGGTTAGGGTAGGTTTCAGATACCTTGTTGCAGATCACTTACTGACTCTTTAAATCCAAAGGTAAAACAGCTTCTCTTTATAGAAAATCTTGTATACCCGGACAGGCCACTCACACTGACCTAGCAGCCGGCAGGATTTCTGGACAAGTCTCTCTCACAGACCTAGCAGCCAGAGCACACTTGAATGTACCCCTCTCACAGGCTTAGCATTCAAGAGATAATCAGCACAATTTAGATGTGCAGAATGAATAATCCTGAATAGACCCCTCCCACAGGCTGTAGCATTCAGGAGATGGTTGGCACAATTTAGCTTGTAGCATGAGCAATCCTGAATAAACCCCTCTCACAGGCTTTAGCATTCAGGAGCTAGTTAGCACAGTCTATACTATAGGACAGGATTACAGTACCAGAACCTTTAAGCTGACCCGGCGATACTGCAATGATGTAGACTTGGTAGAAATAGATCTTGCTTCACAGCGTCGGAACCTTTAAGCCATCCTATATCTGTAAAGATAGCTTTAGTTGCAGGTGCACCCATCAAGAGCATCACCAGGCCCTTCCGAGAGACCAGCCTTCATCCTGGCTCTCTCCAGCAAGGGTCTTCCCCCGGATCTCCTCTGCTTGGCTCGGCTTCTTTTCTGCAGGCAAGACAGCCCCAGGACCACTGCAGGTATAGTAGGCCCCAGACAGGCTTCTGGGCCTACTCACAGAACTCACATCAGCACATCCTCAGGCCTGAAAGGCCACGAGGGAAGAGAGCGATCACGTGGCCACACTCAAATAAATACCCCTTCTCAGAATGCACAGCGGCAAGGAACCTCCTACAGGACTGTTTCTGGGAAAAGAATAATTAGCAGCGACACCTACTGACAACAATGAGAAATGCACAACTTTGCTGAAATTAGGGTAAAGCCAGCTAAACTATAAACAATCAACCCTTTATAGGAAACCATAATCAGGCAATACTATTCTTAATGCTAAGAGCTCACATCCTGGGCCCTTGGTTTCTAGTATCCCGTATAGTCAATACTTGCGCTTAAAGTGCAACTGTTCCAAGCAAGAGGATTTTGAATTTGAGGCAAAAGCTCTGCAGACATGCCTCCTAGATATAGAGGCTACAGTCGATCCCTATTAAAAAGAGCCTACCAGAGAGTGAATGGCCAACTCAGACAAGTATTACTACATAAAAATAAAAATAAAAAAAAAGTCCAAATGTAAGGCTAATCACAAAATATTCAGGTCAGCCTCAACAAGTGAGAGATATTCTAAAAAAAAACACTGCTATTTGCTGATGGGTGATGACACTTAAAAGAATATCCTGAAATAACATTTAGATTATCTAGGTCTCTGAGAGACCATTTGGTCCATAGCCATTATGACCCTAAATATAAAGAAAAATCCCTGTTGGACACAGCTCCCTGTAATGATTGCAATTTTTGCCAATACATTCTTAAAGCCAAACAGATCAAATTGCCCAAAGGACAAATTTACAGACCTAACTTCTTTGCCACCTGCCACTCCATAGGTGTTGTCTATTATATGGAATGTCAGTGTGATGTGTTTAATGTGGGAAAAACAAAAAGGCCTTTCTTCCACAAAATTAGGGATCATGTAAAATTAGTTGTTGCAAAGAAATTTGAAAGTCAAATTAGCTGCCATATGGGGCAGTACCACCAGTTCAATGCTTCCATGATGAATTTTTTTGCACTGGAGTATATCCCCATTAGTGACAGGGGAGGGGATGTGGATAAATTACTCCTCCAAAACGAAGCAAAATGGATATTTAATTTATCCACCACAAAGTATCCTGGATTAAATGAGGCCTTAAGCTTTAAGCCTTTCCTGTGACTTCTCTACTAATCAGACTCCCTGTTATAGGGAAACTGTCCTAAGTAGATGGGAACTTTTCTTCTTTGAGGAGGGAGGGGGGTGGGCAGGTGTAGAACCTTTCTGTTGATCTTTGGAAATTTCATTTATGATTGTTGATTCTTGCATTTTTGTGTATACAATCTTCTTTTTTGTAAACATTGGTCACTTTGTTGGACTCCCCCTTGCTTTTTCCTCATGGAGGTGGGGATGGTGCGGTATTGGTTCCTTAGTTTTAGCAGGTAACCATACGGACAACCGAAGCATTGCCTCGGCCCGGGTCAATATCAATGGTGCCGGGTCTGGTAGTGCCATTCTTGCCGTATGATTTTTGTTGATCCATTTTCTGATTTAAAATATCCAATCAATCAAATAATAATGACACCTTAATATAATTCCAGATTTGGTAACAGATTATATTCAATCAGCAGAGGCCACTTTTCTCCTCCCCTTTTGTCACTAAATAAAATGACTCTCAATTTATAAATATACAAATAGAAAAGAGAGAATTTCATTATGGTTGGTTGCAAACATGTACCTCATAAAATCCCTTTAAAATGCATTGCTTGATGTTTGGATTTTCTAAAATGGCCGCTGTGGCTTCGCTTTTGAGTATTGCGTCAGCCAGGGATAGATACCTATGGAGCAGATGCAAATGTGATTTTGGCGTTTCTGAGTTTATAGCGGCGATCAGAAATGACGCCACGGTGATCAAATACCACCAAAAGAAAGCTCTATTTGTGGGAAAAAAAGGATGCAAATTTCGTTTGGGTACAACATCGCACGACCGTGCAATTGTCAGTTAAAGCGACGCAGCGCCGAATCGCAAAAAGGGCTCCGGTCCTAAAGTGTGAAATCTTTCCGGGGCTGAAGTGGTTAATGAAGTGTGATTAAATTGTTCGCCTTCAAATGTATAAGCACAATATTTGGGGAGCACATGCATATAATTTTTGTTTTGACATTTTTGCTTATGATATCTATCTTTTTTCATTGCAGTGGATAGCAAACATATGGTGTCAAAGGCTCCTGAAGCAGCCGAAATGGTGAAACATGTAGAGCGTACACCAACAAAATATGTTGTATGATTCACTGGTGAACTGTTTTTAATTGAATACTTCTTGTATGTGCTTTTATAAATCGTTTCAATAAAATTCATTTTTAAGAAAATTTACATACTTGTAATGGCACCCTGAAATCCCACCTATCTCTTTTCAATCAACTTTCTATATACAATCAATCTGAGCTGATTACAGCTCAGCCAAAAACCAAATTTACATTATAGCTCACTCAATGTAATAGGGGGCTACATAGGAATGGTGGGGTTCATCCCAAACTTTGCTACGTTGACAGCACCCTTAACTGACCTCACCAAGGGAAAAAGCTCCCTGGTAGCGATTAAGTGGAATCCTGAGGCTGAAGCAACTTTCCAAAGTCTGAAGGAGGCCCTGTGTAAACAGTCTGTGTTAATGGCCCCAGATTTCAGCAAAGAGTTTGTGGTCCAATCCAATGCCTCAAGTATTGGTCTGGGACTGTCATGTCACAAGTGGTAGGTGAAGAAGAACACCCGTGGTCTATTTGAGTTGGAAGCTCACGCCGGCAGAGAAAAATTATAGTATTGTGGAGTGAGAGTGCTTGGCCATTAAGTGGGCCTTGGAGGCTCTACAGTACTACTTGCTGGGGCACCACTTCTGACTCATAACAGACCATGCTCCCTTAAAATGGATGGCCCAGGCTAAGGATCGTAATGCAAGGGTTACCCGTTGGTTCCTGGCCCTCCAAGATTTTTTGTTTAAAGTGGAGCATAGGGCTGGTTTTCACCACAAAAATGCTGATGCCCTTTCTAGAACCCACTGTTTAATAGCTGGTGTTCGAACCACGGGTTCAAACGGGGGGGGGGGGGGGGGAT
>BLSH010504721.1:295902-312868 GCA_018402905.1 Glandirana rugosa
AAGTAACCGAGATATGGGACTAGTCTCTACCCGACACAGGGATCCGTGTGCGGAGTAGGGGCTAGCGACGTGACGCGGGGGGCCCCGCACTCTTGTCGCTCTTGCCTACCTACGGTACACTACAGGCGGGCCTCGTTCCCTTACAATGAAGGCCGCAGTATAATGATACGCGGTCATCACTTCACCAGTTTAATCTCCGTTTTAGACTAATTTCCGACTAACCCTCCATGAAAGCTGAAAACATGATTAAAAATACGTACGTAAAGATCCCTATAAATGGGGAAGAGCGGTCCGCACGCGTATGTCAGGACGAGTGGTAATAAACAAGCTATCTGTAGTAATATGTTGGTTAATTTGATACATTTCCTTCAGTAGATATTCCACAATATGTAAATAAACTTCATGGGTGCCAATAATGGTGAGCAGGACTGTATGCGCACGCCTGGCGAGAAGGGGTAAATATCCCTAGAAATGCATGCATAAAAATTAGTACAAAAGTCGAAAGTACCTCCCAATCAGCCTTTAATCAGATTTTGCCTCTAATTTGACCACTTCACTACTGGCGCATAGTAATATGACGCCGGAAGTAACATTCCCTTGCTCCGGGCGGACATCACATGGCATCCATCCGTTCTCGCTGTTCTCACGCCCCGGGGGGCGCAGTGCAGCGATCGGGGATGAGGCGTGTGCCTAGGGACACAGCCCATCTCTGATCAGGGTATAGAGCCAATGAAAATGGCTCTTTATCTTGTGACTGGCTGTGTCCAATCACAGCCAGTCACAGTCTCATGCACTGTCTCTGTGCACGCCTCACACCTGCGTATCTATCTGCAGTCCATGCATCATAGCATATACGTTGGGGTGTTTGCTTTCCAAAATGGTGTCATTTTGTGGGCATTTTCATTGTCCTAGTGCTCCAGGGCCTTCAAAAGTGTGATAGATCGTCATGACATTACATGTGTAATTTATGCTCCTAGAACACCTGACGATGCTCCCTGCATGTTGAACCTCTCTATGTGGCCAGGCTGTGTAAAAGTCTCACACATGTGGTATCATCATACTCAGGAGAAGTAGCAGAATGTATTTTGGGGTGAAATGTTTACTATGTACATGCTATGTGTTAGAAATATCGTAAAAATTAACAACTTTGTATAAAAAGAAAAATTACGCTTTCATTTTCTTCCCACATTTTCCAAAAACTGGGAAAAAATCACATGTTCAAAAGGCTCATAATGCCTCATAGAATATACATTGGGGTATTTGCTTTCCAAAATGGGGTCATTTTGTGGGTAATTCCATTGTCCTGGTGCTCCAGGGCCTTCAAAAATGTGATCAGGAAATTAGATATGTAGTTTATGCTCCTAAAACGCCTGACAGTGCTCCCTGCATGTTGGGCCACTGTATGTGACCAGGCTGTGGAAAAGTCATACACATGTGGTGTTGCCATGAGGAGCAGCAACATGTATTTTCAGGTGTAATTGCAAGTAGGTATATGCTGTGTGTGAGAAATAACTTGTTATTTTGACAGTTTTGTGTAAAAAAAAATAAAAAATAAAAAAAAAATAATAATTTCTTAATTTTCTCAAGAATTGTGAGAAAAAATTACATCTTCAAAAAACTCACCATGCCTCTTACTAAAAATACTTTGGACTGTCTACTTTCCAAAAAGGGATCAGTTGGGGGGTATTTGAACTGTCCTGACAATTCAGAGCCTCAAGAAATGAGATAGGCCGTCAGTACATCAGGTGTGATCAATTGGGTTTAGGGGCCGGGCAGGTTGAGGTGTTTTTTGGGATGTTTCTTTTTTTCTTAGTTATCTTTTGCCTGTTTTATGACTTAAGTGAATATACATGCTTCCAGTCTACGCAGGGCTTATCACTCTCTACTGCAGCAGTACCACTGTTGATAACTATCGTTATTTTTGTAGTATTATACTACTGGGTTCATCCTGTAATTATATTGTCTCCTAAATGAATGTCTAAGCTATACCTGATCTCCTGGAACGTCAGGGGACTTAACTCCAAAGTGAAACGCTCCTTAATGTTTGAATACTTAGCATGTCATAATCCGCATGTGATCCTTTTCCAGGAAACTCATTTATAGGCTTTAGAGTAATGGCTCTTAAAAGGGCCAAAATAGCATATGCCATTCACTCTACATATTCTACCTACGGTTTGAGTACTACTATATTGATAGCTAAATGCACCCCAGTGGCTATTAAGCACATTAAAATTGACTCAGGGGGTTGCTATGTGATATTGGATTTAGAACTTCAAGGTAAACCATATGCTGTAGCTAGCATATATATTCCACCACCGTTTAGGAAACAACTATTTGAAAGTATAATGGCAGTCGTGCGGAGGGCCTCTTATTATTAGCTGGGGATTACAATACTGTTCTTGATAATTCCTTAGATACACTTGGGAACTCCACATAACCCCCTACCCCATTAAATTCTTATATAACTCAATTCGACCTGATGGAGGCTTTAAGGTGGAGACATGCAGATGTCAAAGAATAGTCATGCCATTCGGACACTTATGGCACTTTGTAACGTATTGATTTGTATTTACTCTCCTATGATGTGCTTAAAGAAGATTTCCACCCAAAAGTGGAACTTCCACTCATTGGATCCCCCCCCTCCTCAGGTGTCACCTTTGGCACCTTTCGTGGGGGGGTGGGGATACCTGTCCCCACATCTGGAAGACTGGGCTGCGGCAAATTATGTCAGCAGCCTTGTCCCCCTCCTCCTTCTCTCACTGCCCTCCTCACTAACTGGTGACAGAGGACCGCCCGATCTCACACCGCGCTTGTCACTAACTTAACAATGGCACTCTCAGCTGCTTCCAGCACAAAGATTTTCCAGCTTGCGGGACCACCATCTAAGTGCCAGCGTGAGAGTGGTTGTTACCAGGTTAATTCAAGCGATTAGCCCTTTCACTGCCACCACTTCTGGATAACGGCCAGAAGACCCGAGATCTTAGCAATACCAATTATGATTTTAGAGTAATCGCCTGTAACACACGCTGTCACCACAGACAGGGATATTCAGATGATTTATCCTAAACAGTAGCACTCTTCAAAGGAACAGGTTCGTTATAGCTTGTATTAAGAGCTTTAGAGATAAGATTAACATTTTCAGAATAAGGTTTAATAATGAAAAGGTCAATATTGGTGCAGATAAAATATTTACAGAAAAATGGTGTTATAAAGCAATAAAGACATAATATACAGCAGCAAAGAGATAAGGCAGAAGGGAATGGAGAAATATACTTGCAGGGAATGTCCGTGATTGATCAGACATTTGTTGATGAGTCCACAGGTTCTCAGATGGTTGTTCTTTGATGGTAAAGTGAGAACTGCGCACTGTCAGGTATGTTCCCTTTTTCTCTGGAAGCAAAGGGGTGGGGCCATATGCCACCTGACAACTTACATGGGTAAGGACCGTGGAATAACAACCCTCCCGGAAATGTAATTTTCTGTATCAAAATCATATCTTGGGATATAATCACAGTGCAGACCCAACACTAAGGAATTCGAGCTCAGCATGAAAGTTGCATTAAAATAAGTACAAACACAGCAGATTTGTCACTATTCCATTACCCTGGGAAGGACAGAAACTACCAGGGGTCCCCCATATGACTGGATTTATCGATGTATGGATTCCATTTGTTCCGTGTCCAATTCCGCATTAAACTTTGTATCTTTTATTAAGATGTCATGTTTCTGTATGGAGTTATGAGACATGGGTGAATTCTAAGCTTTAAATTGATTAGGGGTCTCTAAAAAGGTCACAGCTGCCCGAGTGCCTCTCTTTTATGACACGCATTAGCTCAAGGCATGCTGTGCTATCTCTTAATGGATCTGGTTTATTTGTTTATGATCAGGCCTGGCAAAACACATCCAGACCCTTTGGGCCCTTGCAAGCTGACCCAGGAATTCCTAACCTGAAGGGAGGGGGGAAGAGGAGTGAGGTAGTTGAAGTGTGACTGTCTTCTTTAAGCTAAAACCATCACGGTGTACGTTTGACACAATGGTTGTCAGTTTTCATGTGTCCAGCACGTGATATCATTACGCGGCGGACCTCCGCTTTAATATGGTATGTGATGTAAATACCTTCCCAGAGCGATATCCGACCACTCTCCTGGCTGTCACAGACTGGGGCTTGGCTGATATGAACTCCTATTGGGTCGCTAATTATCAGAGTTCCTCCGTTGCTGTGGTCTGGGACACTTTTAAGGCCACCATGCGTGGCTCATTTGCTGCAGCTATTGGGCAAGCCCATAATGCGTCTCAGTCTAGACTGATGGATGCAGAGAGGGAACTTCGAAACGTGGAGGACACTTACTCAGCATCTCCTACTATTGAAACTCATGCCCCCTGGCGGTGTAAAGCCAGAGAATTGCACTTAGTGCTCCTGGAACGTACTAAGATAAAATTATTATACCAAAATCAGCGACTCTTTGAATTTGGTGACAAGAATAGCCACCTTCTGGCCCATTTCTCTTGAGCTGATTATCAACTGTGTTGCATCCCCAGAATCAAAAATGCTGAAGGTGGGGTGGTGGTGGAACAAAACAAGGATGTCGTAGAAGCCTTTGTGACATTCTACTCCACACTTTATTCCACCAAGGCCCACTATGCTATTATGGAGTTGGACGATTACTTATATAACATTGCACTTCCAAAGTTATTGGACAATCAGATTTCACTGCTAGATGCCCCTTTACTGATCAACGAAATAGGTAAGGCTATGCAGTCTTTTGCCATAAATAAAATGCTGGGACTGGATGGCTTCCCTGTAGAATGGTATATGCATTACAAAGACCTACTAATCCCACATTTGCTTAGAGTGTTTAATTATGCATTGAAGTCAGGACAGTTACCACCCTCTATGTTGGAAGCACTGATTGTGCTCTTTCCTAAGCCACATAAGAACCATCTTTATTGCGAATCATATAGACCAATTTCTTTAATTCATTTTTTCCAACATTATTTTTTTCACCAACATACAGGCTCAACATGACTCTATGGGTTCCAGGGCTGTTCTTGCACTGGACACTCATGAGGCTTTTGATTCGGTAGGAAGGTCATACTTACAGAGTATTGGCTTAAATTTCGCTTTGGTGACATGTTTATCGCATGGGTTCGGTTACTGTATAATAAACCTAGAGCAAGATTAAGAGTGAATAATTTAATCTCAGACTCCTTCCCGATTAAGAGAGGAACTAGACAGGGGTGCCCCTTATCGCCACTGTTCACGATAGCTATAGAGCCCCTTGCTACATTGATTAGATCTAGTTTAGGAGTTGTGGGTCTGGCGATTGGGGGTCTGGAAGAGAAGGTGCCCCTTTATGCAGACCACATGCTTGTATATTTGGCGGACCCACAGGCGTCACTCCCCATTCTGCTCAACAGTATCCAGAAATGTGGTCAATTTTCAGGTTTCTGGGTCAGTCCCTGCTATTTATGCTGGATCAGCCAGCCTCGATCACCCTGCCACCCACATGCCCCTTACAAATCATCCCCAGTTTTCGTTATTTAGGAATTATTATACAATAACCCATTTCCTTATATATGAGAAATAATTTAGATCCCCTCATTATTAAATTTAAGGAATACACTGAAGACATGGGCTAATCTTCCTCTAACATTATTAGATAGGATAAATATATTTAACCTCTAGAGATCCGCGCTATAGACGAAAGACGTTTACAGCGCAGATCTGAATCTCCGGGTGGACGTCCATGGACGTCCGCCCCTTTACACGCCCCCTGCGCGCACTCGCACTCACTGACCCGCGATCGCCTGCAAAGCTGTAGAACGGGGAACCGCCAATGTAAACACGGCGGTTCCCCATTCTGTGAGAGGGGGACAAGCAGATCTACTGATCCCTGCCACTGGGATCTGTTATGTCCCGGCCAACCCATCCCCCCCACAGTTAGAACACACCCAGGGAACACTGTTAACCCCTTCACTGCCCCCTGCAGGTAAACCCCTTCACTGCCAATGACATTTATACAGTAATCAGTGGACATTTACATTTCTGTTCGCTGTATAAATGTCATTGGTCCCAAAAATGTGTCAAAAATGTCCGACATGTCCCCCCCAATATCAAAGTCCCGATAAATCGCAGATCGCCGCCATTACTAGTAAAAAAAAAAAATAATAATAAAACCGCCATAAATCAATTCCCATAGTTTGTAGACGTGATAACTTTTGCGCAAGCCAATCAATAAACGCCAATTGCAATTTTTTTTACCAAAAATATGTAGAAGAATATAAATAGGCCAAACCCAATGAATAATTTTTTTATTTTTTTTTTTATTTTTGGATATTTAATAGAGCAAAAAGTAAGAAATATTGTTCTTTTTTCAAAATTGTCGCTCTTGGTTTTGTTTATAGCGCAAAAAATAAAAACCGCAGAGGTGATCAAATACCACCAAAAGAAAGCTCTATTTGTGGGGAAAAAAGGACATCAATTTTATTTGGGTACAACGTTGCACGACCACGCAATTGTCATTCAAAATGTGACAGCGCTGAAACCTGAAAATTGGTCTGGGCAGGAGGGGGGTTTAAGTGCCCAGTAAGGAAGTGGTTAAAATTATCTTTTTGCCACACTTTCTCTACATTCTAAATAATTCCCCAATATATGTCCCTAAATGTAAATTTCAGATAGATTCAATCCTCACTAACTTTATCTGGGGTGGAGGGGCAGTTTGAATTGTCAAAGATACATTGCAACTACCTGTACTGGAGGGGGGCCTGGCGCTCCCCAATCTCCAGACTTATTATGTGGCCACCCAATTGACACATGCCCATTGGTGGTTGTACCCGGAAGCAAACAATGCGGCTACAGCCTTAGAGGCAGCCATCCTTACCTCCTATGAATCATTGCAGAATCTAATACACTGTCAGTCTACATGGGGGTAGAAAGGGTGTGGGTATTCTCTCTATGGCCCTACGCCCTACGGATATTTAAGCTCTCAAAGCTGTTACCATCGGGGTTGCCTCCATACACTCATCTAATGCCCCTCTGTAGGGCAATCCACATCTGCAGGAGTTTTATTGTACAGGGTGGGCCATTTATATGGATACACCTTAATAAAATGGGAATGGTTGGTGATAGTAACTTCCTGTTTGTGGCACATTAGTATATGTGAGGGGGGGAAACTTTTCAAGATGGGTGGTGACCATGGCGGCCATTTTGAAGTCGGCCATTTTGAATCCAACTTTTGTTTTTTCAATAGAAAGAGGGTCATGTGACACATCAAACTTATTGGGAATTTCACAAGAAAAACAATGGTGTGCTTGGTTTTAACATAGCTTTATTATTTCATGAGTTATTTACAAGTTTCTGACCACTTATAAAATGTGTTCAATGTGCTGCCCATTGTGTTGGATTGTCAATGCAACCCTCTTCTCCCACTCTTCACACACTGATAGCAACACCGCAGGAGAAATGCTAGCACAGGCTTCCAGTATCCGTGGTTTCAGGTGCTGCACATCTCGTATCTTCACAGCATAGACAATTGCCTTCAGATGACCCCAAAGATAAAAGTCTAAGGGGGTCAGATCGGGAGACCTTGGGGGCCATTCAACTGGCCCACGACGACCAATCCACTTTCCAGGAAACTGTTCATCTAGGAATGCTCGGACCTGACACCCATAATGTGGTGGTGCACCATCTTGCTGGAACTATGATGTTGTTGATAGGGAATTGCTGGCCATCACATCGGCTTTGGAGGAATGGCGTTACCTCCTGGAAGGAGCAGCTCACCCGGTATTGGTTTTTACTGACCATAAAAACCATAAAAAAAAACATATGCTGTGAAGATACGAGATGTGCAGCACCTGAAACTATGGATACTGGAAGCCTGTGCTAGCATTTCTCCTGCAGTGTTGCTATCAGTGTGTGAAGAGTGGGAGAAGAGGGTTGCATTGACAATCCAACACAATGGGCAGCACATTGAACACATTTTATAAGTGGTCAGAAACTTGTAAATAACTCATGAAAGAATAAAGTTACGTTAAAACCAAGCACGCCATTGTTTTTCTTGTGAAATTCCCCTCATGTCGCATGACCCTCTTCCACAAAAGTTGGATTCAAAATGGCCGACTTCAAAATGGCCGCCATGGTCACCACCCATCTTGAAAAGTTTCTCCCCTCACATATACTAATGTGCCACAAACAGGAAGTTAATATCACCAACCATTCCCATTTTATTAAGGTGTATCCATATAAATGGCCCACCCTGTAGAATGGATGGCAAGTATGTGTTTTACCGTGGGGTGAGACTGGTTTCCCATTTGTTCCAAGGGAATATTTTCCGATGCTTCCCAGACTTTTGTAGGGACTATGGTCTCCCCTCCATGGCTTTCTTCTGATACCTTCAGCTGCTCCATACTGCTGCGACACAATTCGGTCTTTGTAATATAGATTTACAGCCCTCCCCACTTGAACGCTTACCAATTAACCCCTCTCATACAAAACTCATTTCCACATATTCTAAATCTCTTCTTCACTCCATGACTAATAGGATTCACCTCACAGAACTTAAGAGGTGCTCCGATATACTGGAGTTGACGGAGGAGGCAGGGGGTCCTTCCTCTCCAGGTCTCTGCTGTCATCTGTTCCCGAGACAAGGTAATAGAAACCAAACTATTATACAAGTTATATTATACTACATGTTTGCTCTATCGATTGAATAGATTATCTTCTGCAACTTGTTCTAGATGTAACACAGCTGATTGCACATTTTACCACCGGGAATGTTTCCCGATTAGGAAATTCTAGTCGGGGGTCACTGCTTATATTAGTTCAATCACTCAGATACCCAATGTTTGTAATCCCTAGAGATGTTAACTGGGCTATTTTGATGATGAAAGTTTGTCCAAAAATGTACAAACCTTTCTGCGAATAGTCTTATTCTATGCAAAAAAAAACCCATCACTATGCACTGGAAATCGCCATCCTTGCCCACTATAACTTTCTGGCTTACTATTATTAATAGGGTGCATTCACTATACAAACTAACATATGAGGCAAGGGGATGTCCCTGGAAATTTAATAAAATTTGGAACTCATGGGTTAACTCTGATCATACTATACCATCTACTACCCAAATTATAAGACAGGGAGGTTAATCCAAGACGCATATATGATGGTACTCTCACTTGGTTGAATCAAATGTAGAGTCACTGTATATTCACATCATTTCTCCTGCCTTCCAACTGTGGATATATAATCTGGTCTCCTACGTTGAAATATGTATGTTGGCTAGATACATGTAGATGCAAAATGTAGATGAGTGAGCACGGTTTGCTCCATTGTTATTATTATAATACAGGATTTATAAAGCGCCAACAGTTTGCGCAGTGCTTTACAATATGAGGGCAGACAGTACAGTTACAATACAATTCAATACAGAAGAAATCAGAGGGCCCTGCATGTTAGAGCTTACAATCTAGAAGGGAGGGTCACATGAAATAAAAGGTAATAACTGTGGGGGATGACTTAATGATTAAAAATGAAAATGTACTAATATGCATGAATTACAGTTTGGCCTACGCCCTCAGCTGACGTCCTACGGGTGTGAGCCCAGGTGACCACGAGCCATCCAGATATAGAGGTATCTACTTATATGATGCCCTTTTATTCAACCTGAGGATTTACCACTCTGCTTCTTTTCTTTCTTTTATTATATAGAATTACACTCAGGCCGCACACACCAATGGTGTCACTATAATACTCTGTTATGTTATTATGCGTTTATAATGTCTCTACCTGCCCGATACATGATCCTAGACAACGGTGCAATTTAATTTTGTTTTTCTGTATCATTTATGTTATTATATATCTCTAATAAAACTTTTATTGGAAAAAAAAAAAATGAAAATGTAGTTCTTAAGTGTGGGTAGAATAAGCTTCTCTGAAGAGGAGGATTTACAGAGATTGTCTAAAAGCTAATAGAGTAGGAGATAATCGGACAGGATGGGGTAAGGAGTTCCATAGGATTGGAGAGGCTCTGGAAAAGTCCTGGAGGTGAGCAAATGAGGAGGTGACGAGGGAGCTAGAGAGCAGGAGGTCTTGAGAGGAACGAAGAGAACAATTAGGTTGGTATTTTGAGACAAGGCTGGTGATGTAGCTGGGGGCTAAATTGTGGATGGCTTTGTAGGTTGTTGAGAGTATTTTGAATTTATCGAAAGGGGGGGGGGAGATGAGAGATTGCTTTAAATGAAGCATGGCTTGCCAGGATCCTATGCTTCCATCCCTGTCAGTTATAACAAAAAGGACAAAAAGTGGGACTATAAGTGAGGCGCGCAATGGAGAATGAATAAGTGCTTGAATATGAAAATAGTGTCAATTAATTTTTAATTCATATATATATAATCAATTTGAGACCATGCTCTACAATAAAAGTATATTACACTGTACAATTCATATTACAATAAAATGTCATATGTATACACAAATTTCCCATGGCGCAAAGCCAAATAAATAACCATTATCAATGTTAAAGTCTTGAATATACCAGCAAGGGTCTCATATCAAATAGTATTGATTATACCAGCAGAGGTCTCATATCAAAAAATCATTGGTCTTTACACAGCACATGAGAGGATAGGACTGTTCGTAGCTCGACGCACGTTTCGTGACTTAATGGTCACTCTTCAGGAGCAAGCCTATCTATGATAAAAAAATATCAATATGTATAATTCAAAATTGTAAGACATGAGACAGGGATCTATAAGCAGATAAAAATTTGAAAAGTAAAAAAATACCACCAATGTATACAAACTTACAGAGTCATCAAAGTGCTAGGGGCAGGATGCCTGTGCCTGGAAATGCATGACAGCCGGGATCACCATTGCCGGGAGCTCTGGAGGCTACCAATGACGGCACCAAACCACAAAGGGCAGCACCCACGGTGGACAGAGATGGTGTAGTGTTGACCAGAGAAGGGTGTGGTGCTGCAATTGTATGAAGTATCTGTGGAGTGAGTAAACATGTGCGATAATAAATGTGTGATGGGGGTGAAATGCAAATTGTATGGCTGTGAACAAAGAAAGGCTGGAAGGAAAAAATGGAAAAAGGAGGGGAAAAAAAAAAGAAAGAAATAAACAAAGAAATAGGATTGAAAGAGAAATGGGGAGGGAAAGCGCAGATATGTGAAAAAAAAAAAAATGAAAACACGTGGTGGGGCGCTTGCCCTGCCACTGCGCATCGACGTCACCCTTAGAACGCCGGATGTGCGGCGTCTTCTCGGCGCTGTCGCACCAGGCAGGATCTTATCCATTCTGCGTGCTTTATGGGAGTGATAATTTGGTGTCTTTTGCCGGGCGGCGTCAACCGCCCAGGTACTGGTGACTCTCTCTCCCATTGCATGCCAGCGTGACGTTAGGAGCTGGCCTGTGGCGGCACTCCCATTTAGGGCACCAGCACACGGTGGTTCAGATATATGGGAATCACTGTCCCACTTCATGGACTCCACACCATTTTCATTTCAGGTTTGTCAACCCTTCCTAGCTCACATTCATTATTGCTGTTTTTTTTCACCATTTTTAATTTTTTTTTTTTTCACATATCTGAGCTTTCTTTCCCCATTCCTCTTTCTTTGTTTATTTCTTTCTTTTTCTTTTTCCCCTCCTTTTCCCATTTTTTCCTTCCAGCCTTTCTTTGTTCACAGCCATACAATTTGCATTTCACCCCCATCACACATTTATTATCTCACATGTTCACTCACTCCATGGATACTTCATATAATTGCAGCATCACATCCTTCTCTGGTGAACACTACACCATCTCTGTCCACCATGGGTGCTGCCCTTTGTGGTTTGGTGCTGTCATTGGTAGCCCCCAGAGCTCCGGGCAATGGTGATCCCTGCTGACATGCATTTCCAGGCACGGGCATCCTGCCCCTAGCACTTTGATGACTCTGTAAGTTTTTATACATTGGTGGTATTTTTTTACTTTTCAATTTTTTTATCTGCTTATAAATCCCTGTCTCATGTCTTACAGTTTTGAATTATACATATTGATGGTTTTTTTATCGTAGATAGGCTTTCTCCTGAAGAGTGACCATTAAGTCATGAAACGTGCGTCGAGCTACGAACAGTCCTATCCTCTCATGTGCTGTGTAAAGACCAATGATTTTTTGATATGAGACCTCTGCTGGTATAATCAATACTATTTGATATGAGACCCTTGCTGGTATATTTAAGAATTTAATATTGATAATGGTTATTTATTTGGCTATGCGCCACGGGAAATTTGGGAATATGTGTGTATACGTATGACATTTTATTGTAATATGAATTGTACAGTGTTATATACTGTACTTTTATTGTAGAGCATGGTCTCAAATCGATTATATATATATATATATATATATATATATATATGAATTAAAAATTAATTGACACTATTTTCATATTCAAGCACTTATTCATTCTCCATTGCGCGCCTCACTTAAAGTCCCACTTTTTCTCCTTTTCGTTATATTTTGAATTGAATTTGTTGGGTGAGTGTGGATGAGTCTGGCAGAAGCATTCATGATGGATTGAAGGGGGGATAGCCTATGTAGAGGTAGGCCAGTGAGAAGGGAGTTGCAGTAGTCGAGGCGAGAGATGACCAGGGAGTGAATTAAGTGCTTTGTTGTGTCATTGGTTAGAAAGGGGCATATTTTTGAGATGTTGCAGAGGTTGAGATGGCAGGATTTGGACAGTGATTGGATGTGGGGCTTAAAGGAGAGTTCAGAGTCCAGGACTACGCCTAGGACCCTGGCATGCGGTGATGGGCTGATAGTTGTGCCATCGATTATGACAGAGAGATCAGGGGAAGGGGCACGTGATGGAGGAAAAATTATGAGTTCGGTTTTGGGTAGATTGAGTTTAAAGAAGTGGTGTGACATCCAGATTGATATTTCTGTTAGTAAATTAGTGATACGCGAGGAGACTGAGGGAGTGAGCTGAGGGGTAGAGAGATAGATTTGGGTGTCATCAGCATAGAGAAGGTATTGGAAGCCATGGGAGGCTATCAGCTGACCCAAGGAGGAGGTGTAGATTGAAAATAGGAGAGGCCCAAGAACAGAACTTTGGGGGACCCCAACAGAGAAAGGAAGAGGAGAGGAGGAAGTAGAGTTGTTAGTAACGCTAAAGGTGCAAATGGATAAGTAGGAAGAGAACCAGCGAAGAGTACAGTCATGGAGGCCAATGGCATGGAGTTTTTAGAGGAGGGAGTGGTCAAGAGTGTCAAAAGCAGCACAAAGATCCAAGAGTAGTAGTACAGAATAGTTTCCATTGGTTTTGGCTGTTAGTAGATTGTTTGTTAGTTTTAGAAGAGCAGTTTCTGTGGAGTGTTGCTGATGAAATCCAGACTGAAGAGGATCAAGAAGGCTATTCTCAGCAAGGTGGTTGCTCAGTCGGTTGAAGACCAGACGTTTAAGGAGTTTGGATATAAAGACGAGAACGGAGATGGGTCGTAGGTTGTTGAGATTGGTTGGGTCCAGTGAAGGCTTTTTAAGTATGGTGCTAACTGGTGCATGTTTTAGAGAGTTGGGGAAGAGGCCAGAAGAGGGGGGAGAGATTAAAGATGTGGGTTAAAGAGTGTAGAATCGATTCAGAGGGTGAGCATAGCATATGCAAGGGAACAGAATCCAGAGGGCAGGTGGTTAGGTTGACGTTAGCAAGTAGTTTAGCAACCTCATCTAAAATGGTGGGGTTGAATGAGGGAATTAGTGATTGTACCTGTAGGCATAAAGTGTAAAGCGTGGAAGGTATCTGAACAGCAGAGATATTCTCACAAATTGTTTCGATCTTCTGTTTGAAGTGATTGGTGATCTCCTGGGCAGTGAGTGAAGTAGTGGGTGGAGGCAGAGGAGGACAAAGTAGAGAGTTGAAGGTAGAGAAGAGTTGACGGGGATGGGATGATAAGTTGTTAACGAGAGTGATAAAATAGGTCTGCTTGGCAGTGAGGAGGCTGGAATTGTATTTTAGGAGGTCAGATTTATACTGGTAGAAATCTTTCTGAGACTTACACCCCATACACACTATCCGACTTTTGTTGTCAGATTTCCTTAAGATTTACCAAAACCATGTAGTGCAAGGGCCGGCCTGATTGCATACAAATTTAAACTCCTAAGGTTTGACCTCATATTATATGGTTTTGGTAAATCTGAAGACAAAAGTCTACAGAAAATCGAATGGTGTGTATGGGGCTTTAGTCTCATGCCACAGGCTCTCGAGAGCACGGCTATGTTTTTTCAGACTTCTAGTGTCATCTGTTTGCCAAGGTTGAAGGGGTTGGGGCCTGATTATGTGAGTATTACTATTATGTTTGTGTGTACATGTTGTTTGTGTACAATAAAATTACACCTCTAAAACAAAAAAAAAGACTGTTATTAGGGTTGAGAGGCAGAGTAAGGAACCAAACATACTTAAGCGGCTCCTTCGGGGGTAATGCTACATATGTACTGTAAGTATGTATGTATGTATGTATGTATGAATGTATCGGTGGAACATTACTTGATGTCGTTTTTGACTTTATGGTCATTGGTTGTCTGAATCTTTGCAGAAATATGATTATTTTAGGAAAATACAGCAAGCGTTTCATATATAATTTAATCAGAAAAAATGGTAACTGTTTTTTTTAAATGGATATCCCTCTTAAAGGATTTTATTACAGCAAATCATGCTAACAGTAATCTAATATAAGAGGTGGAGATAAATGGCCATACTGATAGCAATCATGTATCAAACATAAAAGCAGTTAATAGTGTATCGACTCTTAGACAATTTTGTGTTTCCTGTTGCAAACTGTTAACAGATATTTTAAAAATCTCATTACGTCATTTAAACCACAGCTTAGAATTTCTAAGAATACAAAGATATTGTCTAAGAAATGTATTATCTTGCAGGGAAATTTTATTTGAATAGTAAATATACCAGCTTTTCCACAAATTACTGTAAATAGACTAAGTTAGTATATTTAGCTCTGTTAAAAGTTTTCACTTTACTTTTTAACTTTACCTCTTACTTTTCACAATAAAATCCTATTAGCCTTATGTTTTTAATCATACCATCGATTCATGCAAGTCACAGCTCACTTTGCTGAACCCTTTGGCTGCCAGAAGAAACTTATCCTGAAGAGGGACTTTAACGATATAGTTCATTGCATGATTAAACAATTATACCAAGCAGATGTTCATGAACATAACATAACATTTAGCCTGGTTTACACTTATGTCATGCGGGAAACGCAGTGAATACTGTGCGCTTTCTGCATCGCATTGCAAGCATGCTGCTGCAGGTGTCAATGTTATCTTAACGACACCCCAAAACAGATTGCAAAATGCAGTGCGATTTGTCAGAAGCACATGGGTGTGAACATGTGAACAAATGAATCCCTTGGGGGATCACCAGGTCACCAGAACTAGTGTCCCCATTGGAAGATTTCCCTTCTATTACTTTTCTGGGGACAGCCCAAAATTTGGGATTTTCTTTTGCTTTCACTTTCAATGACAATGGTAATCAATAGAGAGAGTGAATCTCCCTAACGGGGTCACAGACAGCAATAAAAACCGACAAGCATTCTAGTCACTCTCCAATCTATGTGTCCACAACCTACGTATGTGTTTGCCTCGTGCATGGTGGGACGGGGGCATCTACATATTTTTTATTATTTATTTTACTAAAAAAAAAAATATTTCACACTGTCTCTTTCATTTTTTTGATAACTTTTATTGCTGTCACAAGAAATGTAAACATCCCTTCTAACAGCAATAAAGCATGACAGGTCCTCTTTATGGAGTCATCTGGGGTCCATAAGACCCCAGATCTTTCCTCTATCCTCGAAAGTTTGAGATCAGAAAAAAAAAACAAAAAAAACATTGATCTCATGCTTTAAAAAAATGGCTCTGTTTACATCTGCCCTAACTGGAAGTGACGCAAGCTCCAATCATTCTCTGATCATCTCTATGAATGCAATGACGGGCTTCCTGATCACACGGGAGAGCCCAGAGAGGCACCAGTCAGGTGGCAGGAGGATTACTCCTCTAAAAGGGATCCAGTGGCTAATCAGCCAGGTCACTTTTACATTTTAAGGCTGGGTTCACACTGTCGTCGCATGCGACTCACTGAAGGGCATCCAGTGGCTCCCCGTTCTATGTTTCAGGGATGAATCAAGGCCAAATTTTTGCCTGAATTTGGCCCTGAGGCTGGGTTCACACTGTTGCGAATTGGATGCGTGTCTCCCCGCATCCAATTAGCATAGCAGGAGGCTATGAAGCCGGTTCACACATGTCCATGGTGGCTCTGGTGCAAATTGCACAGGAGTCCTGTGCAGCTTTTGGTCCGTTTCAGGTCTGGATTCAGCCCAAAATTTGGGCTGAAATTGGACCTGAAATGGTGAATGGGAACGCACCGGACCCTTGCTGTGAGCCGGAGCAGCAGACACACAGGAGATGTGTGTATATACAGTATCTCACAAACGTGAGTACACCGCTCACATTTTTGTAAATATTTTATTATATCTTTTGACAACACTGAAGAAATGACACTTTGCTACAATGTAAAGTAGTGAGTAGAGTTGAGCGAACACCTGGACGTTCGGGTTCTGCTGGTCCGTCCGAACTTCGGGACAAAGTCCGGGTCCGGGTCCGGACGGAACCCGAACGCTCGCACGGACAACGAACCCCATTGAAATCAATGGGGACCCGAACTTTTAGGCACAAAAATGGCATTAATAACATGCTTTACAGTTGCTGTTTTTTCAAAGTGCTTATTATAGTGCTCACAGGTGCTCCTTATAGTGCATACATATTTGCATACAAGATTTTAAATGGACTGTATAATTGAACGGTTTTAGACCAAAGGAAACTCATAGCACACATTGCACCGGCACTTTTCATATATAGAGATACAAGCCATAATATGTATGCACTATAGTGAGCACTATAATAAGCAC
>BLSH010504721.1:315226-331329 GCA_018402905.1 Glandirana rugosa
ACCCGGATTAATCGGGAAAAGGAAAGGGTTACAGTACACTGAACACTGGCTGACCCCCCCCCCCCACCCCTTTAACCAATGCTGGCAGCACTCATAAGTCTATTTCCCAAAGACAACCTCTGGATATGACGCTGGGCACGTGCACTCAACTCCTTTGGTCAACCATGGCGAGGCCTGTTCTGAGTGGAACCTGTCCTGTTAAACCCCTGTAAGGTCTTGGCCACTGTGCTCCAACTCAGTTTAAGGGTCTTGGCAATCCTCTTATAGTCTAGGCTATCTTTATGTATTAACAATTCTTTTTTTCAGATCCTCAGAGAGTTCTTTGCCATGAGGTGCCAGGTTGAACTTCCAGTCACCAGTATGAGAGAGTGAGAGCGATAACACCAAATCTATCACACCTGCTCCCCATTCACACCTAAGACCTTGTAACACTAACAAGTCACATGACATTGGGAAAGGAAAAGGGCTAATTAGGCCCAATTTGGACTTTTTCACTTAGGGGTGTACTCACTTTTGTTGCCAATGGTTTAGACATTAATGGCTGTGTGTTGAGTTATTTTGAGGGGACAGCAAATATATACTGTTATACAAGCTGATACAAGCTGTACACTCACTACTTTACATTGTAGCAAAGTGTAATTTCTTCAGTGTTGTCGCGTGAAAAGATAGAATAAAATATTTCCAAAAATGTGAGGGGTGTACTCACTTTTGTCAGATACTGTATGTATGTATATATATATATATATATATATATATATATATATATATATATACGTGATTGTGCACCAAGTGGTTAATAAATGTTTTAAAGGAAATAGGTAGAAATAGCTTTTAATTTTAACTTATGTAGCGGTACCCCGTAATGGCTGCTGAATGTTGTGGTTCACCCGTCACCCTGCCCAGCCAAGCATTCACTTCTCAGGCATCCAGAGACATAGAACAGTCCAGGTACTTTGTTTTTATGCTTTATTGAGGGAATATAACTTCAATGGGGTAAGGAAAATTGTAGAACTTGTTTAGGACAACTAAATACACTCCATTATCCACTCCAGCACAACCTTTTGCTGCATGCTATTACTTCTCTGCTCTTCTAGCACTTCACTTGCTTCCATTCTGTGAATCAGCTAGCACCACATGGTCAGGCCTGACAATGGCTCAGCCAGGCCTCAGTGAGTTGCCTTTTACAGGCAGGGACCACGGGCCCCTATAGTGTAGAGAAAGTTCTGGTGCTAACTGTCCTAAATGCGGCTACTGGTCCCAGTCAGCCCTCTTCATGCCCTGCTAGCCCTCCTAGCTGCAGCTGCCCAGCTCCACTGCGCCTGATACCACAGTCCTCTCCTCTGGTTCTGCACCCATCTCCAACTGTATTCTCCGAGTCCTCTCAGCCATGCCTCCCTAGTCCTTCTGACTGTACATGTCACTCACCAGCCCTCCAGACTGCAATCAGTGGTTACTCTCTCTGGAGACTTGCCGGCAGTGTCCACTCCCACTGTCCTCTCTTGCTCCTCTTGTGTCTCCTGTCCAAGATACCTCCTCGTTTTTTTGGAGGGCCTTCTATGCTCCCAAGCCCAGGCCCAAGGTCACCCCCCCCCAGACTGGGGAGCTCCCTTAAAGGCTCTGAAAGCCTCAACACTCCATCTCCATCTCTTCCACCCAACAATTCCTCCCCAGCTGGACTGGCTCTGGGTATTTAAGGAGGCCTGCCCCCTGCCAATCCAGGTAGGGGATTAGTCAGGGCTCCCAAAAATGCCCCAGACACCTCCGCCTCTCCTCTCCACTACTCTCCTTCTCTCTTTCCAGAACCTTCCAGAAAGCTCTGGAAAGAAGAGGGAGGTCTCAGGGAGACTGCCTGTGAGTCACCAGCTCTACACTGAGTCACTCCCAGCCCAGAATGAAAACAAATAGGCCTAGCCGCCAGCTAGGCCTGCCTAAATTTTCCTACTCTCACAGAAAAACCCTACGTCTAGCACCTACCTACCTAGAGGGTGCTACACTTATAACATCAGCATTCTTTCTGTGTTCTGGCTGTCTGCTGGTCAGCTCTTTCCATAATGCCCTTGACTCTCGGCATGCTTTGCAACTTCTCTTCTGCTTTTTATTTTCAATTTCTAACTACATATCCCATGGTACCTTGCTGCCTGCCAGGACTAATTCCTGTACTGACTCCGCCTCTGGAAACTCCTTCTCTGTAGTTCAGACAACGAGCTCTGTGTAATGTGTTACACAGCAGTGTATATTCACAGGACATAGTGACCACTTGTCACAGAATTCAAACAAGTAAATGTGTGTGATTCACAAGGTAAGTTTTTGAAGCTCAAGATCATTCAGATTAATAGGAGTAGGCTAGAAAAAATTGAAATACAATATGGAAATGATTATACAAGGGCACATTTGGGAAACCCACGTTCAGTGTGAACATACCCTAACATAAATGATGTTGCTGACATTCAAATAATGCAATACGATTAAATGACGGAAAGCAGTCATTCAGCCCATATTTGTGGTAAATAAACAAATCATCAACTGGGTTATAAAATGTATACACATTACAATATATTTGCCTACCACATACAGTATCTCACAAAAGTGAGTAAACCCCTCACATTTTGTAAATATTTTATTATATCCTTTCAAGTGACAACACTGAAGAAATGACACTTTGCTACACTGTAGTGAATGTACAGCTTGTATAACAGTGTAAATTTGCTGTCCTCCCAAAAACTCAACACACAGCCATTAATGCCTAAACCGCTGGAAACAAAAGTGTGTACACCCCTAAGGGAAAATGTCAAAATTGGGCCTAATTAGCCATTTCAATTGACTCATTAGTGTTACAAGGTCTCAGGTGTGAATGGGGAGCAGATGTGTTAAATTAGGTGTTATCGCTCTCACTCTCTCATACTGGTCACTGGAAGTTCAGTATGGCACCTCATGGCAAAGAATTCTCTGAGGATCTGAAAAAAGAATTGTTGCTCTACATAAAGATGGCCTAGGATATAAGAAGATTGCCAAGACCCTGAAACTGAGCTGCAGCATGGTGGCCAAGACCATACAGCGGTTTAATAGGACCAGTTCCACTCAGAGCAGACCTTGCCATGGTCGACCAAAGAAGTTGAGTGCACGTACTCAGTGTCATATCTGGAGGTTGTCTTTGGGAAATAGACATATGAGTGCTGCCAGCATTGCTGCAGAGGTTGAAGGGGTGGGGGATCAGCCTGCCAGTGTTCAAACCATACGCCGCACACTGCATCAAATTGGTCTGCATGGCTGTCATCCCAGAAGGAAGCCTCTGCTAAAGATGATGCACAAGAAAGCCCAAGACAAGCAAACTAAGGACATGGATTACCGGAACCATGTCCTGTGGTCTGATGATTCAGATTGTTTCAAGCATGTTTGGTGGCAACCAGGTGAGGAGTACAAAGACAAGTGTGTCTTGCCTACAGTCAAGCATGGTGGTGGGGGTGTCATAGTCTTGGGCTGCATGAGGGCTGCCGGTACTGGGGAGCTACAGTTCATTGAGGGAACCATGAATGCCAACATGTATGTGACATACTGAAGCAGAGCATGATCCCCTCCCTTCGGAGACTGGGCCGCAGCACAGAATTCCAACTTGTTAACGACCCCAAACACACCTCCAAAGAGGACCACTGCCTTGCTAAAGAAGTTGAAGGTAAAGGTGATGGTCTGGCCAAGCATGTCTCCAGGCCTAAACCCTATTGAGCATCTGTGGGGTATCCTCAAACGGAAGGTGGAGGAGTGCAAGGTCTCTAACATCCACCAGTTCAGTGATTTCCTCATGGAGGAGTGGAAGAGGACTCCAGTGGCAACCTGTGTGAACTCCATGCCCAAGAAAGTTAAAGCAGTGCTGGAAAATAATGGTGGCCACTCAACATATTGACACTTTGGGCTTAATTTGGACATTTCCACTTAGGGTTGTACTCACTTTTGTTGCCAGCAGTTTAGACATTAATAGCTGTGTGCTGAGTTATTTTGAGAGGACAGCACATTTACACTGTTATACAAGCTGTACACTCACTACTTTACATTGTAGCAAAGTGTAATTTCTGCAGTGTTGTCACATGAAAATATATAATAAAATATTTACAAAAATGTGAGGGGTGTACTCACTTTTGTGAGATACTGTAAGTGGTAACTGAATCAGCTAGCGGGGCGTTCTGCTAGGCTTAGTGATTTCTCATAGAACAGATACCATGCAGTTATGGCAACTAAACCCCCAAATAAGTTGGTATTTAATTGAGTGTTGGGCAAGGGGGTTACAAAAACGTTGGATTCCAGGAAAGTATACTCTGAAAATTCTCATAAAAAGGAGTACATATGTACTGTTAAACAAAGCTATGTAAACCAAAAAGGAAAAATGTCTACCGATGACACGCCACTAGGCCCACCTCCCTAAATGGGTAATGGGATGAACCTGATAGTTGTGCAGCAGAGAATGGGCGACATGCAAAGAAGCCAGGTCACTGCAAATGGGCGAAGAACCGCTTTAAAATTATTTTAACCACTTGAGCTGCTGCACCTGTATATGTCTTATTTATTGTTTTGTTATGCCTTTTTTGAATTTAGGATGTAAAGATAATAAAATATGTTTCCATGACCAGACTGCTTTACTGTTTATTTAATAGTTTATTTAATAGCAAGTGTTACTGTAGATAATAAGAGCGCTTTCTTTCTTTGCTTTGTTCCTTTTTATAATGTTAATGTTGGGACAAGGATAAGACTAATTACTTTCAGTGGGGTTTATTGGGGGTAGCTAGGAATTAACACTTTTTGCAGGCTTCATTCACACAGAGGCAGATGGGGACCTGGGTGTCAGACTTACAGCTGGAGCCTAGCAATGTCACCGGGAGAATAGAAGGGGGAGGGAGCTCAGGGCATATGATGTATGTTGAATGGTACAGTTTACTTGCAGATTTAAATACACTAACACATTAAAGCCAAACTCCATGTCACGACACCTGGTGTCAGGTGACAGGTGCGCACCACTGGGGTGCCAATCGCACCGAGGGTTGCAAAGGTTGTGGACCTATAGCTGACTGCTGCTAATAAGTTCCGACTGGTACAGGAAGAGGGGCCCCTGGAGCACGGACACTGGAACACAGGGAGCTAGTGCATCTGTTTCCCCAGGGCGTGGAGTCTAAGAGCCAGTAGGTATTCGCCAGAGCCTCTGGTGGTGAGGATGGATTTGGCTGTAACTGGATCCAGGTCACGGCCCCCGGGGTCCCCTAGCTAATGCTCGGCTGGCTACAGGCGGAAGAGAGGAAGCAGCAGCTCAGGAACAGCAAATGATAGTCAGCGGCCTAGCAAAGGGTCAAGGCCACCAGCAGACAGGAGAAACAGAGAACAAGCCGAAGATCGGATATCAGGCAGGCAGGGATTGTCAGAACAAGCCAAAGATCGGTACCCGGAAATAGACACAGAGCATCCGACAGGAAAAACCACACACGAAGCCAAACACACACAACATTGCTTGGCATTGCAGACTTGCACTGCCAGGTGTTATATAATGTTCCTAATTAGGGCCTGGGGTGGAGCTCAGCTGAGGAGGGCTACTAAAGCACACAGGTGAGGGAGGCAGGGCCTCTAACTGGACACATGCAGCAAGGTAGGCAACAGACAAGACATGAATGTTACTGTGGTTTCATGACACTCCAGCTTACACTTTATATTTAATCACAGCCAGGGCTCGAGTCCTGTAGGAATGCATTGGGAACGGCATTCCTGTACTTTTTTCACAGCAGGAACGCCATTCTCGTTAGCAGCAGGGCCCGACTGGCCTACCAGGATACCGGGAAATTTCCTGCCCTGGGGCCGCATTGCGCTGTGGCTGGAGCAGTGGCCAGAAGCAGTCCTGGGAGGCTCAGGTGTAGAGTCCTCCCCTCCTTCCCTCCCTCCTCTTCCTTTTGTGTACCTCGTACACTGCTCCTGTGATAGACTGAATACTGATTTAATTTCCCAGCATTGGATCAGTGTTCTATCAATGGAGCCGCCACCGGTCTAGGAGGCAGGACTTTGTTACAGTGGCTGGCCGCCGAACATTGCAGACCCAAACTCCGTGGCACAGCGGGAAATCCATGCGGTATATAATCCAGGCACAGTTGAGTCTGTACTTGTTGGGTACAGTGAGGCTGCATTTGATGGGCACACTGAGGCTGCAATGATGGGCACAGGTGAGTCTGCATTTGATGGGCACAGTGAGGCTGCATTGATGGGCACAGTGAGGCTGCATTGATGATGGGCACGTTGAGGCTGCGTTGATGGGCACAGTGAGGGTGCATTGATGGGCACAGTGAGGCTGCATTGATGATGGGCACAGTGAGGCTGGGTTGATGGGCACAGTGGGTATGCATTGATGGGTACAGTGAGGCTGCATTGATGGGCACACTGAGGCTGCAATGATAGGCACAGTGAGTCTGCATTGATGGGCACATTGAGGCTGCATTGATGGGCACAGTGAGGCTGCATTGATGGGCACAGTGAATCTGCAATGATGAGCACAGTGAGGCTGCATTTGATGGGCAGAGCGAGCCTGCGTTGATGGGCACAGTGAAGGGAATCTTGGGTGAGTTCCCACACTTTTTTTTCCAAGGACTTGACCCCTGGTTACAACAAACTGTTTTTTTCCTTTTGGGATAAAGGATTTACATAAATAAAAAAAGCTGATCATTTTAACCACTTAAGGACCGGAAGGATTTCCCATGTTAGGACCAGAGCACTTTTTGCAATTCGGTACTGCGTCTCTTTAACTGACAATTGAGTGGTCACGTGACGTTGTACCCAAACAAAATGGATGCCCTTTTTTCCCCACAAATAGAGATTTCTTTTGGTGGTATTTGAACCCCTCTGCGTCATTTCTGATCACCGCTATTAACAAAAAAAGAGCGGCAATTTTGCTATAATACATATCCAAAAAATATATATATATAAAAAAACGAATTTATTCATCGGTTTTGGCTGATATATATTCTTCCTCATATTTGTGCTAAAAAAAATCACAATCAGCGTTTATTGATTGATTTGCGCAAAAGTTGCCGCCTTTACAAACCATGAGAATTCATTTATGCCATTTTTACAATTTTTTTTTTTTTACTAGTAATGCCGGTGATCTGCGATTTTTATCTGGACTGTGATATTGGGGCGGACATGTCGGACATTTTTGACACTTTTTTGGGACCAATGACATTTATACAGCGATCAGAACTTTAAATATCCACTGATTACTGTGTAAATGTCATTGGCAGGGAAGGCGTTAACCTGCGGGGGGTGATCTAGAGGTTAACTGTGTTCCCTAGGCGTGGAGTGGCTACAGCACCACTCTGCAGCAGTAAATGTACACAAGCCAGTCGAAAACCAGTTAAGCACCCCGTCCGGTGTTAAATGGTTTGTCTTATCCTTGTATTTGCAAGGGAGTGTTTCTGTTGAAAAACAACAGACTTACTGACTGGATCACCAGATGAAAATAGAAGAAAGAAAGCCTAAAAAGGAAACTGCAATATTATCAATGTTTTCTTTGGATTTAATACTGCTTTTACATATAATTAAAGGCAAAACTTTTTCTTTTTTTTCTTTTTTTTTACTTTTAGACAAAGTGGAGAGGGATTCGAACACCTGTCAAGTTTTTACTGCTGTCTGTGTCCCTGTTAGGGAAATTTACCCTCTCTATTTGTCATGTTTACATCACTAAAAATCCCATATTTTGGGCTGTCCACAGAACAGTAACTGAGGGGAAATTTTCCAATGGGGATACTAGTTCTGGCAACAGCCAGGTACTCCCTCCCTTTGGAGGGATTTCTTCTCACTTCTTGTTTTGGCTATGGTACAGGAAGTGACGGAAAATCTCTCCAAAGGCAAAGGGGACACAAATAGCAAAATAAAATCTGACAGTAGTTATAACCCTCCCTTACTCTAACCAAAATGGAAAAAATGTTTTTAGTTCTAATGTAACCACTTCCCTACTGCCATATACAGAATGACGGTCGGGAAATGGTTGAGTTATCCTGACTGGGCGTCATATGATGTCAAGCAGGATAACAGTGTAGCGCGCGCCCACGGGAGTGCGTAGTGCGGCGATCGCGGGTGGCCTGTGTCCCCGGGGCAAGGACCATCCCCGATCAGGGTAAACAGCCAATAAAATTGGCTGTTTACCATGTGATCGGCTGTGTCTAAACACAGTCGGTCACTTCCTGTATGCTGGAATGAGAGAGAGCAGAGGCGCGCTTGAAGTGCTCCCCCGGAGGAGTGCATGTCAGCGATCGGGGGGGGGGGGGCGGATGTCCCTTGGACACATTGCTTCCCTGATCAAGGTAAACAGCCAATGAAATTGGCTGTTTACAACGTGAGCGGCTGTGTCCAATCACAGCCGGTCACAAATGTAAACAAAACACTGTCAGTTACTCTCTGCTTCTCCTCACACCGATCATGTAAGGAGAGGAGATCAGCGAGTACCTGTCAGTATCTTGTCAGTTTACTGTCAGTGTACACCAACAGAGCACACAGCCCCCCCAATAAAGAGAACCTGTCACACAGCCCGTCAGGATCTGTCACAGCCGCCAGGATCTATCACAGCCCGTCAGGATCTGTCTCGGCCCGTCAGGATCTGTCACAGCCCATTAGGATCTGTTACAGCCCATCAGGATGTTACAGCCATCAGCATCTGTCACAGCCCGTCAGGATCTGTCACAGCACATCAGGATCTGTTACAGCCTGTCAGGATCTGCTACAGCCCGTTAGGATCAGTCACAGCCATCAGGATCTGTCACAGCCCCTCTGTCACAGCCTGTCAGTCCGTCAGCATCTGTCACAGCCCGTCAGCTTTTGTCACAGCCCGTCAGCATCTGTCACAGCCCATCAGCCTGTCAGAATCTGTCACAGCCCCTCAGCATCTGTCACAGCCCGTCCGTTACAGTCCAGGTCACAGGCCCGATACCAGTACTGCCATCAATAGTCTCATAAATAACGTCACACAGGCCTGACATCATGTCTGAGAGAGTGTACACACCTGAAGAGGCATATGAGATCCTTGCTATGTCGGATGATGAGAACAGGCGGGAGCTCTCATCATCTGATTCTGGTTCAGAATATGAGTCAGTGTAGGATAGCAGATCAGAGACAGAGTCAGAGGAGGAAACCGCCCCCCCCCCCAAAAAAATTAGAAGATCAGTCCCAAGACCTGAAGACCTTCCTTCCACCAGCAGCGCCAGACCCCAGGAAGTAGAGCCCAGTACTACTTCCACCAGCAGTGCCAGACCCCAGGAAGTGGAGCCCAGTACTACTTCCACCAGCAGCGCCAGACCCAAAGAAGTGGAACCCAGTACTACTTCCACCAGCAGGGCCAGACCCCAGGAAGTGGAGCCCAGTACTACTTACACCAGCAGCGCCAGACCTCAGGAAGTGGAGCCCAGTACTACTTACACCAGCAGCGCCAGATCCCAGAAAGTGGAGCCCAGAACTAGCACTGGAATTAGACGCCCAAAGAATCTTGTCCTACCTTCCCAAAGCCCTGGCAAACCCCTTATGGTTGGCTGCCAACTCGGGGTTCGCTAGCATCCCCCCTTTCACAGCACAGCCAGATGTGCAGCCCAACACCACAAATTTCACCCAATTTGAATATTTTTTTTATTTTTCCCTGAGGATTTGTTGCAGAGTATTGTGGACCAAACAAACTTGTATGCAGAACAATTTATTGCTGCCAACCCCAATTCCTCCTATGCCCGTTTATTTCATTTACATGGTCTCACGCTAGACAAATTAAAAATATTTTTGGGCCTTACTCTTAATACAGGGCTTACAAAGAAAAACGAACACCATTCCTATTGGTCCACCAACCCCATCCACATGCCAATATTCTCAGCGGTTATGTCCAGGACACGCTACAATACAATTATGCATTTCCTGCATTTTGAATGATAATGTGCAGTTCCCTCCCCGAGGTCATCCCAGCCATAATAAACTCTACAAGATACGGCCCCTAATCAATTCCTTTTCACAGAAATTTGCGGAAGTGTTTATCCCTGAAAGAAATATATGTGTAGACGAGTCCCTCGTACTCGGCTGGCTGCAGTTCAAGCAGTACACACCCAGCAAGAGAGCCAGGTATGGGGTAAAAATTTACAAATTGTGTGAGCAAGCCACTGGCTTTGTCTACACATTCAGAATCTACAAAGAAAAAGACTCCCAGCTCCAGCCCCATGGTTGCCCCACATATATTGGAACCAGTGGGAAGATTGTCTAGGAGCTGGCATACCCCCTGTTTGGCTACCATTTATACGTTGATAATTATTATATCAGCCTGCCCCTATTTCATCACCTTTACAGCAAAGACACCCTGGCCTGCGGCACCTTAAAAAAAAAAAATGGAAGGGATTCCGACAAGATTTATTGATGCAACGGCTAAACAATGGAGAGTATGCCTTTATGAGAAATGAGAAAGTGTTGGCAATGAAGTGGTGGGACAAGAAAGGTGTTCACATCCTCTCTACCATCCACAATGACACCGTGGTGGAGGTTCAGAGAAGACACAAATCCGTTGTAAAGCCTGAATGTGTCCAGCACTATAACATGTTCATGGGGGGGGGGGGGGTGGGGGTGGATTTAAATGACCAAATGATGCAGCCCTACATGTCAAACTGAAAGTCCCGTTATTGGTGGAGTTTCAACTTTTTCACATGGCCCTGTACAATTCAATTGTGTGCTTCCAAAAAGCATCCCAAGACCCACCCATCACCTACCTCAAATATATTGAAGATCTTCTCATTGCCCGCATTTACCAACAAAGACCCATCCCAGCAAACATTCGCTCTGATAGCGTGAGCCGGCTTCATTTCCCTACAACATCCCCCCCACAGAATCCGGAATAAGGCATCAGAGGAAATGTCGTATTTGCAGCAGAAGAAGAATTAGAAGAGATATGAGTTTTATTGCCCCCAATGTCCCTGCTAACCTGGCCTGTGCATTAGAGATTGTTTCACGATTTATCACACATCTGTCAGATATTAGTTCCCCTTTTTAAGATTGTAATTTCCCCGTTTCAACCTTTTGGGATCATTTGCCTGCTACCACTTTTTTACCTTCCACGTTGACTGACCCTGGCCGGTTTGCAGACGATGTCTTTGCTTGCTGTTTTAAACCATGTTTCTGACTACCACGTGCACCGACCTCTGCCTGTTTACTGATGATGCCTTTGCCTGCCATTTTAAACCACGTTTCTGACATCCACATGCACCAACCTCGGCCTTTTAATTGACCATGTCTTTTGACTGCTGCTTGGACTGATATTTTGCCCTTCTACTTTAGTATGCAGGGGTCTCACATATGTGAGGGGCTCCAGAAAAGTGTTCAGAGTGAAGAAAACCAGTTTTTGGCTTTCTGTGTTCCCAGAACAGGGTCTGGTTTCCCGGGGGCTTCAAAGCGTTTGGGTGGGAGACTTTCTGGACCAGTTTCTTCCTGCTGCCTGGACCAATACTTTGGCTGTGCTGACCATGTTGCTGCATGTAATGACCCAGGACTTTCTGGACTATGTTTCTTCCTGCTGTCTGGACCAATACTTGGGCTGTGCTGACCAAATTGCTGCCTGTAATGACCCAGGATTTTTTGGACCATGTTTCTTCCTACTGCCTGGACCAAAACATTGGTTGTATTGACCATATCTCTGCCTGCTGCCTCTACTGACTATGGACAGTATTTATGTCTGGACATCTCTGCCTGCTACCTGGAACAATGCTTTGGCTATGCTTTGGCTGTGCTGACAGTATCTCTACCTGTAGGAAATATGGACAGTATTCCTGCCTGCTGCCTGGACAATTGCTTTTGCTGTCGCTGACCACATCCCTGCCTGCTGCCTGGACCGATGCTCTCCTCTGTGGACCACTGAACTACTAAAAGCACTGGTAATCTTTTATTATTTGGTATGTACATGCTATGTGTTAGAAATATGAAGGGCCTTCAAAAATGTGATCGGTAGTAAGAAAATGATATGTGTAATTTATGTTTCTAAAATGCCTGACAGTGCTTCTTCAATGTTGGGCCTCTGTATGTGGACAGGCTGTGTAAAAGTCTCACACATGTGGTATCACTATACTCAGGAGGAGTAGCAGAATGTATTTTGGGGTGTAATTTGTTTTCACAATGCTGTGTGTTGGAAATATCTTATGAATGGACACTTTGTGTAAAAGAAAATGCATTTTCATTTTTTTCCACATTTTTCAAAAACATCTGGAAAAAAACGAACCATTCAAAAAACTCATTATGCCTCATAGATTATACGTTGGGGCGTTAGCTTTCCAAAATGGGGTAATTTTGTTGGTTATTCCATTGTCCTGGTGCTCCAGGGCCTTCAAAAGTGTAATAGGTAGTTGAGAAATGAGATGTGCAATTTATGCTTGCAGGACGCCTGAAGGTGCTATGTCAATGTTGGGCCTCTGTATGTGGCCAGGCTGGGTAAAGGTCTCACACATACAGTATCGCCATACTCAGGAGGAGTAGCAGAATGTATTTTGGAGTGTCATTTTTGCTATGTACAGGTGGTCCCCTAGTTACAAACATCCGACTTACAAATGACTCCTACTTACAAACGGAGGGAGACAACAGGAAGTGAGAGGAAATCTACCCATAGGAAGGGAAATTCACTCCTCTAAGAGTTATTATGGGGAAAATGCGTCTTCACTGATGCTTTATTTCCAATCCTTGTTTCCACAACAACCCAAAATTTTCAAAATCCAATTATCATTGGGACTGGAAGTGAGGTGAAATCTTCTGAACAGAAACATAGGCAGTGAAATAAACATTACAGGGATATTAACCCTTCCCTATGCTATCCAGAAAGCTTAAAAATATTAAGAACAAACCTACAGAACCTATCTTGTTTGTAACCCGGGGACTGCCTGTACATGCTATGTGATAGGAATATCTTATAAATCGACAACTTTGTGTAAAATAAAATGCTTTTTCATTTTTCTTCCACATTTTCCAAAAACGTCTGGAAAAAAATGAACCATTAAAAAGATTAATTATGCCTCATAGATTATACGTTAGGGTGTTAGCTTTCCAAAATGGGGGTCATTTTGTTTGTTATTCCCTTGTCCTGGTGCTCCTGCTACGTCAATGTTGGGCTTCTGTATGTGGCCAGGCTGTGCAAAAATCTCACACATGTGGTGTCGCCATACTCAGGAGGAGTAGCAGAATGTATTTTGGGGTGTCCTTTTTTTCTATGTACATGCTATGTGATAGAAATATTGTATAAATTGACAACTTTGTGTAAAAAAATGCATTTTCATTTTTTTTTCCACATTTTCCAAAAACATCTGGAAAAAAATGAACCATTCAAAAGACTCATTATGCCTCACAGATTATACGTTGGGGTGTTAGCTTTCCAAAATGGGGTCATTTTGTTGGTGATTTCATTGTCCTGGTGCTCCAGGGCCTTCAATATTTTAGTAGGTAGTTGAGAAATGAGATGTGCAATTTATGCTTACAGGATGCCTGAAGGTGCCACGTCAATGTTGGGCCTCTGTATGTGGCCAGGCTGTGTAAAAGTCTCACACATACAGTATCGCCATACTCAGGAGGAGTAGCAGAATGTATTTTGGGGTGTCATTTTTGCTATGTACAGGCGGTCCCCTAGTTACAAACATTCAACTTACAAATGACTCCTACAAACGCAGGGAGACAACAGGAAGTGAGAGGAAATCTACCCATAGGAAGGGAAATTCACTTCTCTAAGAGTTATTATGGGGAAAATGCGTCTTTACTGATGCTTTATCTCCAATCCTTGTTTCCACAACAACCCAAAATTTTCAAAATCCAATTATCATTGGGACTGGAAGTGAGGTGAAATCTTCTGAACAGAAACATAGGCAGTGAAATAAACATTTCAGGGATATTAACCCTTCCCTATGCTATCCAGAAAGCTTAAAAATATTTTTTTTGGCTGAAGCTACACTTAAATAATGTACCTGTTCCGACTTACAAACAAATTCAACTTAAGAACAAACCTACAGAACCTATTTTGTTTGTAACCCGGGGACTGCCTGTACATGCTATGTGATAGAAATATCTTATAAATCGACAACTTTGTGTAAAAAAAAATGCGTTTTCATTTTTTTCCCCACATTTTCCAAAAACTTCTGGAAAAAAATTCCACTGTCCTGGTGCTCCAAGGCCTTCAAAAATGTAATAGGTAGTTGAGAAATGAGATTTGCAATTTATGCTTGTAGAACTCCTGATGGTGCTATGTCAATGTTGGTCTTCTGTATGTGGCCAGGCTGTGTAAAAGTCTCACACATGTGGTGTCGTCATACTCGGGAGGAGTAGCAGAATATATTTTGGGGTGTCATTTTTTCTATGTACATGCTATGTGATAAAAATATTGTATAAATGGACAACTTTGTGTACAAAAAGGCATTTTCATTTTTTCCCCACATTTTCCAAAAACATCTGGAAAAAAATGAACCATTCAAAAGACTCATTATGCCTCATAGATTATACGTTGGGGTGTTAGCTTTCCAAAATGGGGTAATATTGTTGGTAATTCCATTGTCCTGATGCTCCAGGGCCTTCAAAATTGTAATAGGTAGTTGAGAAATGAGATGTGCAATTTATGCTTGTAAAACGCCTGAAGGTTCTATGTCAATGCTGGGCCTCTGTATGTGGCCAGGCTGTGAAAATGTCCCACACATGTGGTATCGCCATACTCAGGAGGAGTAGTAGAATGTAATTTTAGGGTGTAATTTGTGGTATGCATATGCCATATGAGAGAAATTATCTGTAATGAAAATTTTGTGAAAAAAAAAAAATCTTGATTTTGCAAAGAATTGTGGGAAAAACATTAAAACGTGAAAAAACTCACCATGCCTCTTGTTAAATACATTGGAATGTCTACTTTCCAAAAAGGGGTCATTTGGGGGGTATTTGTACTGTCCTGGCTTGTTAGGGTCTCAAGAAATGAGATTGGCCGTCAGTACATCAGGTGTGATCAGATGTGATAAATTTTCAGTGATTTGCACCATAGCTTGTAGACTCTATAGCTTTCACACAGACAAAATAATATCCACTAATTTGGGTTATTTTTACCAAAGATATGTAGCAGTATACATTTTGGCCCAAATTTATGAAGAAAAATTACTTTTTTGCAAAATTTTACAGTAGAAACTAAAAAAAAATTTTCAATGTTTTTTTGCTTATATCGCAATAAATAAAAAACCCATTTTGTTTGGATACAGTGTAGCATGACTGAGTAATTGTCACTCAAAGTGTGAGAGCACTGTAAGCTGTGCACCCTGCTGTGAAGCCCAAGCTGTCACAGCTGGGTGTCCACACTAGTGATGCTGGTGCCACAGAGAGGCGGGGGGAAGAGAACCGAGGCTTTGGGTGGTCGCATCGCTGGACCGTGGGACAGGTGAGTGTGCATTTATAAAAAGTCAGCAGCTACAGTTTTTGTAGCTGCAGACTTTTAATAAACAGAAATAACGAGTGGAACTCCTGAAGAAGCTAATTCTAGCGAAACGGACGTAGGAGTAATTTCAGTTCCAGGTCCCATAGCACCCAATCAGGCTCCCCATCCAAATAGAGGCTTGACATGCATGCTGCAGCTGGAGGAGTAGCCGAGACCCATAAGCCATTGTTACCTTGTGCCGGGATAGGCAATACAATATGTGAGTGTAACCATTGCTGCTATTTTGCTTTTATTCATTTTTACACAATAAATACTACACTATTAGATTTTATTCCATGTCTCCTGCAGGGTCATTCTCATACCCCACAGCTTCTTACTGAAGACACCACCGGACCTACCATTAACCACTTTGGAACATTGTGTTTCCACAGATAGGGGCGGGGCGCCGATACAGGATGGCTGCCTCCGTGATGTGCTCTGCAGTTGTTTTTGTGTTTTTGTTAGCTTGTCCTGTCTTTAGTTATATTCCTGCAATCAGTTTCACCAGGGACGAATTGCTGGACATTCGGCAACACACATCTCCTGATATATTACCGGTTTTTGACTATTCTGATGTTTTGTTGGACATTTTTGTCGGTGGAGCGGCTGCACTGACCACACGCTTCAAGAGGAGGCGCAGACGGGGAAAAAGAGCTGG
>BLSH010504721.1:423545-437976 GCA_018402905.1 Glandirana rugosa
TAACTAACCAAACGCGTTTGCAACGACACAAATGTGTGTACTCTTAATTAAATACCGCAAAAATGATATATATATAAAAAAATGATCATTACCGCCGCTAGACGCTAATAATAGTCCTGACGCTATAACGTCGCCTGTACAGCCTGTAAAAACTGTGAAAAAACCCTTGGGACTGTAAATATGTCGTTAGTCTTTACATTAATGTCATGGAGTCACCCCGGGAAAGTGTTCAAGATGTCGCCCGGGGGAAAGACGGTAGAAGTCCGGAAAGACCACTTTACGGTCTCGGGCCAGTATTAACGTTGGAAACGTTAGGACTAACAAGGGAGTGACCACAGTTATCAAAAATTAAAAATAAAATTAACATAATAAAAAAATGGTAAAGTATCGCAGTCCTGATAATAATCGCAGATCGCCGCCATTACTAGTAAAAAAATATATATATAGTAAAAACGCCATAAATTAATTCTCATGTGTGTAAACACAGCAACGTTTGCGCAAACCAATCAATAAACACTGATCGCAATTTTTTTTACCACAAATATGAGGAAGATATATATCGGCCAAAACTGATGAATACATTTATTTTTTATATATTTTTTTGGATATGTATTATAGCAAAAGTAAAAAATAGGAGGCGAGGTCTGGTCCTGGTCCGTGATGGCCGTTTAACTCCAGAGGTCCGACACCTCGAGGTCCAGCAACTGCCCTAACGGAGGTAAAACTAGATGAAATTCCAACAGAATGACAGGGAGGCCATACCGCAGTGCATCCACCACCATTTTCTGTTCTCCCGAGACCAGGGGACACAGCGAGCTGTTCCGCACACAAATGCAGAGGGGCACCATGTCTGCCACACAGGCTCCCTCCCAGCATGAGCCCTTTCAGATCAAGGGACAGAGACAGAAATAATGCTGCCGCAAATCCCAGGCGGATCTCAGCACCCAGCCTCCATGATCTCCACGAGATCGCAGCAGACATAAAGAACATACTCTCTGCAGCTATCTCTGACCTGCAAGATGATATCCACGCCATCAGTGCCAGAGTAGGAGAAGTGGAGAGAACAACAGCCACCATGATGCCTCGCTATGCCAGGTGCAGCAAATCACAGAGTCTCACTCTATTCACTTAAGGGAACTTCATCGCCACCTAGAAGATCTCAACAATCGTGGCAGACGTCACAACTTAAGCATGAGAGGTCTGCCTGAAACTATAGAACCCAATCAGCTCACCCGAACTACAATTGCACTCTTCAATTACCTGCTAGAGAGACCCCCAGAAGCCCCTATAGAGATAAAGCGCTTACACAGGGCTGCTGCCTGGTCACCTTCCTCCAGAATGAAGAAATCCTTAGGAAAGCCCGCAACAGAGACCGCCTGTCATCCCAATGCGCAGAAATGCAAATCTACCAGGATTTATCAAATATCACTCTGCAATGCAGAAAAGAGTTGAGACCTCTTCTGGACCTTTTACGTTCTAAGTCCATCAGCTACCGCAGGAGGTTTCCATTCTGCCTCTCTGCAACCAACGGACACACAGCGAATCTGAGGGTCCCTGAAGACCTGGAACACTTTTGCAGTACCCTGGAGATCCCGGTCATAGATCTACCAGATTGGTACAGCGACTTCAGCTTACCGCCAACAAGATGGGCAATCTCCATGGAAGATATCCGTGAAATGGGCCGCCGGGGCCCCGGATGCAGACGCTCCCTCTCACCGCACTATCCCCTACTAGTAACACAAGATACTCAGAGCAATGACAGCCCGACAACCTCACCAGCTCACCGAAAGGTTCGCCTGACTGACTAAGGAAAGCACCCAGTATTTCTGAACTACATTCCATGGATAAAGGTCAGTACACTACTTTTGCCTAATTATCCCCTAAATCCTACACTTACTCTCCCCCTCACCCTCAATTATTCAAGACTTTTTCCCCCAATACGCCACCATAACACCGTTTATGGATAATGGGCAAACACCTTTCTCTCTGGCGGCTGTATGTATCCCACCCCTTTAGATACACAAGCGATCCCCCCAGTCAAATCTTCCACCACTGAACTCTTAACCGCCTTGCCCACTAACAAACTTTTTCCACACAAGCCCATAACCAGCTTCCACGCTCTTTCCCCATCGTAATCCTAACCGCATATTTCAAAATGCATTCAATTTGGAAGACAGCGACCTCTTTCAGAAGCTACAGACTACTTCCCTGACCCCCTGATGCCAACCATGCTTAGGGGATACCTTCCCTAAACAAGCCCTATTCTTCCCCCAACAGAACTTGGACCTTGAACATCAAGAACTTCTCCATCTCGGCCTCTTACCAAAGCCATCCACACAGTTTGCTTGTTTCCCCTTACCAATGGACCAGGCGGGACCCGACATCTCCTGTATCTGAGCAGACTTCCATGGACCCACCACTGAAGTACATGTATATCCTCAGCTGACCCCCTCCTTGATCCTTGCCCTACATGCATAATAACCCTCCTGCTACCCCATTGAAGAGCCCTATATCATGCTTCAGAAGGGACTCCACAACCCCTATTTACCTGAGGACATTCATCTCCATTTTATCTTCTATTCCACCCCTTCCCTTTCCATCATAGTCCCCTCACCCTACCCGTCCTTCCTTGTCCCAACTTTAATATCTTCCACAATATGATACCACATTGGCAGTAAGTACAATAACATTTCTGTTAGTATTTTCTCATTCGAATTCCTACAGGATGATCTTCCGTAATAATGCACAAAAGCATGAGCGGCTGCTCAGAGGAAGAGAAAACGGTAACAGCATCATTTTTTTCCCCTAGATTAACATACCGAATTCCTTAATCCGTCAATATATACCTACTACTTCTTAGTCAGGGGGAGACTTAGAGGGGACCCATCAGATGTACAGCAATAATGTTCTTAAAGCTGGAACCACTCATGCTTTCTAATTTACCATCCTACCCTACACCAGTCATAGCCATAATACGCAAACACTCATCTGGCCTAAGTAGAGCGTGTCTACAATGTATCCCTCTAAATTTTGTATTCTTAATCCATCATCATCTGACCCCCTTAGAGACTGCCCACATATTGTTTAAATTTGAATGCTTTATAAACATGTTACAGTTGTTCTGTTTACACCACAACCTGTTTTAAGTGCCTCGCGATGTTGCATATCTCATATGGTTACTGTTTTCTCATTTTAAATTACTAAGCTTAACCTATTTAGACCCAGGACAGATGCACCTGTTGGAGATTTCAATCCTCGACAATACTAGCTCTGGTACTCACCCCCCTACTCCTATACACAGCTGACATCCAGTGGACTCTGCCCATACCCTACTTCCCTACAATCTTAGCTTCATTTACCTCCACATATTTACCCTTAACCTCATAGGTTTCGGAAATTCTAATGATCTCGTGACCACACCTACCAATCCTCCCACCCAGCGAACTCTGGTAGTTCTAGCTGACCTTATCCGGACTCTTCCACACTCTAGGGTGAACTAACCGGCCTCCTCTCCTTTTATTTCAAACTCGCCCCCTACCTCACCAATCTCCATATACCCGTCCCCCCCACCCAGTCCCCTCTCCCGCTTAACCTCTCCGTCCCCACCTTGACCCCTCCTCGGCCCTCTCCCTCCTCCCCACCTACCCTACGGCTATCCATCTCTTTCTCCCTTCAGTACACCCCAACCCCTTCATAAGGCAGATCCTCACTACATCTCTTAGCCCATCTAGAATTCTCCCATCCCGTCCACTCTTTGGCCCACTAACCATGGCCAGAGTCACACACTCAACCACACGTCAATCACTGAAGATAGTATCCCTGAACACAAAGGTCCTTAACATACCTGAAAAAAGGTCTCAAATCCTAACCAGAATGTACATCATAAAGGCAGACATGATATTCGTACAGGAGACTCACTTTAAATCGACAACTATACCCAAACTAGGAAATCTCCATTTTCCTCACGTATATCACTCCACCTCACCCACATCTAAAACTAAAGGAACAGCCATTCTACTGTCAAGACACATTCCTATTTAAATCTCAGACACTTTGGAAGATGAGCAGAGTCGCTATATTTTTTTAAAAAGGCATGCTATGGGACAAACCCATCCCCCTGGCTAACATATACAGCCCCAACGCCTCCCAGGTGCCATTCTTTAGATCAATTTCCCGCTTACTAACATCCTTCCAATCGGGTATCCTCATCCTAGGGGATGTCCCACTTGACCCCCTTATAGATACATCCACAGGTTCCTCACACCTCCTGTATCGATCCCTGTGTCAAATTAAACTTGCCCTCCAGGAACTATCCCTACATGACACATGGAGAACCCAGCACCCACACACACATGTACTATACATACTTTCCCACCCCCTCATAACAAATACTCACATTTAGACTATTTCTTCTTTAGCCAACATGACCTACCTGCCCTAGCTAAAACAACAATAGAGCCAATGCTTAATTCGGATCACCATCCAATCACCATCAGCTTAATTTTCCAGAACATAATCACTCCTCGAAAATCTGGAGACTCTACTCAAACCTTCTGACGGATAAAGAGAGAATCAGTAAACTTAGCTCCATTATTACCAACTACTTTCAAGACAATGACACCCCTGACACTTCCTCACTAACCCAGTGGGAAGCCCACAAGTTTGTGGTACGAGGAAGATTCATATCCCTTGCCGCCTCCCTTAAAAGTGAGAAACACAACGCACCAATAATCTCATCACCAAAATACAAACCCTAGAAAGATCACACAAAAGCAACTTAGCCCAACAAACCCACCAAGAACTCATTGAGACCCGTAAACTCCTCCTAGCAGAACTAAGCCAAAAGACAAAGAGAAAAAGCTCTTCTACGAACACGGCAACAAAAGTGGACACTTACTAGTGCAGGCATTACGCACGAAAAAATCCAAAGCAACAGTACACCAGCTACGGGCCCCCTCAAGTATCACACTGAAGAGCAATCCTGACATAGCACAAGAATTTGAATGCTTTTATGCAGACTTATATAACCTCTCCACCTCGGAAAAGCACGTATCTAACCCCTCCTCAAGATCTACCCTTATACAGAGTTTCTTAGAAAAACACTGTCCTAGACTACTCACCCCTGACACGACAAAAGACCTAGATTCTCCAATAACCACACAGAAATAGGAGAAGGCCCTCAAAAACTTGAAACCGGGGAAAAGCCCCCAACCAGACGGCCTATCTGCCGTCTACTACAAAACCGTTTTGGAAATACTCTCAAGCCCTTCTTAAAAATGTTTAATTCCCTCTCCATGGACACCCCACTCTCCCCAGGCTTACTTGAAGCACACATCTCTGTTCTCCCCAAAGGAAAAGACCCCACCCAAGCAGCAAATTACAAACCAATTTCCCTATTAAATGTTGATATACAAATTTTTGCCAACTCCTGGCTAATCGTCTACTCCCTCTCCTCCCCTCCATCCTTACCCGGGACCAAGTAGGCTTCAACCCTGGAAGGGAGGCCAGGGATAATACAATCAAAGCGATACATTTACACCACCTACTGACCTCCTCTGGCCAAGCAGGCTTTTTTCTTTCCCTAGACGCGGAGAAGGCATTTGACAGGGTGGCATGGGACTACATGGAAGCAGTATTTTGACATATGGGATTAGGTAAACGCCTATTAAGCTTCATAATGGCCCTCTACAGTAATCCCAGAGCCAGGGTCCATGTTAACGGCCTCCTGTCAAATGCCTTCTCCATGCGTAACGACATGAGGCAGGGATGCCCCCTTTCGCCTCTATTGTTTGTTCTCACCCTAGAACCCTTCTTACGTAGTCTCAAATCCAACCCTGATATCAAAGGGGTACATACTCCCAACAAAGAATACAAACTAGTGGCCTTTGCTGATGATATACTTCTCTTCCTCACAGAACCTTACTCCTCCCTTCCCAACGTACTAGCTGAGTTTCGCCTATTTAGATCAATTTCTAACCTCAAAATCAACTTCTCCAAATCTTCTGTTCTGAATATCTCTCTTCCCAAATGTACAGTCACCCAATGCCAATTTTTTTTTTCCTTCCAATGGATGGAAGAAGCAATGACATACTTAGGTATCCAACTCCCCCGACACCTCAAAAACATATACCATCAAAATTTATACCACAAAAACGACCTGCCCATCCTACATAACCTTACCACAAAGCGCTGGAACAAACCCACTTTTTTGTGGTTCGGCAGAGCCGTCATCCTGAAAATGAGTGCCCTGCCCCGCCTACTCTACATCTTACAAGCCATCCCAATACACATCCCCTCAACCTTCTTCCAGAACTACAAGAATACTTGAGCACTAAGCACTGAGCACTGAGTTCTTGTGGGGAAACAGGAGACTGAGAATTAGCTACTACCACCTCTCCCTTCCCAAACAAACCTCAGAAACTATTACCGCGCCTGCCACTGATTTGGGTTATTTTCACCAAATAAATGTAGCAGTATACATATTGGCCTAAATTTCTGAAGAAAGATTATTTATTTGCATAACTTTATAACAGAAATGAAGAAATACAGGGTTTTTTTCCAAAATATTCTTATTTATTTTGCAAAAAAAAAAAAAAAAAAACAGCAGCGATTAAATACTACAGAACAAAAGCTCTATTTGTGTGAAAAAAAGGCGTATAAACGTGCTATTTCCCAAACCAGACATAATTTACTCTATTCTGAAAAATCGAAAGATAACAACAATCCACTTAGAATGATTACTAAGTTCTCGTACCAACATGACCAAGTAAAGAGAATTATAGGGAAATACTGGCACATCTTGACAATGGACCATACTATAGGACAATTTGTCCCAGAAACCCCCTTATTCACATTTAAGAGAGCTACTTCAACAAAAGTTCATATCATAAGAAATGAATATAAAGGGGAATCTGCAAGGATCTCTGTAAATATAATGGCACCCAATGCAACAATTCTGAGGCTTTTGCACACAGAAGAGGTGAGCATATCTACATTGGCAAGCTATTGCACGAAGCCATAGCATCAGGTGTATTGGACCCTGGGGATGAAAAAACTTCAACGGCCTCCTCTAATACTGCCTTGGGGTCCTCCTCATTTGCCTTAATATTTGCATCCTTTAGAAGGAGGCATGTCACTTTCCAACTCTGATAGAAATGGTAGGGGTGTAGAAGTGGCACATATGAGCACTGGACAGTGATGGCTGTATTTAAGCCGTTAGTTGTCTAAGAACTTGTAACATAGCTGCAGAAAAGTCTACCTAATGTAGGCTGCTTGTTGCATGCCTGAGATAGAGCTAGAACTGAATGCAGAGACTTGTGTTAAAATCGGGTCCTGCTCTGGTGCAAGGAAAGCATTGCCATTCTGATCAGTTTGAATGTTGAGCAAGCCTTCGGCAGGGCAAATGTTTACCTGAGTTTTTGCCATGGAGCACCTTGCACCTGGTTTCCACCATTGCTATCAGTGAGGTTATTCCCTGTGGGGTACTCATGGAGTAAGGTGTGGACACGGGATAAGCATGTCTGTGAAGGAGTAAGCATGGGTGAGGAACGCCCTGTCTCAAAGTCTTTGTGGCAAAAATGCAGAAGGAAGTGTCTGAGTACCATATAAAGGGCTCTAGGTCTAGCCGGAAGTAGCAGTAAACTGTGCAATTTGTGGTGTGATGTAACACCTGGTCATCCACCTGAGACTAAGCTCTGAATGGTAAAATTGTAGTGCCAGGTTTGAACACTTTTTTATTTTTTTTATTTCAAATTTTTTTATTGAAGATGGATGAACACGTTTAAACATGACCAGATTACAAGAACATTTTCAATGGGGGGGGGAACTAGGTAGGGGGGGGACGATGGAGAGGAAGGGTCAAAAGGTTGAGAGAAATAGAGGGAGAGGGGGGAGAAAAAGAACCAGAGGGTATCCTGCAAGCCGAGCCTTAGGGGTGCATTTAGAGGTTCCCCGATAATCAAATAGATAAGAGAGAAGATGTACCTGGATAGATAAGGGAGACTATGTACCTCCCCGCAGCACTCCCCCCCCCCAGACTGGGTGAGGAGAGAGAAGCCGTCGGGGGCAAAGTCTGCTTCCAGGGGCAGCTGGGGTTAATAACTTGATCTCAGGGTATAGGATCTGTTTTCTGGTGGACGCTTGGCTTGTTGGATTGCAGAATTCCTCTGAGGAGGGTGACAATTGAACACAGTTGAACTTCTCAACAATAAATGCATAGAAGATTTTTTTCTGCCTCTTGGCAATAGGGAAAACGTGGCTAGTCCGCAACTAGTGCATTATTAGCAGAGTTATTAGTTCCTGGTTGCCGATGTCATAGGGGAGGTTTTGTTGGAAGAATGTAGATTTGGAGAATGTGAGCTTGAGTAACCATCTCTAGCTGGTGAGTCTTTAAGTTTGTGGAGTAGGTCATAGAGGTGAGGAGGTGTAAGTCCTTCTTGTGCTTGTTTGGAGAAGGTAGTTGATATGTACACGTTCCAACGTCTGTGCAGTCGTGTTGGGGAGCCTTGTTTGTTGGCCCAAAAGTCGAGACGCTCCCTGTAGAGAAGGATGTTTAGATGTCTCTGTACCTCTGCAATGGTGGGTGGGTGCATTTGGGTCCAATGAGACATAATGGCTTTGCATGCTGCCAATAGGCAGAGGTGTACCCATGTGTCCGTCAGAGCACCGAGAGGGATGGATCCCTGGTGACTATTGGAACTATCTCCAAATAGCATTAAGATCGGGTGGCAGGGTATGACTTGGCGTGTTACCTTAGCGACTAGTGCCTGGACTTGGGTCCAGAAAGCTGATACTTCAGGACACTGCCAAAGTCTCTGCGTGAGAGTCGGGTTGGTCTTGTTGCACCAGGGGCAGATTCTTGATTTGGGGGAGGAAGCAGGGGTGTAGTAGGGGATGTACGCCCTATGGATAATCTTGAGTCGCATTTCTCTCCAGGTTTCGTTAGTTGTCAGTTTCAGAATTTTGTTGTGACCTCTCATGACTGAGTCTTGGAGAGAGTCCAGCCCCAGCTCCTTTGTCCAGGCTTTCACTGAGGATGTTTCCAGCGTTTTTGAGAAGAAGGGAAGGAGATTTTTATAAATGAAAGATACGGAGAAGCTTTTGTTGCGGATCATGGAGTCCAAGACTGAGGGTCGGAATCTGGTTTGAGGATCTGGGCAGGTTTTGCGTACAAAGGTAATGAGCTGGTGTATGTAGAATTTATGGTGGTCAGGCAGTTTATAGTGTTCCAGTATGGTCTGGATTGGTAAGGGCTGTCCAGATGTTGGGTCGAATAAGTCAATCAGGTTTCTGAGGTTGTTGCAATCCCATATACGGAAGGCCTCGTGTTGGGTGGAGGGGGCAAACATTGGGTTTCCCCTAATGGTTAGGAACTCAGAAATGTTGGCAGGGAGATGTTGGGCTCTCCTTGTGTTTCTCCAGGCTACCAGGGTGTCTTTCACTAGGAGATTATATTTGAGGTGGGGTGGAAGGCTATTCGGATTGCAGTGAAGGATGGATCCCAGTTCATAGGGGTGAACAATGGCCGTTTCGGTATTGTAGTTTGTGTATTTAGACTCCTTGGTAATCCAGTCTATGCCACTGCGTAGAACACAGGATAAGTTGTACAGTCTTACATGGGGAAGCCCCATACCCCCCTCGCTCCTCGGGAGACGCAGCTTGGACAGGGCAATTCTGGGTTTTTTACGCTGCCAAAGGAAGGCTGTTAAGCCTCTGTCCAGTTTTTGAAGATCTGTGTGTTTGATAAGGATTGGAATTGTTTGCATGGGGTATAACAGTTTTGCGAAGCTAATCATTTTAAATAGGCAGCATCTCCCCGTGAGCGTGAGGGGCAGGTTCATCCAAGATTCCAGTTGACTTAATATTTTAGATATTAGTGGGGGGTAGTTAAGAGTATAGATTGAAGAGGAGCCTCTGCCGATGTTCACGCCTAGGTAGGTGATGTGGTGTTTGGCTATGGGGAGAGGGGTGGTAGCAATCCAGCCGGCCCTATGGTTTGGTTGGAGGGGTAAAATTTCACTCTTGGTGAAGTTTATTTTAAGACCCGAGCAGTTGCGGAATAGGTTGAAAGTGTCCATGATTACCGGAAGATCTTGTTGGGGATCAGAGGTGAATATTAGGATGTCGTCCGCAAACAATGCGGCTCGCAACTCCTCCTTTCCCAGTTTAATGCCATGGAGAGGGACGCTAGATATCAGGTGTCGCGAGAGTGGTTCCAGTGCGATATTAAATAGAAGAGGGGACAAGGGGCATCCTTGTCTGGTCCCCTTGTGGAGGGGGAAGGGACTTGAGATGAGTCCCGCTGCTACTACTTGAGCCTGGGGGGCCGCGTAAAGGCTTCTGACAAAGTGTAGGAAGGGGCCGGAGAATCCAAACTTGCTGAGGGTTTGGAATAGCCAGGGAAAACTCACATTGTCAAAAGCCTTCTCGGAATCGAGGGTGATAATGGCGAGATTTTGGGAGGGGTGTAATTTGGCGTGGTCGACACTGCTAGGACTTTGCGGATGTTAGATGTGGCTGTTCTACCTTGGGTGAATCCTGCCTGTGCAGGATGAATCAGTGATGGCAGGATTTTCGCTAGGCGTGATGCTATTATTTTTGAGAGCAGCTTCGAGTCTACATTTATCAAGGAAATGGGGCGGTAAGAGCCTGGCTCCTGGGGGTCTTTGCCCTTCTTTTCAATTAATTTTATGTATGCCTGGTGGCCAGATGGTAAATAAGGCCCTCCCTTCCAAATCTCATTAAATACTAGAGCCAGAGTTTGGGGGATATAGGACGATGTAAGTTTGTAGAATTCGGCAGAGAGGCCGTCGGGACCAGGGGATTTGTGCTTGGGTAGATTTTTGATAGCCTGTTCGATTTCGTCCCTGCTGATAGGTGCGTTTAGGGTGTCTAGCTGGTCCGGCTCCACATGCGGGAGCTTCGGGTTGTTCAGGAAAGTGTCAGCGGCTGAGGGTGTTAGGCTGTCTGTGGCATATAGGGAGGTGTAGTATTTGAGGAGGATGTCATTGATCTCCTCCGGGGATGAGGTTAGTTTCCCTGTTGGGTCTTTAAGATGAGAGATGTGGGTGGGCTTGTGTTGGCCTTTGCTAAGTCTAGCGAGTAGTTTCCCAGCCTTATTCCCCTGTTTGTGCAGTGTGAGATCCCAGTGGGCCGTATGGACTCGGTCTAGATGTTCTGCCCATGTTTCAAATTGTTGCCTGGCCGTCTGCCATTTTTCTCTGTTTTCTATAGTGTTATTTAGTTGTAGTGCTCTCTGTGTTTCCCTCAGCTGATTGCTAGCTTCTGTGTAACGTTTGGAGGCGTTTTTTTTGTAGTGGGCCACGTAGGCAAGGATTTTGCCCCGGAGGACCGCCTTGCCTGCATCCCAGAATAGGTTTGGGTTGGAACAGTGGGATCTATTGCTGTTAGAGTAATCCTCCCAGGCTGTGCGTAAGACCTCTTGTAAATGAGTGTCACCTGCCAAGTATGAAGGGAATCTGCAAATCTTCGGGGATGATGAGGCTGTAAGGTCCGATAGTGTAACCGAGACTGGGCTGTGATCGGAGATTGCTATGTCGTGAATGTGGGATTCCTTAACATAGTGGAGTGTGGAGTGGGAGGCAAAGATATGATCGATTCTCGAGAAAGACCTATGTGGTGGGGAGTAGTATGTAAACTCTCTGTCTGTAGGGTGAGATAGGCGCCAGGTGTCGGTTAGGTTCATGTCCGAGGCGAAACGTTCTAGTAGGGAGGGATGGCTTGGAGTACTGGAGTTCCGCGGTGGGGGTTTGTGAGGGAACCTGTCCTCTACTGGGTTGCTCACTGTGTTGAAGTCACCTCCAACTAGATGGGGAATGTGTGGTTTACTCATAAGCCATCTCGTGGTCTCCTGAAAGAACGAGAGGGTGGGAGAGTTCGGTGCGTAGATGTTTGAGATCATGATATCTTTTGATTGGAATCTGAGGTGCAGCGTCACTATGCAACCTAGGGAGTCGTGTTTCTCCTCTATAATGGTTGGTTGGAGTTTCTTGTGTAATAGAATTGTTACTCCATCTTTCCTGCCGACCGCTGGGGAGCCATGTACGCTTCCAACCCAAAGTTTTCGAAGACGGTGAAACTCGTCCGCACCGAGGTGGGTCTCCTGAAGCAGGGCCACATCGGTGCGGAGGCTTTTGAGGTGTCTGAGGACTTTGGTTCGTTTAGAAGGGGATCGTAGCCCCTTAACATTCCATGAGACTACCCGAATGAATGTGTGTGGATGAGGAGGGATCTGTTGTGGAATCTAAGGCGTACTTGTGTGATAAGTAAGGAGGACTCACGGTTTAGTAGAGAAGGGGGATTAAGCTCGCTAGGTTGAACATCGGCAGCCTCTTTCCGCGAAGGATGGAGACGAGTAAAGATATGGATACTGTGGGAGGCAAGGAAGAACATTAGTCCAAGCAACATCAGAGCAAACTTTCTGTACTTCACTTTTTTCCTCAAGAGCAATAAACTCCCGCGCGGCTAGTCCGCTCATCAGGCAGTGGTGCGACTAGAGATAGTGGGGGGGAAGTCTCAGCAGATAATGAGTAAAGCTTGTTTGTGGTGGGTGAGTAAGCACCGGGTTACAAAGTTCTGGGGTGATGATGCGTAGATGATGACAAAGTGGGGTTAAGCGTGCCCAGGAGAAGTGACTGAAATATAAGAAAATAAGAAAAAGGGAACAGGATTACTTCAAGTTGGAGTCGAGGATGTGCCCCCATTGTTGTTTGGGCGCAGACGCTTTGCTGGATCCTTTCTGGGGCTCCTCTGCTCCCTGGAGTTTGGTGATGTAGGGCCTTGGGTGGTAGAACGGCTGGTTTGTTTAGAGAGCATGGATCTGAGAAAGGCCTCTGCCTCTTTGGGGGTTTGAAAGGTTAGCTGCTTGCCTTCGTTGGTTTGGATCCGTAGAGTCGCCGGGAAGGCCAGGGAGATACGTATTTTCTGTTTATAGAGTTCTGAGCAGACCGCCTGAAAGGCTTTACGCTTTTTGGATACTTCGGCAGAGTAATCAGCAAATATTAGCAAGCTTGATCCTTCTATTCTTAGGTTGCGATTTTTCCTGAAGGCCTGTAGTATCTCCAGCTTGTCAGCATAATTGAGATATTTAACTATAACTGCTCTGGGGGATTTGCGGTTAGGATCTGGAGGGCCTATTCTGTGGGCACGCTCCACGGTACAAGGTGCAGGCAGGCCTAGCGCCTCAGGAATGCGGGAAGAGCATAGATGAGCGAGAGCATTATTTGGGCAGTTCTCAGGGAGGCCTATGATCCTTAGGTTACTCCTTCTGGACCTATTTTCCAAATCTTCAAGCTTTTCCTGGATTGCAGAGAATGCTTTGTCTTGTTTTTCCAGCGTGTCTGTAATCTGGTACAGTTCGTCATCTATATCAGACACCCTGGCTTCCGTAGCAGAGAGCCTGGGGGCCTATTCCCCCAGCTCTCTCCTCATTTGTGACATGCCTGATTGTACTGCGGTGTGCACCACCTGGGATATGTTGGGAAGCAGGAGGGCAGCCACAGCCTGGGCTATCTTGGAGTATTCATCCGGTGCCTCCGAGGTGCGGGGCTCTGGGGCCTGTGTGTCCATTGTGACCTTTGCCTGATCCATGGCGGCGGCCATCTTTGTACACCCTGGCGTTTGGCCCGGAGTATTGGTGCGGCCTGGAGCGGCAGATTCCGACCGAGGAGCGGTAAGAAACTTGTCCATTCAGTGCCTGGCAGCTTCCCCTCACTAACCTGGTGCTTGTTTTGTGCTGAGTCCCGGTGTGGATGGCCATATTTTTGCCTGAGGGAGCGGAGCTGTGCGCGCTCACTCCTCTCTCATGAGGCGCCGGAACCGGAAGTCCTTTGAACATTTTAAAGCTGTATGAGTGAGTAAGTTTCAAACACATTCTTGGTCTCCTGATAGTTTTAAGATATAAACGCTTACTATTTAGGATACAAAATGTAGAGCACGTAATGCAAGTAATACACTTACCGTGGGCCACATTAAGGGTCCAATAAACAGGATGGCCCTGTCTTACCTGGCCTATACACTGTGTGCAGAATTATTAGGCAAATGAGTATTTTGACCACATCATCCTCTTTATGCATGTTGTCTTACTCCAAGCTGTATAGGCTCGAAAGCCTACTACCAATTAAGCATATTAGGTGATGTGCATCTCAGTAATGAGAAGGGGTGTGGTTTAATGACATCAACACCCTATATCAGGTGTGCATAATTATTAGGCAACTTCCTTTCCTTTGGCAAAATGGGTCAAAAGAAGGACTTGATAGGCTCCGAAAAGTCAAAAATAGTGAGATATCTTGCAGAGGGATGCAGCACTCTTAAAATTGCCAAGCTTCTGAAGCGTGATCATCGAACAATCAAGCGTTTCATTCAAAATAGCCAACAGGGTCGCAAGAAGCGTGTGGAAAAACCAAGGCGCAAA
>BLSH010504721.1:438497-452305 GCA_018402905.1 Glandirana rugosa
TACTTGTGAAGTAACAGAAGATTATGTTGTTATCTTCGTCACGTAGACATAATCACGTTGCAGACACTTTAGAACTCTCGACATAGACCTGGGGTATGACACCCCTGTCGGACATTACAACGAAGCCGGTGTCCTAGGACGAACGCGTGAGTGAAGTCGTGAAATACCTTTTACTCCGCAATCGACGTCTCACTATATGACATGTACAGGAAACCTTGGGTCCGCAAATTCTAGGGAAGTTCTCATACCGGTATGACTGCCCGCTTCGGACCTGTGATATGTCCCTCACGTCTTAATAATCCGTTCCAGCTTTGATATTAATGAGTTTTTGCAATCATTGAGAACATGGTTGTTGTTCAATAATAAAATTATTCCTCAAAAATACAACTTGCCTAATAATTCTGCACTCCCTGTATAGTGTCCAGGCTTCGCCCGTCAGTATGGCCATACTCTTGAAGGGATCTTAAACGCCTGGGTTCCAAAGGACATGTACAGTATATCACTCTGCAGCTAACGCCTCATTTTCCATAAAGTGCTGAAGTGAGTGCGCAAGCAGGATCCTGTGGCCGAAGCAACATTACAGGCTGTCCCCACAGTATGGGGTCCAGATACAGCTCTCAAGATTTCACAGACGTTGCACTAATACAGATGCACTGCTTCTATTGTTGTATTAGAAGACAATGAAGTGTTCATTGAAGAGTTAATTGAAGATTTTGGAATAAAATATTAATCTTAATCTAAGAGTGATTTCTTTGCAAGGGAGAAGAAGTCCATTGCCTTAGGACACTTAAAAAATAGAAAAGGAATCACAGAGTGTGGTAGTGGGAATGTCCTTGAAAGCTTTGCAGTGTCCAATCACTTGAAATTACCAACCATAAACCAGGGTTTATGAATATCGAGCCTGTGTCCTATACTGTTCAATTAAAGTAGAACTATAGGCAAAACTTTTTTCAATTTTGGACACAGCAACAGAGGGTTTATAATTATAACCCGTTCGATTTTTTTTCCCCATCTGTGTCCCTTTGCAGAGATTTCCCTTCACTTCCGGTCCCAGAGCCAAACCGAAAGTGAGAAGAAATCCCTGCAAATTAAGGAAATTCTTTGAGGACCCCCAGGTCATCAGAATTAGTGTCCCCATTAGAAGATGTCCCTTCTATTACTTTTCTGGGGACAACCCAAAATTTGGGATTTTATTTTACTTTCACTTTCAATAATAATGGTAAACAGGACAAATAGAAAGGGTAAATCTCCCTAATGAAGGCACAGACAGCAATAAAAACTAACATGCATTCTAAACCATGCCCAGTCTATCCGCATCTAAGAAAGTTTTGCCTTTAATTAAACTTTAAGACATGCCTACAGACTATTCCTTGGACTTCATGTCTTGGTTTGTGCGCTGACATGCACTGTTAACTGTGGGACCTTACATAGACAGGTGTGTGCCTTTCCAAATCATGTCCAATCAACTGAATTTACCACAGATGGACTCCAATCAAGTTGCAGAAACATTACAAGGGTGATCATTGGAAACAGGATGCATCCGAGCTCCATTTTGAGTGTCATGGCAAAGGCTGTGAGTACTTGTATGTATATGTGATTTTTTTTTTGTTTTTTATTTTGAATAAATTTGCAAATGTTTCAAACAAACTTCTTTTACGTTATGGGTATTGTTTGTAGAATTTTGAGAGAAATAATGAATTTAATCAAGTTTGGAATAAGACTATAACATAACAAAATGTGGAAAAAGTGAAGTACTGTCTATACTTTCTGGATGCACTGTAGATGTTAATGTGGGCCCCGCAAAAAAGAAAAAGCAACATTAAATAATTGTAATCCTTATGCCACTAGGCTTAGTAAATAGATAGGAAAGTATAATATATTTACTTGTTTTAGGGCCAGTTCACACCACATGCAGTCCAGTGTGTTGTTTTTCTGCATCAAAAATGCATGGAAAGTAGGTTATATGGCTTTCAATGGCTTAGTTCACACCAGTGCAGTCAGTTCCAGTGTGTCCCAGCTCAGTTCTGCACTGAACTGTACTGGAACCTTATTTTAAGTAAAGAAAAAAAACTGCACTGGAGTACATCAAAAACGCGTCAAAAACACGCATGCAGAAAAACATCTGGAATGCATCCGGACTGCGTTTCTATGGTGTGAACTGGCCCTTAAACTTTTTTTTACATTTCTTCAATTGCTTTCTGTTTTCTGGCCTAGGCCAAAATGATGTAATACTGTACATCCCAGGAGTCTTCAGGTGCATTTTTTTCTTTCATCCAGAGAAGGGGAGGAGGGTTTTTTCAGCAATGCTCACCCTCCTGCTTGCATGCTTGAGCTAAGGGCAGATAGATTTCAAGAAGCAAGTGCATCTTAAATCATCTGTCCTTACTCTAGATATCTGAGTGCCTAACTGGCCTGCAGTCCAGACCTTTTACCAATTAAAAATATTTGGTGCATCTTGAAATGCAAAATACGGTAAAGAATACCTAGGACTGTTGAGCAGTTAGAATCCTATATCATAAAAAAATTGGACAACATTCCTCTCTTAAAACTCCAGAAACTGGCCTCCTCCATTCGCAGAGAGGGGATGCTGCACTGTGCTAAACATGGCCCTGTCCCAACTTTTTTGGGACATGTTGCCATGAATTTCAAAATGTCCTTATTTTTTTCTTGAAATGGTACAGTTTCGCAGTTGAAAAATTTGATATGTTTTCTATTTTCTATTCTGAATAAAATATTTGCAAATCATTGCATTTTTATATAGATTTACATAATTGGGATTGTAGATGCAAACGGCTTTCCTTTGGTGTTCAGGCTCATGATAAAGCATATACTGTGTACAATGTTTCCTAATGTTTCTGAGATAATACAACATCTAGACATGATTTTGGTATATAAACAACACATTGCAATCCAATTGGGCAGGCAAAAACAATTTCACACCACGTGTGATAGCCCATCATGGTCACACTCAGAAGAGGCAAACACTCTAAAACTTGCCCTTATTCGACTTAAATGTCATGGCTGATCTTATATGAATCGTTGTTGTTTGCTTTTCTTTAATCATTTTATATCCAACTAATATGTAATGATTTTTTTTATCTTATATTGTGTATTTGCACTACAGTGAACAGGGTGTACATTTAATTTAATGTTAGCCTTGCTTACTTCATGCTGGTGAGCTACTTTACATAAGATATATGAGACAAATAGAATTGCATTTGTTTACTCCTTTCTACCTACTGTATGCTCACTTTCGCTGGAAATGTACTTTGGTTACTTTGTATAATGACCTTCAATTTATTGTACATCTTATATATGTACTTTGTATTTGATAACCTAATAATAATATTATGCGTAAAGTGATATTAAAGGCTATATTTTTTTAACCCTCCTGGCGGTAATCCCGAGTGTGGCTCAGGGTTCATTTTCAGTGCCAAAAGCGGTAACCCTGAGCCACACCCGAGATTACACTGTAGTGTTACTTATGTTGTCCCTGCGATCCCCCCGTTGTCCTCCCCTGTGTCCTTCGCTTGCCGCCTTCTCACTGTATCCTTACTGCAGACAAGCACAGGGTGTAGCAAGATGGCAGCAATGGAACGTTGATTGCATTATTGAATTCAATTTATTATCATTATATTATTATTTTTTATAATTATTAATTATTTATTATATTATCATTTATGATTTTGTGTGTCAAACTTTATCATACCCGGGATGTCTACTAGACTCTTGTTTGGACAGATTTAAGTGAGTTATTCCTAAGAATTACAGGCCTACAATATAAAACAACAAATTTCCATGCAAGACAATGTACCACTTTGACATTCAAAATATTGACATAATCAGACCGCCAGGGAGGTTAAACAACAAATATGTCATACTTAGCTGCTCTGTGCAGTGGTTTTGCACAGAGCAGTCTGGATCCTCCTTTTTTCAGGTCCCCCACCAGCATTCCTGGCACCCCCCTCCTGCCATGTGCCTCCAGAGCAAGTAGATTGCTCTGGGGGCACCTGACCAGGCTCGCTCCCTAGCCACTGCTCTGTCTGTTCATTAAGACACAGAGCTGCAGCTTGTCTCTGCCACCTGTCTTGCCTCATTGGCTCACTGACTTTAATTGGCAGCAGCGGAAGTCAATGGCGCCTGCTGACGTCTCAGCCAGTGAGGAGGAAGATTCCCCAGAGAGCTGAGGCTCTCGTGCACATTGTTGGGTCGAGATGGGGCTCAGGTAAGTATTAGGGGGGCTGGGGGGAGCACAGAATACATTAAGGTAAAAAAACCTTCTGCCTTTAGAACCACTTAAAAAAAATAGAAAAATGTAAAAGAGGAAGATAAAGTGTTAAAGTGTATCTATAGCCAAAATATTTTTTAATACTTCTCGAGGAGGAATATTTTATTGCAAGAAGATAGCAGTCAAAAGGAGAAGCAAAATTACATTGTATCAGGAGCATAACAGTTTCCATGACATATATACAGTATGTCAGATCATCTGATACATCTGATCTGATTATACAAAAATAATATCTGTTACATAAACACCAAGTAGTAACTTTCCACTGTTATCACGGTGTTATTCAAAAAAGTAAATAATAAACTGTCAAAAATCCATGTCTGTGCATAAATGAACTCATAAAGAATATTCATGTTTCATGTATAAGAATTATATTGAAATAGTGATGGCCAATAGCTGCCAAGGGTTTACTTACACAAAGTTTGTTTCTGGTGTGAAAGTTGCTAATAAAAGGGATCAGTGATCAAGATGTGCAGGTAGTAGAGGGTGAAATTCATCTGTCTCAAATGTTATTGTATTTGGTGGTATATCCTCCTGTTTGTAGATCGCTTCCTTCTAGTGTAACTAATAGTTTTTAACCATTGCTTTAATTTGGGAGACAGAACCTGCAAATTTTGGGCACTAGTTTTTTAGCCGCATATGGAGTGTCATGAAGAAATATTCTAAAATATTAGTTCAGTTTGAGATGATGGGCAATGCCAAGCAAGCAGATCTTAAGGTCTAATGCCACTGGCGAGTCTGTCTCCAAGTAGAAGCTCTAAAATTTTTTGCCAGTAGCCATCAATTCTCATACATGTCTGCAGTAAGTGAAAAAAGGTACCAGGGGCCCACTGACCTTTGAGACAAAGTGGGTGGTGTCTGGGCATGTATTTAGACAGGTAGACTGAAGAAAAGCCCTGTGAACAATGTACAATTGAGTTAGCATGTCAGAGACTTTAAGGGTTGGTGTGGGTTTAGTAAGTACGTCAAAAAGAGGCCTATCGGGCAGTCCACCTTGGACATCACGGAATTGTTTCTGGGCTGTGTGATGGATTTGGGGGGGGGGAGCAGGTACCTAGTTTTGACATGTACCCAGCTGCTACTTACGCTCAGCCGCCTCCTCCTCTCTCCCTCTCTGCAATCTCCTGGGATACGTTACACTTCCCAGAAGATTGCGTGACCACTGAGAAGGCGCAGCGTGACTCACGCATGTTCATTGCACACCCGGCTGTGAAGCCACAAGCTGTCACAGCTGGGTACCCACGCTTGCAATGACTGAGCCGTGGAGAGGAGAGGGAGAGGAGTGGGGCTATGGGTGGCCACATCGCTGGACCGTGGGACAGGTGGGTGTGTTTATTAAGAGTCAGCAGCTACATTTTTTGTAGCTGCTGACTTTTAATAAACTTAAAAATGACTGGAACACCGATTTAAATATAGTGGAACAGCATATGGTTATGCTGGAACTCTTCTTTTTTTCCCATAATAATTTTATTTGTTTCAGGACTTAGAATATACAGTATCTGACAAAAGTGAGTACACCCCTCACATTTTTGTAAATATTTTATTCTATTTTTTCATGTGATAGCACTGAAGAAATGACACTTTGCTACAATGTAAAGTAGTGAGTGTACAGCTTGTATAGCAGTGTAAATTTGCTGTCCCCTCAAAATAACTCAACACACAGCCATCAATGTCTAAACCACTGGCAACAAAAGTGAGTACACCCCTAAGGGAAAATATCCAAAATTGGGTCCAATTAGCCATTTTCCCTCCCCGGTGCCATGTTACTTGTTAGTGTTACTAGGTCTGATGGGAAGCAGGTGAGTTAAATTTTGCGTTATTGTTTTTACTCTCTCATACTGGTCACTAGAAGTTCAACATGGCCTCTCATGACAAAGAACTCTCTGAGGATCTGAAATAAAGAATCGTTGCTCTACATAAAGATGGCCTAGGCTATAAGAAGATTGCCAAGAAACATAGAAACATAGAAAAGTGACGGCAGAAAAAGACTGAGTAGTCCATCGAGTCTGCCCCTTTTTATTTATTTATTTTTTTTTTTAATATATATATATATTTTTTTACATTAACCTTGTTGTCTGACTATGGATTTATGTTTATCCCAAGCATGTTTGAAGCCATTTACTGTTGACTGTCTCACAACCTCTGTTGGTAGTTTATTCCAATCATCAACCACCCTTTCAGTAAAATAATACTTTCTAAGATTAGTTTTGAACTTCCCCCAGTTAGTTTGAGGTCATGTCCCCGTGTTCTTGATTTTGGTTGCATATTGAAAAGACTGCCCTCCTGAACCTTATTCACCCCCTTGATGTATTTAAAGGTTTCAATCATGTCTCCCCTCTCCCTTCTTTCCTCCAGACTGTACATATTAAGTTCCTGAAGTCGCTCTTGATATGTTTTATCCCCCAGACCTTTCACCATTTTTGTTACCCATCTCTGAACTTGTTAAGACCCTGAAACTGAGCTGCAGAACAGTGACCAAGACCATACGGCGGTTTAACAGGACAGGTTCCACTCAGAACAGGCCTCGCCGTGGTCAACCAAAGTAGTTGAGTGCGAGTGCTCAGCGTCATATCCAGAGGTTATCTTTGGGAAATAGACGTATGAGTACTGCCAGCATTGCTGTGAGGTTGAAGGGATGGGGGGTCAGCCTGTCAGTGCTCAGACCATATGCCTCACACTGCATCAAATTGGTCTGCATGGCTGTTGTCCCAGAAGGAAGTGTTTTCTAAAGATGAAGCACAAGAAAGCCCACAAACAGTTTGCTGAGGACAAGCAGAATAAGGACATGGATTACTGGAACCATGTCCTGTGGTCTGCTGAGACCAAGATAAACTTATTTTGTTCAGATGGTGTCAAGCATGTGTGGTGGTAACCAGGTGAGGCGTACAAAGACAAGTGTGTCTTGCCTACAGTCAAGCATGGTGATGGGAGTGTCATGGTCTGGGGCTGCATGAGTGCTGCCAGCACTGGGGAGCCACAGTTCATTGAAGGAACCATGAATGCCAACATGTACTATGACATACTGAAGCAGAGCTTGATCCCCTCCCTTCACAGACTGGGCCGCAGCGCAGTATTCCAACATGATAACGACCCCAAACACACCTCCAAGATGACCACTGCCTTGCTAAAGAAGCTGAGGATAAAGGTGATGGGCTGGCCAAGCATGTTTCCAGACTTAAACCCTATTGAGCATCTGTGGGGCATCCTCAAACGGAAGGTGGAGAAGTGCAAGGTCTCTAACGTCCACCAGCTCTGTGATGTCATCATGGAGGAGTGGAAGAGGCAGTGGCAACCTGTGAAGCTCTGGTGAACTCTATGCCCAAAAAGGTTAAGGCAGTGCAAGAAAATAATGGTGGCCACACAAAATATTGACACTTTGGGCCCAATTTGGACATTTTCATTTAGGGGTGTACTCACTTTTGTTGCCAGTGGTTTAAACATTAATGGCTGTGTGTTGAGTTATTTTGAGGGGACAGCAAATTTACACTGTTATATAAGCTGTACACTCACTACTTTACATTGTAGCAAAGTATCATTTCCTCAGTGTTGTCACATGAAAAGATATAATAAAATATTTACAAAAATGTGAGGAGTGTACTCACTTTTGTGAGATACTGTACGTACAGTACAATATTCGTAAGATGATAACTAGATACAGAGATATCGCAGATATAATTTTAGACTTTGTTATCCACTTAAGAACATACAATAACTTTGGCAAACAAAGTAAGCAGTCTTTTAACCTATTTATAGGTTATTAATGCTAGTATGTTGATACTAACTTGTATAAACTTGACAACTACAGATTGTAAAGTCATTTTACTATCAACTAAAATTATAAACCAGAAAACAAGTTTACCGTGGTACCTATATTTAGTCGTATCTTTGGGTCGGGGCAGAGATAGAATTCACGTTTTTACCGAGAACCATAGTTTCCAGGCAGAGGAAAATTTTGCGAGTGTGCCATTTTGCATGGCTGAGTAGGGTTCATAGTCTATGACTAGATTTAGTTGTAATTTAACGTTTGAGATATTTGGGGTCAAGGAGCTTCTCCATTTACGCATAATTAGAAGTCTAGCAGTAAACAGTATATGCATAACTAAGGTTCTGAGTGTATGAGGGAAGAATTCTATACCCAAACTGAGAACCTCTAGAGAAGGGGAAGGAGTTGTTAGGATTCCATTAGGTCTGAAATGAGGGAGAATATTCTGTTCCAGAAGGAGTGAATGTTTGGGCATTCCTACAAGATGTGAATTAGAGAGCCTGCGTGGGAGCAGCCTCTCCAGCATTTGTTATAGTTTAGGTTGGAAAATTTGTACATTTGGATGCGTGTCAGGTACTATATTTGATGATTTTTTTGTGAGAGTTCCCAATAGTTAACACACTTGGAGGTTTTGCAATTATATTGGATGGCTGTCTTCCGCTGGTGGTCAGTGAATGAGCAACGGAGATCTTTCTCCCACCTTTTGAGAGCAGAAGTTTTAAAAAATATAGTTTTGTCATGTAAGAGATTATATAGAAGGGTAATCCCTTTCAGATTGGGAGTAATGGATGTCCAAAAAACCCATGCCTTGATAGGTACTTTGACAGTTAAGTTGGGGTTTTTATGTAGGAATGAAGCAATTTGCTTATATGTGTAAGAACCTAGCGGGGGTATATGATGATTTGATTGTATGATTGGGAAAGGAAGAAGCTGGTTATCACGTAGTAAAATGTTTAATGGTTGGCTCCTGATTTGTGCCCAGTATTTTAGAGAGAGTTCGGGAAGTAGAAATCTAAGTCTTTCTAGGGGATTGGAATGGTTTGATCGTTACTTGCTGGGGTTACATTATGAGAAAAATGTCCACACCTGTAGTGCAGCGGAGATTGTGGGGTGATCTGATTTCCTGTCTTTGAAGGATATTGATTGGGCTATTAAGAGAGAACTTAGATCGCCTTCTGGTATAAAGGTTTGCTCAATAAATCGCCATTGCTTTTTGAGTGAGGGTGTGAACCAGGGTCTGATTTGGTCCAGTATCACTGCTGCATGGTAATCTTTTATGTCGGGAAAGCTCATACCTTCGGCTGATTTCTGTTTTATAATAGTTGCATAGGGGCATCGTGGTTTCCTATTTGACCAGACAAAAGAAATTATAATGCATTTTTGGGTGCTAAAGAAAGAATCTGGGAGAGCTATAGGCAGGGCTCTGTATAGGTATAGTATGGAACTCTTCTTCTTCTTCTTCAAAAAGTTTAATCATATTATACCCATTTTAAACCAGAGCTCATGGTGAGGACATTAGAGGAATTCAAGTAAAATATTATTGTTTGGGAATTTGTTAAAAAAATGCATAGCTTCTTTACCTTAGAATCCCATATTTTAAAGGATAGAAGTAACATTTGGTTGGGTATAGGTTTAAAATATAGTACCTTTGAAACCTCAAGATATAAGGTATAATGGGTCAGGAAACCCAAAGGCATCAAGTAAGATGTAAGGATCTGGTCATTTCAGTGCTCCTTCAATAATATATTTGTCATAGCTGCAAAGCTGTGTGTCAGGATCAAGAGTGAGTTTCACACTCACCCTGCCTTTCCCCCCACTGCTTGGCAGTTCTTGCATCTTGCTGGCAAATGAGGACAGTGGCACTCTGCACAGTCCCATGCTGGGCTGCCCTAGTGATCCATCAGCCAGACTATGTATGTGTAAAAGCAGCCACTGATAGACGCACAGAGCTGCAACTCTGAGTGTTCTGTCGCTATTAGAAATGAATGATAATGCAGAGCTGTGGCTCTGTGTAATGTATCTGCAACCGCTTGTATACTTAACATGGCATTGGTGGATACTTTACACAGAGCCATGGCTCTGAGTGATCTTTTACTATTATATAGTGACAGATCACTCGGCATAGAGAGAGCAGAGCTCTGTGCTGGCTGAACATCCTCCCACAGGAATATCCATAATCTGGGCTTCAGAAAGGGGTGGAGCTACATCAGAACAGGACCGAGCTCTATTTGCACTTGGGCCTCTGGTGAGCTATATAAAATTTAAAAGAATTGAATGATGCCCAAAGCTAATTGTAAGAGGGGGGGTCCCTGATCTACCAAATAAAGGCTTATGTAATTTGCATACAGTCCAACCATGTCTACATGAGTATTACTTCATAGACCATTAGACCATTTATTCTAGGATGTGTTCGTAAGTATTGTGATGAAGCCGTATAATAAGGGAGAAACTGGACAATCCTGCCATGTTCCTATGGTCGAGGGACAAGGGCTACCCATTAACTACTTGTCTACTGGGCACTTTCACCCCCTTCCTGCTCAGGCCAATGTTCAGCTTTCGGTGCTGTCACACTCTGAATGACATTTGCACGGTCATGCTACACTGTACATTCTACAAAAATAGACCTTTATTTTGGTGGTATTTTATCACCACTGGGTTTTTTTATTTTTTGCTATATAAATGAAAAAAGACCAAACATTTTGAAAAAGAAAAGTTTTTCATAGTTTGTTATAAAATTTTGCAAACAGGTAATTATTCTCCTTCACTGATGTGTGCTGATGAGGCTGCACTGATGGGCACTGATAGGCTGCACTGATGGCAGTTCTGATGAGGCGGCACTGGTGGACATGGATGAGGAGGCACTGATGAGGCGGCACTGATAGGTGGCACTGATGGGCACTGATAGGTGGCACTGATGGGCACTGATAGGTGACAGGGATGGGCACTGATAGGAGGCACTGAAGAGAACTGAAAGGCAGAACTGATGGGTACTGATAGGTGGCACTGATGGGCACTGATAGACAGCACTGATAGGTGACACTGATGAGGAGGCACTAATGGGCACACATTGGCAGCACTGATGGACCCTGATTGGCAGCACTGATGAGCACTGGTGGGCACTGATTGGCAGCACTGGTGAGCACTGATAGGCAGCACTGGTGGGCAATGTTTGGACCCCACTGATAATAAGGACACTGATAAGCAGTGCCCTGCTTATCAATGTAGATGTCCCTTTCACACGAGTCAGTTATCGGCGCTCCTCTCTTCACACTGTCAGAGTGAGGAAAAGAATGCCAATAACTGGCTTGTGTTTACTTCATGTCCCTCAAGGGACTCCTGCCTGGGATAGGCTCTACCTCAGGCCGGGACTCAGGTGGCTGCCCTGGAAGGATCCTTCCACAGGACAAGTTGGAGGAGGCTCTTCAGAGAGGCAGTAGGAGAAAGGAAGGACACAGTAAAGTAGATCAGGAAATTAAATGGTTTAGATTAGATTACTGCACTACAATCCTACTACAGTAACAAACTCTCAGTGGCCCTATAGTGGTTGCTGCCTCTCACCTAAATAGTACCCCAATACTACAAAAAAAAGTAAAAAAAATGGTGAAGCGCAAACGTTAAATGTTATGCATTTATGATGCTAATACAGTGCCACCATGTGACTAAAGTGCAAAGTGCAGCTACATAAATACATCAAAACATAAATCTCATAACATTGTGACTATACATAAATACTGAAAATCAGAGTAGAATAAAATCACGCCACTAGCAGTGGTTAAAAAAACACTTCATCAAAACAGTCCGTGTATCAAATTCTTCATGTGCAAACTCATACAAAAGTGCTTGGAAGAAAGTGCTCGGTAAAAAGTGCTGATATGCAGGATTTGCAAGGTAGCATACACCGCAACTCTTCAACGTGGGACCACACACCACCACCGGTCACTCTATATGTTCACCTCCATTTGCGACCCCTGCTGGACCAAGTCGCACTTTCCCCTTAGGGGCAATATCCTCCTACTGCACAATGCAGATGAGACTCCAGTATATTTACTGCGGCAGTGTGGTTGTATTCCGCGAATCACCGTATATAAGCGGCGATCCGCGCGTGTGCAGCTAGGGGGCGAGGGTGCACTGCCGGCGGCACGCTCTCGTTTATGCCACCGGGAGCCGCGATGACCTGCCAGAGGGAAAGAAAGGGGAGCCGCCGTTGTAAACACGGCGGTTCCCCGTTCTGTCAGGCGGCATGTAAGAGATCTACTGATCCCTGTCACTGGGATTATTTAGACCTCTTATGCTACTGACAGCCCAGCCCCCTCACAGTTAGAACACGCCTAGGGAACACAGTTAACCCCTAGATCTCCCCCTGCATGTTAACCCCTTCACTGCCAATGACATTTATACAGTAATCAGTGGATATTTACATTTCTGATCGCTGTATAAATGTCATTGGTCCCAAAAAAGTGTAAAAAATGTCCGACATGTCCGCCCCAATATCAAAGTCACCGCCATTACTAGTAGAAAAAAAAAATGTACAAGACGCCAGAAACAAATTCTCATGGTTCGCAAACGCAGCAACTTTTGCGCAAACCAATCAATAAACGCCGATTGCGATTTTTTTTTAACTGTGTTAAACTTTAACTAAAACCGGGAGAACCCATACTACTGTTCTACAATCATCTGGAAACTGTGTGTTAAACTTTAACTAAAACCGGGAGAAACCATACTACTGTTCTACAATCATCTGGAAACTGTGTGTTAAACTTTAACTAAAACTGGACGAACCCATATCACTGTTCTAAAATCATCTAAAAACTGTGTGTGAAACTATAGCAGAGCGAACCCATATCACTGTTCTAAAATCATCTAAAAACTGTGTGTGAAACTATAGCAGAGCGAACCCATATCCCTGTTCTTCTCTCTGCTATAGTTTCACACACAGTTTTTAGATGATTTTAGAACAGGGATATGACTTCTCCTAGTTTTAGTTTAAGTTTAACACACAGTTTACAGATGATTGTAGAACAGTAGTATGGGTTCTCCTGGTTTTAGTTAAAGTTTAACACACAGTTTCCAGATGATTGTAGGACAGTAGTATGGGTTCTCCCGGTTTTAGTTAAAGTTTAACACACAGTTTACAGATGATTGTACAACAGTAGTATGGGTTCTCCCAGTTCTAGTTAAAGTTTAACACACAGTTTCCAGATGATTGTAGAACAGTAGTATGGGTTCTCCCGGTTTTACTTAAAGTTTAACACACAGTTTCCAGATGATTGTAGAACAGTGATATGGGTTCTCCCGGCTTATTTATACTTTTTTCACACAGTTTGAAGATGATTTTAGAACACTAATATGACTTCCCTGTGGCTGATATAGGGGTTTTCACACACACTTTGATGATGATTTTAGAACACTAATCTTTCCCTTAAAGCAACAGCTGGAACCTTTCCCTGTAAAACTTGATGATTTTAGAACACTAATCTTTCCCTTAAAGCAACAGCTGGAACCTTTCCCTGTACAACTTGGAGATGATTTTAGAAGAATAATCTTTCCCTTAAAGCAACAGACTCTACCTAGTCCAGTCAGATCGTTCTGTGCAGCAGGATGAGGTGTGAAATCTGTCTCTCAAAGCACCAGTACTAGTATCTCTCCCTAGTCCAGTCAGATCGTTCTGTGCAGCAGGATGAGGTGTGAAATCTGTCTCTCAAAGCACCAGTACTAGTATCTCTCCCTAGTCCACAATCAGATCTGTCTCTTATACAC
>BLSH010504721.1:454222-464268 GCA_018402905.1 Glandirana rugosa
CCACAACGGTCTATCACCGAAAGATATCTCTAGACACCACTAAACTTTCAAACAACGCTAGTTTGCCTGTAGGTTTTTTAGTTAGCGTACAAATTGTGATACAGACCACTTAGTGTTCAAGTAGAGTAAGAGTAAGTTTATTGAGTTTTTACTTAGGTTCCAAGGGTAGGACAGCAGATGTTACTTCTAGTTTAGTAGATATATTGCTTTTATTTCTGCGTATTCTAGAGATTTGCCCAAGGACTTAGGTATCTACACGCTCACGAGGGTGGTTGGGTATTTCTCCAACCGGTCGCTGCCCCTTTTGAGCCATGTGTAGCGACGGGGGGAGGTAACATCTTTTTTTTTTCTGGTTTCAATTTGGAAACACGTGTCTTTATCCTGGATGTGCTTCACTACCTACTCACCTATAATTTTTTTATGTTTAATGGAGATTTTTTTCTACAATGGAGGGGGGCAGCGATGTGTACCGAGTTTTCCCCGTCGCTGGCCAACCTCTTTATGGGTTGGTGGGAGCACTCGCACATCTATGGATTCAGGAACCCGTTTAGAGATCTTATGCGTCTTTATTTTCGTTATATAGATGATTTGATCTTCATTGTAGACGACAGGATGGGAACCTTGGATTCATTTTTGAGTTATTTGAATGAGAATGAGATGAACTTGTGATTCACCAGACATAGTGTTAAACATGCGATTGATTTTTTGGATGTCCGTTTGATCGCAACAAACTTTCAAATCACCACAGATCTCTATAGAAAGCCACTATCTGGCAACACCTTATTGAGAGCAGATTCCGGACACCCCCGACACACAATTAAAGGAATACAGTGGGTCAATTTTTGAGGGTTCGCCGGATATGCAGTACACAGGATGCCTATACCAAACAGTCTGCAGCTTTGTACCAATGTTTCCTTGCTAGGGATTACCCCCGGTGGATGTTGGATAGGGCCATCCACATTGCCAACTCTACAGATAGGATTCATTTGTTGAGGGGTAAGAGAAGGAATGGAAGGGCTACACGTGGGGAAAACAATACATTCAATAAAAGGTTAAATTTGAGTACCCCATTTAGTTCAGAATTTGGTGAAATCAGAGCAATTATACATAAGTATTTGCCTGTTATCCATGAGGATTCCACTTGTGCTGACCTTTTGAAAGATGGCGTCAACATAGTATCTAGACGAGCCCCCACATTGGGTAATTATCTGTCCACAAGTCCGTTTGAACCCACAAAGAAACAGCCCTATAATTGGTTACACTTCAGAGGCAATTTTCGTTGTGGTAGTACCTGTTGTCCTTGTTGTGATCACATTATTGTGGGAGAAATTGTACGATCTAATTCCACCAACAAAGAACATAAAATTTGATCATTTTATAATTGCAATACTAAATATGTGGTGTACATTATCACGTGCAAACTATGTAACATCCAATATATTGGTCGAACAACAAGGAGACTAACAGACAGTGTGGGTAAGGATAGAGACAAGTCGACCAATGTGGGACACCATTTTATATATTTATTTTTTTTAACAGCTTTTATTTAGAATAATCAACATACAGAGTGGAACGAAGTGAAGACTAACTTGGTAGTACATATTCGAAAGTCAAAACAGATTACCAAAGTGATAAGATAAGATAAGATAAGATATGTGATTTTATGGAACCGTATGATGGCTTTACAATCAGAGGCGCTAGAGTGAGCGCGAGAGGAGGGTGGTTAAGGAGTGGACATTGAGAGGATCTCGATTGACCCGTCTACCCCCCAGACACCCCTTTTGGGAACACACTGTGTCAAGGAGGGTGAGGGTCAGGGGAATCCTGAAAGTCCTATGAGAGCTTCGAGAATAGGGAAAGCTACGGTTTCATTAATACTTTAGAAATATAGAATGAGAATATCATAAACAGTGTCTGTATAAAGCTGAAACAAATAGTAGAGAGGGAAAAGGAAAAGAAAGGAAAGGAGGAGAGTTAGAGAAGAGAACTGGGGAAAGGGGAGAGGGGAGAAGAGGGGGGAACGAAGGGGGGGGGAGAATAGAACAGACCGAGTCCGTGGGGGAGAATCCAAACAGTCGCTCCAGGAATCAGATTAGTGGGAGGGGAGGGATGGGAAGACTCACCATGGCAGCAGAACCTCTTTCTGAAAGGGTTGAGGGAGGAATTTGTCAATCCAGGGTTTCCAGAGCCGCTCAAATTTAGGTATGAGGTCTTTATCGATGGCGTCTAATTTTGCGTGGATCATATAAGACGTTACTCTATGCTTTACTTCTGGAATCGCTAAAGAAGGTGATTTCCATGACTTAGCTATGGTTTGTTTGGCGGCAGTAAAGAGGGGAATTAGGCGTGAGAATTGTTTACGTGTGAGGCTATCGGGTTTGATAAGGAGGAGGGCAATAGTGGGGTCAGGGTCCAGTGGGGTATCGATTAATTGTGACGCAATATGGAAAATGGAGTACCAGAAAGTGCGTGCTAGGGAGCAGGTCCATCAGATATGGAAGAAGGTCCCTGGTTCAGTACAACCTCGAAAGCAGAGTGGGGAGTATGATGGGACGTATTTAGCTATTTGTGATGGGACTAAATACCACCTGGTTAGGACTTTGTAGTTGGTTTCTAATACCAGGGCACAAGGTAAGGAAGATTTGATTGTGGCCCACGCTGTGGCCCACTGGGCTCGATCAAGGGGGGATCCCAGATCACCCTCCCATTTCTGGGTGTAGGAAGGTAATGAGGGGTATGTGGTGAAGAGAAGTTGTGAATAAAGCGAGGAGATGATCCCTTTGGCGTGGGGGTTTTTATCACAAAGATTTTCAAAAGAAGTGGAGGTGTTATAGGGGGCATTGTTCAATAGAGTCGGTGCCTAGAAGTTTTTAATCTGTAGGTATCAGAATATCTCTGATTGTGGGATGTCGTATTTATCTTTCAGTTCCTGAAAAGATAAAAATTAGTTTGGGGATACCAGGTTTTGGAGCCTGAGAAGACCAAGGCCTGTCCAGGCCTGGAAAGCTTTGGGGGATTCCCAGGCGGGTGGGAAAGCAGGGTTTCAGAGAAATGATAGGAGTGGGTTATGGGGGGATTGGAGGTTGTGTTTTGTTTTTAGCTTGTCCCACAGCGTGGTGTAATGTTTTGTGATCGTGTTAGTGAGTGCAGGGCGATCTTTTGGGTTAAGCCATAAAAGGTTGGAAAGGGAGGCAGGATCGCAGTCAACTGCTTCTATGGCGACCCACAGAGGGATTTCCTGAGTGGTGTGGTAATTTGGGAGGGACGCTAATTGGGCTGCTTTGTAATACTCAGACCCCCACTCAGCTTGGGGAGAAAGAGGGTGTGTTTAGAGACTCTAGGTTTGGTTGAACCCCAGATAAATTTTATTGTCCTTGATTGAAGGATGCGGAGATAATATGTTGGGATTGATATGGGGAGGACTCTGAAGAAATATAAAAGTTTAGGGAGGATGCACATTTTCACCACTGCAATTCTGCCAAGCCAGGAAAGGGGTAAAGAGGCCCATTGGTTCATAAGGTTTGAAATTGTTTTTAATATAGGGGGGAGGTTGAGTGGAAAGAGAAGAGACGGATCAGCTGGGAGGTGGATCCCTAGGTAGGGGATTGATTTTATTTCCCAGGGGAAAGGAAGGGCCACTTGCACTGAAGCAAGCTCAGATGGGGATAGGGTAATGCGTAATGCCTTGGATTTTTGCATATTAACTACTAAGCCAGAAATTTTGGAGAAGGTGTTGAGGGTATGAATTAGGTTAGGGCCAGAGATGGTAGGGGAGGAGAGAAATAGGAGGGTGTCATCTGCGAATAGGCAGAGTTTGTGACAAACTCCGCCGAGTTCAATGCCTTTAATGGATTGGTTAGATCTGATCTGCGCTGCCAGGGGTTCAATGGCCAGCGTAAAGAGAAGAGGCGAAAGCCCTGTCTCGTTCCCCTTTCAATGCTGAATTTTTGTGATTTGTAGCCAGCGTACCTGACATACACTTTTGGGTTACTATAGAGTGCATCAACCCAGCCGAGAAACTGTGGACCGAAAGCCCAGTGCCGTAGGGCGTGAAGGAGATAGGGCCAAGACAGGGTGTCAAAGGCTTTGGTTATATCAAGCGATAGGAAGTATGCTGGGATGTGTCATTTTCTGGCTGCGAGGGCAATGAGGGTAGCTCGGCGGATGTTATCGCTAGTTTGTTGGAGGGGTATAAATCCCGTTTGATCTTTGTGGATCAGTCTGCCTAAAAATGTGTTCAGTCGCGTGGCAAGTATTTTGGTCAAGAGTTTTATATCTAAGTTTAATAATGAGATTGGGCGAAAGTTAGAAGGGAGGGATATATCTGAATTCGGTTTTGGGATCATGCTAATAATAGCTGTTAGCGATTCTTCTCTAAATCTATGGCCATCCAGGATCGAGTTAAAGGCCTTGGATAAAGGTGGGGTGAGGAGTTCTGGGAAGGCTCGGTAGTAATTCACTGTGAATCCGTCTGGACCTGGGGACTTGTTTGCTTTTAACTGTTTAATAGCTGCTATAACTTCCTCAGTAGTGATAGGGTTATCCAGCAGCGTGCGTTCTGCTTGCGTCACTTGGGGAAGGTTTATTTGTGCGAAAAACGTATCGGTTTCAGACGAGTTATAGGGGGATTTCTGTGCATAGAGAGAGCTAAGGTGGTTTTGAAATTTGTTAGCTATTCTTAATGGGTTGCTGGTGAAGGAGTCTGCCCGATTTTTATCTAATGGGCTTGAACGGGTTGTTTAGTCGCTTCAGGGTGTGGGCTAGGGGAGCGCCTGGTCTATTTGCTTTCATGTAGCTTATGTGTCTTAGTTTCTGGTGTAGGGTGTTGGCCATCATCGGTTAGGAAGAGATCAAGGTGCAATTTTGCCATGTCGAGAGCAGATTTATTATTAGCATTGGGATTGGATGTGAACGAAGTGTGGGCTATTAGATAGTTTTGTTCGAGGGTATCCGCTAAGTCTTTGCGTTCTTTCTTGAGGAGGTAAGCGTGTTTCTGAAAGGTATTACGAATGGATGGTTTGTGGGCTTCCCAGAGAGTGATTGGGGAGATGTCAGAATTAAGGGTGAAATATTCTCGGAGAGACTGTTCTATGGGAAGTTTGTGTGAGGGATGATTGAGAAGGTCCTTGGGGAGGGACCAGGTAGTGTCGTGCGATTTGGGTAATATGGATGATAGAGATGTCAGTATAGCACAATGATCAGTCCAGGGCACAGGAAGAATTTGGGATAAGAGAATTTCAGGGGATAGTTGTATAGGTGACAGAATGTGGTCTATTCGTGAAAATATTTTATGTGGGTGGGAGTAGTGAGAGAACCTTTTTTTCCCGGGGTTGGCTTCACGCCAAGTATCCACTAAGTGAAATTGATTTAGGAGAAGCTGGAGGGAATGTTTATGATGAGAGGTAGTGGGAGAATAGGGTGATTTATCTAGATAGGGATGAATAACTTGGTTCGAGTCTCCACAGATGATAAACGTTCCAAATTTACATCTATCTATTGTGTGTAAGAGGTGAGAAAGGAAGGGGAGGGGTTTTTTGTTAGGAGGATAATAAGAAGCGATAGTGATTTCCATATCTGAGAGTACACCTATTATGATAATGTATCTCCCTTCTGGATCTTTGGTTTCTGACCTAAGAGCAAAGGGAGTGGATTTGTGGATAGCGATGAGTGTACCGCGTTTTTTAGTCGAGGCGGGGGCTGAAAATATTTGGGGGTAGGAGTTGTAGAAGAGTTTGGGAGTATTGTGCGCTGGGAAGTGGGTTTCCTGTAAACACACTAAGTGTGCTTTCTGTTTTTGGAAGAAGTTGAACGCTTTAGTGCGTTTCTGGGGGACATTGAAACCCTGGACATTTAATGACAACACATTTAGGGGGACCATGGTGAGAGTAGAGTGGATAGGAGCTTACCTGAGGGGATTGGAAGAGGACTGTTTGAAGACCACCACGAGGACTCGTTGAGAGAAGGAGGGAGAAGTAGCATCGCTAGAAGGAAAAGAGAGAGGGAAACAAATAAAACATTATTAGAGAACATGGTATAACCTATACAAAGGTTAAAAGAGCATGTTAACAGAGAAAAAACAAAGAAAACTGAAAAAAATTGAAAAAACTGGAAAAGGGCCCCAGGACCAGGATAAAGATTCCCAATCTGAGGAAAAAGGTCCCGCATCGAGGGTCCACATATTAAGAGTGGGCCCGCGAGGGGGAGTGGAGTGGAGCGCATGGTACCTCCTTGAGGGGAGTACCGGCTATACGGGGGGAGGTATAAGTAAACAGGAGAAATGGGCTTAATTCTGAACTGCCCAACATCAGGGATGTGAAAATATTGTCTGGTTGTAGGAGCTGGAGGTGAGGGGGGATGGGAAGTGTCCAAAGTGGGGGCAAAGTACCCATGTACAGTCAGAGACTGTATAATAGGAGAGGATAGACGGAGGTCCATCACAAAGGTGGTGGTATAAAGAAGGGATGCGGGCAGGTCTTTGCCGTGCGGAAAAAGCGGGGCTCCTGGTGAGCAAGGTATAAAGTTATAGATAAGTTCTTGGTATGATTTCCTGGCAAGAGAAGAGCGTCCTGGTGGACGAAGATTAGACCATAGGAGGAATAAGTCGGTGGGATCAGTCCATCGAGTCGTCTTGTCCATGGGGTGGAGAGGTCAGCCGACTTCTTTTGTGGAGATAGGTGTTGTTGGAGGAGCCTGCAGGGGGCAGGGGCTTGCGAGGAGAGGATGAGGCGAAACGGCGCCTAGAAGCTCCAGAGTTCTGGGGGGCGTCTGAGAGGTCAAGGTCTTGTAGGGTTTGCGAGAGTTCATCTTGAGATTTGCATCTGTATTTGGAGCCTTGGTATGAGAAACGGATGGAAAATGGGAAGCCCCATTGGTAAGAAATGCCATGTTTTTGGAATTCTTGAAGCAGCGGTTTCATGGCTTTGCGTTTGGAGATGGTGGACTGAGGCAGGTCAGCATAGAGTTGGTAGCTATGGCCCTGGAATATCAGGGATTCTTTTCTGCGGGCAGCTTCTATCAGTTGTTCCTTGGTCCTGAAGTAGTGGAACTTTGCCACTATGTCCCTGGGGGGGCCATCTTGTTTTTTGGGGATGAGGGCTCTATGGATGTGGTCCATCTCCAGACGTTCGATGGGAATGGAGGGAAGCAATTCCTGGAATAGGGCGGTGGCGGTTGAGTGCAGATCAATCACGGTCTCAGGAATTCCACGGATGCGAATATTAGACCATCGTGCCCTATTCTCATAATCCTCTAGTCTGGAGAGAAGGGTGAGGTTTTCCTCTTTGAGGTTCTCTAGTTCAGATGAGTGATCATTAACAAGGGCTTCTATATCATCCACTTTATCTTCTAATGCTGCAGTGCGGGCCCCTAGTTCCCTGATTTCTTTAGAAAGGCTGGATGTAATATAATCAGACGTTTGCTTCAATGCTTTATGCAGTATCCGTTCAAATTGCTGCAGGATCTCTGGGGGGCAGCTAGCTGGCTTAAAGTGGGGCTGGGACTAACAGGGTACTCACTGTCAGTGTCTTCCAGGATTTCAGGCTGAGAGGGCTGCTGTTTTGTAGAGCGGTGTCCCTTCCCTGGAGAAGCGCGTGCTGCTGGGGAGGAGGATGGCGCCGCCATCTTGATGTGTGCTTTGCTGAAGGCCTTCCTGATTGTGGCCATGTTTAATTTGTTCCTGGAGTGCCGTAGGACCATGCCGGGCGGTCCGGAACACTCCTTAGGTTGTTGGCGGATGACTGAGCCGGGATTAGAGGGCAGCAGCAGATAACTCCTGGTGCTATGTGGCCGGAGATCCCCTGAAGGAGCTGAGCTCTAGTCGTGCATGACGGGCACGCTAGGGCCGCGCATGCGCTCTCCGTGGGACACCATTTTAAAGATTCACATGGGGGTGTTCTTTCTGCAGTGGGAGTACAAATCTTGGAGAAAGTGGTTTTGCCTAAAAGGGGAGGCGATATTTTCAAACTGTTGTGTAGGAGAGAAGACTTTTGGATCTTTTATTTCAAAACTCGTATTCCATATGGCTTGAATTATGAATGGAATATCACCCAATTTTATGACTAAGTACAGATTGCTTACCCCCTACACAAATATGTTTGTAAATCCACAATCTTACAACTTGGAACTTTAGTCTGATTCCACATTATCTTCCCTGCCTCTCCCCCCCTTTTTCCTCTACCCCCCCTTCTCCCCCCCTCCTTCCTTCCCCCTCCCTTGCAGTACATCCTTGTGTTTTAGGGGATACATGTGCATGTGCTGTTTTATTGGTTTATTTAATTTTTTGTATATTGATGCACGGGCACTGTGTCTCCTCTCTCTAGGAATCTGCATTTGTTAGGAGCTACATATCGGACATTGTGCTGATCAAGAAGAGGTTTATTTTGTGTCCACACATATGTTACGACCTGAGTTGATGGATATTCCTTTATGACAATATAGAGGAGACGGACTGTTGGCCTTCTTTATATCACACTGACACATGTCCCATTTTCCTAATGGATAGATATCCATATATGATGTACAATATAATAAAAATAAATAATGGATTTTGATAATAATAAGTCTGCCTTTTAGGTTTTTGCACTAAGCTAGGCAATTTCAGTAGCCCTGCAAATTTTTAAATTTTTTTATTTTTTTTATTTTTTTTTGTCGGTAGGGGAAATGGATATAATAATATGGGTACTTGGTCGGCTGCAGGTATTTGTAGTGGTTTACTACCGATCTTTACATATATGGTCGCTGTTGGTGCAATTCTAGCCATATACATTCAGATGGCTTGCTTTTCTTTCTTTCTTCTTATACTTTAGTCCAACGTGAATTTGATTAATATGTCACAAAAGTGAGGGCTTTTTTGATGTATTTCCCATACATCTACTGCTCTCCATGCCATAGGGACTGGACAGGTGCCTGTTGCGGTGTTTTGTGGCATGTGCAGTGGAGGCATTTTTCACTGAGTATCACTTTGGACGGCTATGAGTAATGGCTTGATTTCCCCTCACACATAGGACTATCTGAGTATTGCCTTTGGATGGCTATGAACAATGGTTTGGGATTTACCCCCTATTTACAGGACGATTTGACCGGACAGCTACTCTTATATGATCTAAGTAGAGTGCCATTTGTTGCGGATATTGATCACCCACCTAAATCTGTTTTTGAAAATTGTTTTGAATCGCTGTAGTCCATTGACACATGTGTCCTATATATTTATCAACCTGTATGCTACAAAGGATCGGATGGGTGTCTGCTGTGGTGCCTGGAGCGTGTGAAGAGTGAGTACTGTTTCCACTAAATATCGCTTTTGGACGGTTGTTAGCAATGGTTTGGAATTTTGCCCCACAGACAGGAAGATCTGATTGATAAAATGATTCCCATATGATCTAGCTTAAAATTTAAAGTATAGCGCCACCTACTGTGGCTTTTGATCATCTACCTAGACCTGTTTGGATTTTTCCAACTCATTGTAGTCGTTGGGACATACACAGATCATTTTCCGAGGTGTCTACAGCTGATCGGATCGGTCGGTGTAGTTCATGGATAGAAATCTGGATCTATGTAAGTATCCTGGGCATATCAGACGGGTGTTTATTGCGGTGTTCGCAGCGCATGTAGTGGTGGTGATTAGTGTTGAGCGAACCCGGACTGTAACGTTCGGGTCCGTACCGAACTTTTGGGTGTCCGTGGCACGGACCCGGACCCGGACATTTCAAAAATCGTTCGGGTTCGGTCCGGGGTTCTGCTATTTTACTCCACGTGTTGAGAAGCTGCAAGGCAGCCAATCAACAAGCGTTTCACTGGTTTGCCCTTAGAAGCCATCACAGCCATGCCTACTAATGGCATGGCTGTGATTGGCCGGTGCATCATGTGACCCAGCCTCTTTATAAGCTGGAGTCACAGTGCTGCAGTCACATGCTCCTTGGGTTAGTGTAGGGAAAGGTAGCTGACGGCGTGAGGGACAGATTTTAGCCATTTTAAGACCTGATCCTGCATCCTGAGATAGATTACTTTACTACTGCTGTCTGTGCTGTTGCTCTGAGGACAGATAGCAG
>BLSH010504721.1:468998-493426 GCA_018402905.1 Glandirana rugosa
GATGTTTTTTTACCCCTGTCCCTTTATTGACATTTATAAAAATTTTTTCACAGTTTGAAGATGATCCACATTCACCTCCATTTTTGCTTTTTTTATGTTTTTATTTTTTTAAAAATATTTACAGTTATTTCCCTGTCCCCATTTTTTTGTAGGACACTTACCCTACCCTTACCCCCATTTTACTTCCTTTTGCAGCCCTCTAGGGCTTTCCAGGACTTTGTTACAGCCATTTTTGTGCATAAAAGTTCGGGTCCCCATTGATTTCAATGGGGTTCGTTGTCCGTGCGATCGTTCGGGTTCCGTCCGGACCCGGACCCGGACTTTGTCCCGAAGTTCGGACGGACCAGCAGAACCCGAACTTCCAGAGGTTCGCTCAACTCTAGTGGTGATATCTTCCCAGTGAGCATTGCTTTGGAATGGTTGTTAGTAATGGTTTGGGATTTTTGCCCCATAGACAGGACAATCTGACTGAAAAAGCGGCTCTAATACGATCTAGTTTGAGGCGGAATGCCACTTGTTGTGGCTATTTCACATTTGCCTAGATTTGTCTTGATCTCTTTAACTCGTTTTATTTGTTGGGACATACACATACAATTTGTAGCCAATCGGATTGGTTGGTGTAGTTTATTTTTCACATAGTTTTTTTTTTTTTTTTTAAATCCAGGTTTGTGTCAGCATCCCGGGTATGTGAACTGAGACTGCATGCAGCAACAGTTAAGCACTGGTATATAAATCAATTAGGATGTGTATATATTTTTTATATGTTGCTGCTTGCTGTCCAGGGATGAATTTGGGATCTTATCCAGTTTATGTACCACCACAATTTATATACTATACATTAACATACATGCAGGTCACACCTATATTAAAAGATTTGATTCTCTATGTTATATTTTATTTTGATTTTTTTTGTCTCAATTGTATATGCATGTTTTGTAACCGCCCTGCATGGTGGTCGGTGTGTATGTGGTTGTTTATATATGTTTAATTACATTGTTACATGGGATTACCATCTTAAAATTGTTTGCCTATGAAACCATATGTAGCAAATTTTTGGCAACGATGTTAACACAAGAGAAAAAATATTGTTCTTTTCTGTATATGTTCTTGGAATATGGGACATTATGTATCTTTTATGCACAATGTTATCTATATATGTTTTTAAACAGAGTTGTTTTTCATTGTTTCACATGTTCAGGTGTTGTGCATAATTATGATAATTGTCATCAGCTGTTTTAGAGGGGGATATAACTTTTTGAGTCTGAAGCCTCAAATAGCTGATCATTTGTGTACTGTCTTTGTAATGATTAAGCTTGTGGTGTACGAGTGAAACGCGTCTACCTCCTTTCCTGTATATGGCTATTTGATGAATAAAATTTCAAGCTGCTAAAATTTATTCGTGGAGTGCCGCCTACCCTTTCTTTTGAGTCTACATGCAATGTGGTGGCGAGCCGGGGCGTGCACCTACGTGGGTCTGGCTGTCGGCTTGAGCGGTGTGTTCCTACTTTTAATTGGACCGAATCCGAATCTTGCCAGAACCCACCATAGATAATGCCATTCTAGGCTATCAAAAGCTTTTGTTACGTCCAATGCCATCATAGCCCTTCCTGTATTAATTGTTGGTATTTGTAAATTCAGGTATGCTCGCCTTATGTTGACATTGGTAGTTCTGTCGTGCATGAATCCCGACTGGTCTGGATGTATATATTTTGTTATAATTTTCCCCAGTCTTGAGGCCAGTACTCCCGCTAGGACCTTAACATCAGTCCCCAGCAGGGAAATCGGCCTGTATGAGGAAGGGTCTAATGGATCTTTGTCTTCTTTTGTTAGCACAATTATTGTTGATTCCAGCATCGAGTTTGGCAATTTGCCCTCCTCTCTTGGTTCCTCTAGTACTTCCAAGAGTGCCGGAGTAGGACATCTTCAAATCTCTTGTATATCTCGGCCGGCAGCCCATCTGGTCCTGGTGACTTTTGATTTGCCATCGCTGTAATTGTTCTTTTTATTTCTTCTATGGTTAATGGGGCATTTAGCTGTTTGCTATCTTCCTCAGTCAGATGTGGGATCTCCAAACTGCTAAGGAGGTCCCCTATCTGTCCTTCTTCACTCTGCACCCGAGTACTATACAAATCTTCAAAGAATTTTCTAAATTCTTCCACCATTTCTGAATTTTGCACTATTACCCTCCCATCTCTTGCACTTATTGCTGTTATTGTAGTTCTTGTCTGGTTTGCTCATGCGATGATAGCCAGTATCTTACCCACATTCTCCCATGCTTCAAAAAGATTCTGTCTCTGGAGTCTTCTTTTATTTTCCGCCTTTTCTAGGAGTGTTTGTTTATTTTTTTTGCTGTTTCTCCGACCACACTGCCATTCTTACTGCTGTTAGATTTACTATATACTGCTTTTCTGCCTCTGCTACTTCACTCATAGCTACTCTCTCTTTTTCTCTTGCTATCTTTTTAATTTTAGAGATTTTTTGTATCAGTATTCCCCTTAGAAAGGCTTTCATGAAGTCCCACACTATCCCCATATTTGCAGTTCCTTTATTTCTGTTCAAATACTACTTTATTAGGTTTTCCATTTCTCCATGCTGTTCTATTAGTTCCAACCAAAAGGGGTTTATTTTCCATTCTCCCCTTCTATTCTCCCCCTTTCGAGAGATTGATGCCATCACCGGGGAGTGGTTCGAGAGACCCCTGGACATGTATTTTATACTTTCCATTTGTCTTAACATTGCTTCATCCCCAAACATCAGGTTGATTCTAGAGAGCGTATTATAGGTTTTTGAGAGACATGAGTATTGCTGCTCTATCAGGTTTTTTAGTCTCCAGATATCTCTTAGATCTATTTCCGTCATCAATTGGTTCAAATTGCTTATGCCAGTTTGGTTCCCTTTCTTTATCGGATATCTATCCTTTTCTTCGTTCATTACTGCATTGAAATCGCCCACTATTAACCACTTCCTTACTGGGCACTTAAACCCCCCTCCTGCCCAGACCAATTTTAGGCTTTCAATGCTGTCGCATTTTGAATGACAATTGCGCGGTCGTGCGACGTTGTACCCAAACAAAATTTTTATCATTTTTTTCCCACAAATAGAGCTTTCTTTTGGGGGTATTTGATCACCTCTGCGGTCTTTATTGTTTGCGCTATAAACAAACAAAGAGCAACGATTTTGAAAAAAGAACAATATTTTTTACTTTTTTGCTATAATAAATATCCAAAAAAAATATAAAAAAGAAAATTATTCATCAGTTTTGGCTAATATATATTTTTCTACATATTTTTGGTAAAAAACATCACAATCAGCGTATTTTGATTGGTTTGCGCAAAAGTAATCGCGTCTAGAACTATGGGAATTGATTTATGGCGTTTTTCCTATTTGTTTTGTTTTTACTAGTAATGGCGGCGATCCGCGATTTTTATCGGGACTGCCATATTGCAGCGGACATGTTGGACATTTTTGACACATTTTTGGGACCAATGACATTTATACAGTGATCAGAAATTTTAATTTCCACTGATTACTGTATAAATGTCATTGGCAGTGAAGGGGTTAACCTGCAGGGGGCAGTGAAGGAGTTAACTGTGTTTCCTGGGTGTGTTCTAACTGTGGGGCGGTGGGGCTGGACAGGACGTAACAGATCTAACTGATCCCAGTGACAGGGATCAGTAGATCTGGTATGTTCCATTCACAGAGCGGAGAACCGCCATGTTTACATCGGCGGTTCCCCATTCTGCAGCTGCTACAGGTGATTGGCGGGTCTCGGGCAGACATTGAGTCCGCCCAACCCGCGGGCACGGCCATGCAGTGTGCGGCGGCTGTGAGAGCGCGCCGCCACAGGCTGCGAGTGCGCGTGGGGAGCATGCACAAGGTAGGACGTCCATAGACGTCCGCCGGGCATTTCAGAGCCGCGCTGTAGCCGTCTTTTGGCTATAGCGCAGACCTGAATTGGTTAATATTGGGATGTTTGGTTTACTTGATGTGAATGCTATATATTACTTCTGGTTTAAATGGGGGCGGGATATATATATTGGCCAAAACACACTCCAGATCTCCCATGGTACAGTGCACGAAAATGTATCGCCCTTTGTTGTCTATTGTCACTTTTTTTTACAGGAGAACATTACCCCAGTTCCAATCATAATACTTACTCCCCTCCAATAGAAGGTATATACAGAATGATATTGTGTTTGAAACCCACGATGCTTCAAATACCCAATGGTTTCTTTTGTTAGATGGGTCTCCTGCAAGCAAACTATTACGGCTTCATATGTTTTTATTATAGAAAATATCGCACTTTTACTTTTATCCCCTAGACCTCTAATGTTCCATGAGCAGATATTAATACTTCTACTTAGCATCTACCTCATATAATTCCATAACCCAGTTTATATTTTGCAATTTCCTCTTTTGGTGTCTTATTTGTGCATTACATAATATTTTGTGACCACGTGCATTACATAATCTTTTGTGATCTTCCTTGTATTTTAGTGCCTTTTTCACAATCAAACTTTCTTGCTCCTTTTGCCTTATACTTATACCTGTGCTTAGTACTACATTCCCCCCCCCCCTTTCGGGTCTGTCCCCTGCCCCTTTTCCCTTCCCCCCTCTGATGTTTAAGGAGGGGGTGGTGGTGTCCAGGCGGGAGGATCCTTTTCTTAACCTCTATCTCCCATTCCTGTCGTGACCTAGAAACAAACACTCTCTCACATCCATGCCTCCCCCCCTCCATCCCTCCCTCCCTTTTCCCATGTTCCATGTACTTAATTTATTATCACACAAAAACGAAAAAAATCCAAGAGAAGGGGGGAAAAAAGGGGGCCTTCCTCTCTCCTCCTCTCTCTCTTCGACTGTTTAAGTGCTCTCTCTCAAAGCATTGTATTCAGTCTAGGTTAAATGCATTTTTTTTTCTTCTTTTTTTTTTTCCCTCCCTCTTCCTTCCTTCTTCTTCTTCCTTCCCCTTCTTCTTATGTTTTCCTCGGTTTCTTTTCATTTTTCTCCAACCATAGTGTCACTTCTTCTGCCGTATTAATATTACTTCTCCAACCACCACACACAGCCATGCTGGGTACATCATTGAATATACTATTTGAAGTTGTTGGAGTCTTTTCTTGATATCCATATATCTAATTATTTTCTTCTGCACATCAGGGGAGAAGTCTGGGTATATTGAGACCTTGGTTCCGTTGTAAATTATGTCTCTTTTTTCCCTTGCTTTTTGTAGAATTCTCTCTTTATCTTTATAAAAAAGTAGCTTAATTATGAAAGGTCTAGGGTAGCCTCCTGGCGCTGGGGCTTTGTATGGAACTCTATGCACTCTCTCTATTGCAAAAAAGTGAAAAAGTCTTCTCTCCGAAAGTGTCTTTTAACTAATTTTCTAGGAAAGTCACAGGATCATCGCCTTCACACTGTTCAAGAAAGCCTACTATTCTTAAGTTGTTCCTCCGTTGTCTATTTTCCAGATTTTCTATTTTGACCATATATAAGTTACTATTTTCCTTTTCTCCTTCAGCTCTTTTTTAATTGGATTGAGATCATCCTCTATTTGGCTTACTCTTTCTTCCAGTGCTGTAGTTCTTTCGCGTGTTTTTTTGTGCATCTTGCCTCAGATACTTAATTTCTTCACTCAATCCTTTTATTTGCTCAGTTACTCCCATCATGGTCTCTTTACAAAAATTCACTGCTTCCAAAACCTCCCTTAAGGTGGGCTCTGTATTACCAAGGCCCTCGCAGTGCCCTCTGGGATCGCAGATTTCTCCATCTCCTGTTCAGGCTTTGCGGTGAAATGACTCAAAATTGGCCCCAAACTACAAATAAAAAAAAGTCAGAGCATGCCAGAGGATTACAGGCAATTATATATGTCTCATTGACAACTTTGCTTCTATTGCAGCCCCTCTGTTAGACCCACAGGTATTGGTCTGTTTTTGATCAAATGGAATACAAACTGATGGATTTAAATAGCAACAAACTATATGTAGAATAAATGTCTGACCTCTCATTTTAACTAAGCAATACAATTAGCATATAGTTAGAAGACAGATATCCATGTTACAGTTTACTACAGGTATATTTAAAAAATAACATTTAAAAGTCGAAGGTGATGTACCCATATTTTGTTACAAATTGCTAAAAACTTAGCTAAAAAGTATTTGAAGAGAATTCCCTATCTTAATATCAAAAAGTACACAATCTCCAATCTAGCAATTTGCAGTTGTCTAAAACCACATAGTGGTTCCCTCCTTACTGCAATCCTTTATTCTTATCAGCAAAATATGCAAAGATAAAAGTTATGTGTGTCATATTTACAGGCAATAAGCTCAAGCATTTTTTTATTTTCCTCAAATGCCATATATGGCGCTTCCTTATGCAAAGACTATAAAATAAAAGAATTGCACTCTGAGAAACAGATCACCTGAAAGCTTTTAATAATGAAAACCCTACTTTGCCTTATTGCTTTTGTTTCTTTGTCATACAGTCATTCTAAGACTGATATATGCCTACGTGTTGAAGAAGCCCTAGACATGTTGCACCCAAATGCAACAATAATGGTAATGTATTTTTTAATATATATTATATACTCCAGTACATTCTAGGTATTCTTGAATCCAGTTAGTTATTGTAAATATATTGATTTTTGTTGTAGAGGAATGATCATCTCACAAATGTTTTTGTTCGAATGCCAGCAAAAGAACATTATGTAAGTAGACCAAATACAATTTTATCCAGAACAGTTTTAACCATATGTCAACATAAACATTCCATGGTTTATTTTGTTTATAATTTAAATTGAATTGTTTCTTAAAATATTATGTCTAAAATGCTCATCTGATTTAACAAAGTATATGTAAATCCAGACTTTTCTTTTAGCTTTGCATAGAATATGAATTATTAGAATGCCTGTCAAGTATTTTTTCTTGCTGTCTTTGCTAGGTAGATATACTGTATTTGTCCTGGTGACCATTGTCATCAAGACAGTATGTAATGGCAAATCCATGATTTTAGACATGTCATTAGAAAAAGAGATGAAGAGAAAAAAACTTTTCAATGGGGACACCTGTTCCAGTTACAATTGGCTAGGAAGTGGCAAATCCCTTCCCTTTGTAGAGATTTCCTCTCGTTTTCTTGCTGTGTCTTTAGCAAAGGAAGTAAAACAAAGTGAGCGGAGAAAAATTTCCTCAATAAGACACAGACAACAAAAACAATTGCAGGGGTTCTAGAAGTATGGTTAGAGAAGTGTCGTTGACGTAAAGACTGTTGTCCAATCCAAATAAAATCAGAATGACCATGTTTAATATATATATATATATATATTTAAATCAAATAAGCTTTATTGCAAAATGTATACCCAGGTACAGCAGGTACAGGTACATTATAATGCATTTACATTCAGGTAACAATGTCCATTGTTCATGTGGTTTCCAAAACCCTAGATGCATACAATACTATCCGCAGTTCTCGGTCCTGCATACCCATATTTATTATTAACAACAAAGCACCTAGCCACACTCCCTCCAGTCTCATACCTTCGTACCATACCGGCTCTCTTTTATCTTAGCTGCTGCCTTTCATTTCTCCCCTCAAACTATCATGATGTAGAACATCCATCCCTCCCCCAGCCAGGGGACTATGGACCCTCACCCCAACAAGCCCCTAGGGCTGCAGCTCTCCAGCTTAGGGCATGACTGTCACATTGATAAGCACTAAGTCTTTACCCTAGTATTCTATTCATAACCAATTCTGTCGGTGAGAGCCCCGGAGTGTCCAGCCACATGTCACATAGTTTGCTAAATTTCTGAGGACAGCCCCTATGTTGGTAGATATATTTCTCCAGCCTAAGCATACTTCCCAAGTGCACAATCAATATATATATTTTTAAATATACTAAAACCGAGTTACCTAAATAAACTGTTAGAATGATTTAAATGTTATGGAAAATGTACTTTTGTTTTTTTATTAATGATAATATATCTCTTTCCCTTAAGATTGAACATTGTATAGAAAAATACAGCATTGGGTTACAAAATCTATCAAAGAATTTCACTGACCTACAGCAGTTATCCACAGCCATTGTTCACCTGGAAAGTATTTTGATAGATCGTCTGCCTAAAAATAGGGTGAGTTGTTTGTTTGTATAGGAAAAATGTTGTTTTCACGTGTTTAAGTATTCCTTATATAAGGGACATCTCAGGTATCCCCTAAAATAGGAAATATCTATTTCCCTCACTGGTAGACTCTCTTAGCTCTGTACTTATAATTAATGCAAGTTAACATGAGTATATTTCCTTACTTTAAACAATAACTGGACTACATGACTAGGTTCTTGAGGTGGATTGCTCGGGTGGAGAAATTAAATTAACTGTCTGTTTCATTGGGGGCATCCCTCTCGCTTCCTGTCCCAGAAACACACCATGAAGTTTTCCACTCTCATACAGTTATCAACATTAAAAGTGTCCCCATGGGAAATATTTCCTCACCTCCTTCTCCATTGGCAATCATAAAACGTTGCATAGCAATTACTTTCTCTCTCACTGATAATGGTCATGACCAGGACAAATAGAGAGGGTGAATCCCCCAATGAGGACACAGACAGCAATAAAACGTGACAGGAATTCTTCTGCCCTTCTCCATTACATCAACAACTTGTTTCCCATAGATATATTACCTATATCCTATCTACTTTGTTTATAACGTATGTTAACCTCTGTAATTGGAGAAAATGCAGCACTGCTTCCTTTCTGGTAGCTTAACAGATGTATCCAATATTATCCAATTCTTTCCTGGAGTGCCCCCCAAATTTATTGCATGTGTTCCATCTTGCTGGTCATGTGACATCCCAGGGTCCTCTTCTCCCAGTGGCAGCAGTGGGCAGGCATCTATGCTGCAGAGAATGGTACTCACATGAGCACTGTTCTTTACAGTATTCACCTATAAGCCCAGACCTACATGGTGATTTGCTCATTCAAATCCAAAAGCGAAGCAATGCTGGACCAAAATTCTGGGGTCTCCTTAAGGGGAAGAGCCCCAGGGACAAGGTAATTATTGCAGTGAAAGCCACATAGTTTATTTTAAAATAATCCAGTGAACTTCCATTTTTGGACAGATTTCTCTGATTTAAGCCTACTGGTATTTTTATATCTTTTCTACCTAACTTTTTTATTTCTCCACAATTTTTAACTTTTCCCACCGGAATCTTCTCTTTCCTTCACTTTGTCAACTCTCGCATATTTCATTGTAGACTTAAAAAAAAATAACTTCAAAAGCAAGGTGCTCTTGACACTGGAAAGCTGTTTCGCATTTACTTTAAGTAAACTGTTAGCAATACTTCACTGCCTTATTGCAGAAGCCAGGTATATAACCATTCTCAGTTATCATTATGAACAGGCAAATATTTTTTGTTTTTACGGTAAAATAGGGCAGCAGGACAAATTACATTTCTAGAAAGACACTTCTAATAAAACATTATGCATTGCTTTAAATTATTTGACAAAAAATGCATATTAATTAAATGCAATATTGAAATTAAAATGTTTCTGTTCAGTGCAAGATCTAGTTTATACACAAAATACTATACAATATTTCACAGCCTAATGCACGTGAGATGGAAACGTACCAGAAATGGCTCAGAAATATTTACTATACCATATGATTACTGAGTGCTTAACCACATCAATACCAGGCACTTACCCCCCTTCCCACCCAGACCCAGAATTTTCAGCTTTCAGCGCTGTTGCATGTTGAATGACAGTTGTGCGGTCATGCAACGTTGTATGCAAACAACGTTTTTAGCATTTTGTTCCCACAAATAGAGCTTTCTTTCAGTGGTATTTGATCGCCTCAAAAAGACCGAAAGTTTTGAAAAAAAAACGTTTTTCTCTGTTTCTGTCACAAAACTTTGTAAATAAGTACATTTTCTCCATCACTGACGGGCACTGATGAGGCTACACTGACAGGCACTGATGAGGCAGTACTGATTGACACTGATGAGGCGGCACTGATGAGGTGGCACTGATGATGAGGAACTTATATGCAGCACTGATAGGCACTGATAGTCAACACTGATAAGCAGCACTGACGAACACTGATAGGTGGCACTAATATGCATCACTAATGGCCACTGATAAGTGGCACTGATGGGCACTCATGGGCACTGATGGGCACTGATAGGTGGCACTGGGCAGTGGCACTGATGGGGACTGATAGGTGGCACTGGTGGGCACTGATAGGTGGCACTGGTGGGCACTTATAGGTGGCACTAGTGGGCGGCAATGACAGATTGCACTGTAAAGTTGTTATTCCCTGGTGGTCCTGGGTGGCATCTGAAATTGGCACTGAGTGCCATCCATGTTGAGCAGTGTGCCCCTTACCTGGTGGGCTCTCTGGTGGTCTAGGATGGGCTCCCTGGTGGTCAGGGTGGGCTCCCTGGTCGACTACCTGATGGTCCTGGGTGGGCTCTTCCTGGTGGTCCCTGGGTCAAACAATCAGTGCAGACCCCCCCATCAGGAGAGCTGCCTCTGCAGACGCGAGTAGAGGAAAAGCCGATAAGCGGCTCTTCCTGTTTACACTGTGATCAGCCGTGATTGGTCACGGCTGATCAGCCATCATTGGTTTCGGCTGATCACGTGGTAAAGAACTTCCGATGGAAGCTCTTTACCGAGACCGGTAATGTGGTGGGTCAGACTGACACACTGCAGCACCGATCGCCGTGATGCGTGCCCCCGTGGGCGTGTGATCGCGGGTTATGCTGAAAGACATCAATGGATGTCCAGTTAGGATAACTGAACCACCGCCCAACTGTCATTTGTCTATAGGCCAGGCGGGAAGTAGTTAAAGAAAAAATAAACCCTCCTATCATTTTTCAGTCAAGGAAGCTGCCATCTTAGCCTCTGTTTGATCTTCAACTGCCATGCTGCTGCACATGTCATCAGTTATGACAACAGCCATTTAATGGTTGACAATTTGGTTGAAAGCACAAGCAAATGTGGCAGTTAGCAATCCTGATATGCCAGGAATGTGACTGTTTTTTGAAACAGGAAATATGAGTAGATCGGTCCCCAGCCTACATCCAAGGAAAAGGGGGAAAAAGCTTTTGAAATCATGGCACTGCTACCATAGAATAGAGCTACAAAAATTATTCTAAAAATATATAACAAAATTTATTGATACATCAAGATAAAAAAGTTTCTAGATCATTGCAGACTTAGAAATTAAAAACATATTGTCACCAAAATACATTACTCCCCAATGAAGGGGGGTAACATTGTGGTGTCAGGTCACGGATATCGGTAGGTCTCTACATGTTTTGTGGAGTATTTTCCACTTCCTCAGGAGAGATATCCATGGTGATAGAAACAAGACATCAAACAACAATGACATTACATTGATATACAAAGAAGTTACTATACATGTATGAGGGATATAAGGTAACTGGCTTACCCATACACCTGGTCCCACCAGGTGTACAAAAACCTGAACTGCTGGTTGGCTGATTTGAGTAGTGTATACTTCCAGTCAACTGTCAACAAGGGAAAAGCAAGCACCATGGACGAGGAGAGGGCTAGGAGAAAAAGGGCTGTACTCTCTCTTCTTTCAGCACTTCCATCTGGCTACTTAGAGGTTGTGTGTGGTCAGGGTTTCTTCATTTGCTGACAGTTAATGAAGCAGAGATAAGGAGGGTGGGAAGAAGCAGACTTTGCCTCAGTGATTGTACCTGCATTTATTGCTCATGCATTACCTATTTAATGTGCATGTGTTGTCACGATTGCCTTATTGTTGTTCTCATTACTGCATATTTTACCCACATTTGTCAACTATCTACTGTCACTGTTGGCAGTGTGCTTTAGACATGTTTTTTGTACTGCCACAATTTCTGAAATCTTGTCACATTTCTCATATAGTATTACTAAAGTTCAGATATGGTGTGTGAGTCTATGTAGGAACTCAGTTGCAGACATTTTGCTTCAGATGATTCAACCTACCAGTAATGATCAGTAGCTGAAATTTTAGGCTTGAATGATCTGACTCTTCAATACAGAAGAAAAAATAACAATGATTCTGTGAGTGACCTCTGACTGATATGAATATATATATTTTTTTTATTTCAGGAATGTGACACGAAACGAAGCAGAGCACATTTATTTCTTAAGTCATTGGCCCGGTTTTTGACCATAAAAGGGAAAAATTGTAATAAACCACGCCCTTAATGATATGCTGAATGTTGTTTGAGTTCAGAAGTAGACAGGTTGATTTGCTAAAGGAGTAAAACATGTTCACTTTGCATGTGAATTTACACTTAGCTTGGTAAATAAAGTGAAGCTGTGCCAACTCTAATCATGCAGTCATGTGCAAGATTCAGGTTTTTTTTAAATGTTTCCTTGTATGTGATATAGGCCATTATTTTGAAAAGTAAAATTCCCTTCACAAGCTAAAAATTAATTTTGAAAAATGTAACATGCTCCTTTAGTAAACCAAACTCAGTGTCTCTAACCCTTCACAAACTATCTCCATGTGATTACTTCATCTTGAAATCTCAAGAGTGCTTTCCTTAAGAGCCCATTTTTAACTTTTGATTGTGGTTACACACAGCAACACATTAAATGCATTGCTGCGCCATTCATCATCAGTGGCACCCCAATGCACTAAGGCAATGCACATGTGTTGCAGCGTGCTGCAAAACATGGCAACACACTATAGTGCATCATGTTCTAATTTTGCAGCCTGTCTGATTTATAGGACATTTTGGTGCATTGGCAGCGCATTATATTCAATAAGCTGCCTTAATGCAACACACGTTTAAGCGTGACATAATGCACGTTACCACAAAACAAAAATATCAATGAAAACATTTTTTTAATTTTTGCTAAGGAAAGACAACTGTTACACCAGCTACATTACAAGGTGTGAAAGAAAAAATTAAATTGACAGTTTTCTTATGTAGTCTATTTATGCATATTTTAAATGGGTCAAACACATTACAAACTGCTTGTACAGTTTTCTTACCATCAAATATACAACGTGAGGGCCTACATGATTTGAAATATATGGAATTAATTGTTGAGGTACCCACTTGCAAAGCATAATTATTGGAACATGTATGACCAGCTTTGCAATATTTTACACTGTAACTGTGTTTACCCTAAGTGGCCACATGCACCTGTAGTATTTAGTTTAAATATTTATTTATTGTACTTGCCATTGCAGTCCAGTGACATTATAACTACAAGGGGTACTTACAACAGTTATCTTTTATTTATCTGATACAAATATTATGCTATTAGTAGGAAAAGTGTCACTGTAACTATTAAAGCACCCCAGGCAATGTTATACAATGACGCACCCTCTGTTGGAGTCACTTGGCAGCTTGGCCTGCATGTGAATGTGTAAAAATACATGAAAATGTCTCTAGATGATTGCACATGGGCCTAATGACTGACAACTCTGAGTCTAATATTTGTGTAAAACTGACATTATTGGAGGCGTTTACAAAGGCATACATGGCCAGGTGGTTTACATGTATCTTGAGAGTGTCTATTATTTATTTTTTTTAAGAATTGTTAGATTATATCTAGGTGTATTTTCAATTTGAAGATGTGAAATATATTTTTAGGTAGATTTGTTTTATATAATATAAGACATGTTTATTTATTTCAGTAGCTTAAATATCGTTAACCAGTATTTATTACACTTTTAATTTTGGTTCAACATAGGAAACTGTATTTCTAGCCTGACTTTTATATTTGAAAAATAAGAATTTTATTTATTTATTTATTAGTATGATGTTTTGTTACCTTTATTTATTGAAATAAAATAATTGCATAAAACACAGAATGAACTTTGCTTATCTCTTTTATATTTATATATTTGAATGCTAAATTTTATCACAGCAGTTCTTTAAAAAATGTGTTCTAGTAAGAAGTATTTTATTTCTAAATTGCTAAATTTATAGCAGAGGATGCTTATTTTATCAGGCCACAGAACTAGCTGAACTGTAAGGCCTCATGCGCACAGGACATTTAAAAATGTTCTGAAAACGTCAGTACCTTTGTAGTGAGTTTTTCAGCTTTTTTTCAGTGTTGTGCACTAGTGTTTTTGAGCAGAATTTTTTTTTTCAATGTGCCAAAAATGCTGGTGAGCAAAATTTTTGCGCGTTTTTGAGCGTTTGAGCATTTTTACAGCTGACAAACATCTCTCAGAACCCACTAGTCTTGGGTTTTTTTGCTGCTCAAAAGCGCCCCAGCTAAAAACAGTTGATAAAAGCCTATGTGTGCATGAACACATAGGATAACATGATGATGAGTTTATTGACTGTAGGAAAAAACATCTGAAGCTATAAACAGCAGCTGTAAAAACATCCAAAAACACCCTGTGTGCATGAGGCCTAAAACTAAATAAATAAATAAACATGTTCAACCCTGTGTATAAGAACTAAAGGGAAGCATCTACCCTACCTAGAGCAATCAGTTCACCTCTGTCAGGTTTGTAATCTAGTTGATAACATGTCTGCTTTATCTCATTGTTTAAAGTTGAATTTTAATTAACTATTACATTCACAATTTAAATATATCTATGTGCATTCTTAAAGTGACAGCAAAGTCTGTTTTTTTTGTTAAAAAATAACAAAAATGTTATACTTACCTGCTCTGTGTAGTGGTTTTGCACAGGGCAGCCCAGATCCTCCTCTTCTCAGGTCCCTGGCTGGAGCTCCTGGCCCCTCCCTCCTGTTGAGTGCCCCCACAGCAAGCAGTTTGCTATGGGGGCACCCAAGCCGAGCCGCAGCTCCCTGTGTCTATTCAGGCTGAGAGAGGCTGCTGCACAAGATAAAAAAAAACCTTCTGCCTTTACAATCACTTTAAATCTGCAAAACTATTTTGATTTTGCTCAGACATGTTTGTGATTCACAAACACATGCCAGAAGGGTGATATCATTTTTTTAATTGCAGCCAAAAAATAAAGAGGTATCAACTCTCCTCCTTCAGCATGCTGTTTGGAAAGAATCAGCATGGTACCAGTGTTAGCCCAGGTTCACACTGCTGTGGGCTAGAAATCGTGCGAGTTCAGCTGAATTTGCACAATTTCAAACTGGCAATGCAGTCCGACTTCTGAGGCAATTTAACAGACATCTGTGCAGGTTCATGCACAGATGTCTATTCAAATCGCCCTTGAAGTCGCCAAAGGTAGTACAGGAACTTCTTTTGGGAATCAGTGTGGTGCCGACTTTGCGGATTCGAACGGTGCCTTTGCCAGCAATAGCTGACGATTTGGCATGCAATTTGACATGTCGAATCACATGCCAAATTTGGCCTAATGTGAATGTGGGCTTCGATTGACAGCATTGTGCAAAGCAGCAATGTCTCACTGGCTGACACTGAAACGTTACTAAGAGCTGCTTTGCAGGTTTTTACAGAAAACAAATATAAATAAAATCTTACTATTAATCATTTTTTTTCTAATATTAACTTGGGTTCAAATCTACAATGTAAATTGTGAGTTTTATTTTAAAAAAGTTTTTTAAAAGCGTTCGCTGCCCATTTATCAAATATAGCTTAGGCTGGATTCACACATGTCTGGTTTGTAGTCCGAAGTCCAGTGAGTTTCTGTTCACCCGTTTAGGTGCGATTCAGGTGCAAATTTTTGCCTGAATTAGGATCTGAACTGGACCCCAAAATGCACAGGACCCTTTTCAAAACCACACCGCAGCCCCCCCAAGACATGTGTGAACCGGTTCCTAAACATCAGTAGGGAATAATTTAAGAAAATAGTCATTTTTCATCTGCGCTCTGGTTACTTGTGCTGATTAGGGAGGAATGGATGTTTTAATTTGGGTAAAAATCAAGAGATTTTGCTATTGGGAAAATGTCTTGGAGTCCTTTGAAATCATACATTTATTTTTCAATGGTTTTATTGGACATTCGGCCTGTGTGTAACGCTTAGCTGGCTTCTATCAGACGAACATGCTGGAAAACCAGCAGCCGACCCTATCCTGATCAGCGCTCTCAGCCAATGGCCAGTGGCCATCCCCCTATCAGAACACAATAGCTCAGCGGGGAAGATCGCTGTACTAACGTTGGACTTAAGTGTAGCGGCGCCAACCAGAACTGTCAGGTTTTTTTTTTAACTATTAGTATGTACCAGGCTTAAGGGTTTGTAAAGAAAGGATGTCCCTTTTTCAAGTCTATGACAGCATGAAAGCAGCCTGTCTGTCTTACACTGCCACTCTTCATAGTGTTGCTGTGCAAGTTGTTACAACATATTAATATAACTGTCATCTGCTACAGCCAAATTTTGACTCATCAGTCCAGAGCACCTGCTCCTATTTTTCTGCACCTCAGTTCCTATGTTTCGTGCATAGTTGATTCGCATAGCCTTGTTCCCATGTCAGAGGTATGGCTTTTTGGCCTTAATTTTTGCATGAAGACAACTTCTGGCTTAGACAGGTATACCCAGGTTACACTGTCACTGCTGGACATCATTCGATGTAGAATGGAAGTAAACATGATGTGTCTTTCATCTGCTCAAGTAAGTTTCCTTGGCTGACCACTTTGTCTATGGTCGTCAACGTTGCCCATTTCTTAATGCTTCTTCAAAAGAGTTTGAACAACACACCTTGAAACCCTAGTCTTCTTTGATATTTTTGCCTGGCAGAGACCACTCGAACTTCGGGCGTTCACCCTTTCGCAGTATCTTGAACATTATGGGGCATTCGCGACAAATTTGAGTGCCTCATAATGCAGTGCGAGACGACAGGGAATCACACATGCTGATTGGCTGAAGCATGCACATGACCTGCATGCTTTGGCCAATCACAGCATGCTCTGCTGTGAGAGCCATGATTGGCCAGAGGCAGGGTGCCTTTAGCCGATCTTGGCTCAGGGGTCTCAGTCCACGCCCCACACTATATAAGGCCGCTTGAACAGCGGCCGTATGTAGTGTGTGAAAGTGGAGATAGAGAGCTAGTTTAGCTAGGTTATTTAGTGGCATGTAGGCAGTGCAGTATATAGATACAATGTAGAGTATAAACAGGCAGTGCAGGCAGTGTAGTATACATATCTAGTGTAACATATATACAGTCAGTGCAGGCAGTGTAGTATATAGATAAAGTGTAGCTTATATACAGCCAGTGCAGGCAGTGTAAGAATATATACAGTATCTCACAAAAGTGAGTACACCCCTCACATTTTTGTAAATATTTTATTATATCTTTTCATGTGACAACACTGAAGAAGTGAAACTTTGCTACAATATAAAGTAGTGAGTGCACAGCTTGTATAACAGTGTACATTTGCTGTCCCCTCAAAATAACTCAACAACCGCTGGCAACAAAAGTGAGTACACCCCTAAGTGAAAATGTCCAAATTGAGCCCAAAGTGTCAATATTTTGTGTGCCCACCATTATTTTCCAGCACTGCCTTAACCCTTTTGGGCATACAATTCACCAAAGCTTCACAGGTTGCCACTGGAGTCCTCTTCCACTCCTCCATGACAACATCATGGAGCTGGTGGATATTAGAGACCTTGCGCTCCTCCACCTTCCATCTGAGGATGCCCCACATATGCTCAATAGGGTTTAGGTCTGGAGACATGCTTGGCCAGTCCATCACCTTTACCCTCAGCTTCTTTAGCAAGGCAGTGGTTATCTTGGAGGTGTGCCTTGGGTCATTATCATGTTGGAATACTGCCCTGCGGCCCAGTCTCCAAAGGAAGGGGATCATGCTCTGCTTCAGTATGTCACAATACATGTTGGCATTCATGGCTCCCTCAATGAACTGTAGCCCCCCAGTGCCGGCAGCACTCATGCAGCCCCAGACCATAACACTCCCACCACCATGCTTGACTGTAGCCAAGACAGTCTTGTCTTTCTACACCTCACCTGGTTGCCGCCACACATGCTTGATACCATCTGAACCGGTCTTCCAGTAATCCATGTCCTTAGTCTGCTTGTTTTCAGCAAACTGTTTGCGGGCTTTCTGCATCATCTTTAGAAGAGGCTTCCTTCTGGGACGACAGCCCTGCAGACCAATTTGATGCAGTGTGTGGCGTATGGTCTGAGCATTGACAAGATGACCACCCCTTCAACCTCTGCAGCAATGCTGGCAGTACTCATACATCTATTCCCCAAAGACAACCTCTGGAAATGACGCAGAGCACGTGCACTCTTCTTTGGTCGACCATGGCGAGGCCTGTTCTGAGTGGAACCTGTCCTGTTAAACCACTGTATGGTCTCGGCCACCATGCTGCAGTTCAGTTTCATGGTCCTGGCAATCTTCTTATAGCTTAGGCCATCTTTATGTAGAGCAACAATTCTTTTTTTTCAGATCCTCAGAGTTTGCCATAAGGTGGCATGTGGAACTTCCAGTGACCGGTATAAGAGAGTGAGAGCGGTAAAACCAGATTTAACCCACCTGCTCCCCATTCACACCTGAGACCTTGTAACACTAACGAGTAACATGACACCGGGGAGGGAAAATGGCTAATTGGCCCCAATTTTGACATTTTCACTTAGGAGTGTACTCACTTTTGTTGCCAGCAGTTTAGACATTAATGGCTGTGTGTTGAGTTATATTGAGGGGACAGCAAATTTACACTGTTATACAAGCTGTACATTCACTACTTTACATTGAAAAAAAACTGTTTAGTTTTGTTTCGATTCATTAATCTAGTTATTTTGTTTTGTTAAATTCGGTTGATTAATTTTGTATTCGGGATTCATATTCAGGATTAGTATTCGAAATTTGTTTTATGTCTTTTTAAAAAATTTTTCTAATTCACTGATCTTTTTCCATTTCAAACATTAAAATCGATGCATTTTGAATCGGTCAAACCGAAAACTTAAATTTTTTTTCGAATCGAATGTGGCAAAGTGAACAAAAAAAAGAAAAATATTCATCCAATGATTACAATGACCCTTTAAATCACCTTTGGCTTAACAAAAACAGCATTATTTTGAAATGGTACTCTAATAACACACACAGACTTTGATTTCAACAATATGTGTACAGTTGGAATTTGACTGGAGTTCGATGTAAAACTTGATTCCCGTAATTCGGACAAATTTTGTTTTGTTATTCAGAGCATTCGGCAAAATTTGTTTATATTGTAATTTGGGTATTCAGATATATCCGAATATCTAAATAATGAAAAATGTGTCCGAATATTAAATTGGAACAAAACGGACCACACATGTTTAGCTTTGACCAGGCCTAACAGATTTTTAGGTACTCAACATATATTAGTGGCTGCATGCCAACCCCCATAATGTTAATTAAAAATAAACACTCACACTTGGTAATATAGAAAAAGTTAGGACTGCTGCACTTAATTGCACCTGAATAAAATACAATTAGAAATAAATTAGAAAAAATGCGCTGTCTCCTTAAATATTACAAAATTACACTGTGCAAAAGGTGACTGAATAAAAATTCACATCTACAACATGATTAATTTCTATAAAAATATACTCCTCATTAATGGGAATCATAGGTGCAAAACCACATAAATCATCATAACAAGTGAAAGTTGTGAATAAAAAATATTTTAAAAGTCCATAATAGCATATATGCATATATAAAGATGCATATATAAAAGTGCTCTTGTGCTTTGCTGTAAACAATAACAAAGGTGCTCCAAAAGTGCCAGTGAGGTAATGCAGCCTCTTACCGGACCCAGATGATCTCAAATTATAGAGATCATAAGCGCATGTGTTTATCCAGAAAGCCGATACTCAAAGGTGACAGAATGCTGACAGCTGATTATGTGGTAAAGGGCCACTGTGACAGGCCCTTTACCCCAATCTGTGATTAGCTGAGTCCGAAGCGTGATCACTGGAGGACGTCCATGTACGCCCTCCCGGCAAAGTAAGCATACACTGTAGCCATTAGCGATGGACCGAAAACCTCCCGGTTCAGTTCGCACCAGAATTTGCGAACAGGCAAAACATTTGTGCGAACACACAAATCCTATTAAAGTCAATGGGACATGAACATGAAAAAGTGCTAATTTTAAAGGTGTATATGCAAATTATTGCCATAACAAGTGTATGGGGACCTGGGTCCTGCCCTAGGGGACCTGTTTCAATGCAAAAAAAAGTTTTTAAATCGATTTTTCATGAGCAGTAATTTTAACCACTTCCCTACCCGCCCATAGTCAACTGATGGCCTCAGGGTGGATCTCCCATCCTGGGCGGGAGTCATATGATGGTCATTCTGGAGATCCGCGTTCACGCCGCTCGTGCGTGCCCCCCCCCCGGGGGCATGCAGAGCATGGCGATCAAGGTTGAGGATTGTCTCTCGGACAAAGCCCAGATCGATCAGGGTAAAGAGCCAATGAAATTGGCTCTTTTCCACGTGGCCATCTGTGTCCAATCACAGCTGGTCACAGAATGTAAAAAAAAATCAATGTACCCAAATACCTGTCACCAGCCCATCTGAGTACCCGAGTAGCTGTCACCAGCCCATCAGAGTACCTGTCACCAGTCCATCAAAGTACCTGTCACCAACCCATCAAAGCACCCAAGTACCTGTCACCAGCCCATCAGAGTAACTGTCACCAGTCCATCAAAGTACCTGTCAACAGCACATCAGAGTACCTGTGCCCATTCCATCAAAGTACCTTTCAGCTGTCCATCAAAGTACCTGTGACCAGCCCATCAGAGTACCCGAGTACCTGTCACCAGCCCATCAGAGAATCCGAGTACCTGTCACCAGCCCATCAGAGTACCCGAGTACCTGTCAACAACCCATCAGAGTACCTGAGTGCCTGTCACCAGCCTATCAGAGTACCTGAGTACCTTTCACCAGCGCATCAGAGTACCTGAGTACCTGTCACCAGCCCATCAGAGTACCCGAGTAGCTGTCACCAGCCCACCAGAGTACCAAAATAACTGTCACCAGCCCATCTGAGTACCCGAGTACCTATCACCAGCCCATCAAAGGACCCAAGTACCTGTCACCAGCCCATCTGACTACCGGAGTACCTGTCACCAGCCCATCATAGTACCTGAGTACCTGTCACCAGCCCATCAGAGTACCTGTCTTCAGTCCATTAAAGTACCTGTCAACAGCCCATCAAAGTACCGTTCACCAGCCCATCAAAGTAACCGAGTACCTGTCACAAGCCCATCAGAGTACCTGTCACTAGCCCATCAAAGTTCCTGTCCCCAGTCCATCAAAGTACTTGTCACCAGCCCATCAATGTACCCGAGTACCTGTCACCAGCCCATCTGAGTACCAGAGTACCTGTCACAAGCCCATCAGAGTACCTGTCACCAGTCCATCAAAGTAACTGTCACCAGCCCATCAAAGTACCCGTCACCAGTCCATCAAAGTACCTATCACCAGCCCATCAAAGTACCCGAGTACCTGTCACCAGACCATCTGAGTAACCGAGTACCTGTCACCAGCCCATCAGAGTAACTGTCACCAGTCCATCAAAATACCTGTCAACAGCCCATCAGAGTACCTGTCACCAGTCCATCAAAGTACCTTTCACTAGACCATAAAAAGTAACTGTCACCAGTCCATCAAAGTACCCGTCACCAGTCCATCAAAGTACCTATCACCAGCCCATCAAAGTACCCGAGTACCTGTCACCAGCCCATCAGAGAATCCGAGTACCTGTCACCAGCCCATCAGAGTACCCGAGTACCTGTCACCAACCCATCAGAGTACCTGAGTGCCTGTCACCAGCCCATCAGAGTACCTGAGTACCTGTCACCAGCGCATCAGAGTAACTGAGTACCTGTCACCAGCCCATCAGAGTACCTGAGTAGCTGTTACCAGCCCACCAGAGTACCAAAATAACTGTCACCAGCCCACCTGAGTACCCGAGTACCTGTCACCAGCCCATCAGAGGACCCGAGTACCTGTCACCAGCCCATCTGACTACCGGAGTACCTGTCACCAGCCCCTCAGAGTACCCGAGTACCTGTCTAAGGTGACTAATGACTAAGCTCGGAGGCACCGAGTGAAACGCGTCTACCTGTATCCATCTGTACCTGTACATGCCACATTGAAATAAATTGCAAGCAAAGAATATCCATGGAGTGCCGCCTGTTTGTCTTTTGGTGTATCTAAGTGAGCGGTGGTGAGCCGCGGCAGGCACCATGGTCCATATCAGGCACAGGTCCGGACCTGGAGCAGTGTATCCCTTTTTTCATAGTACCTGTCACCAGCCCATCTGAGTAACCGAGTACCTGTCACCAGCCCATCAGAGTAACTGTCACCAGTCCATCAAAGTACCTGTCAACAGCCCATCAGAGTACCTATCACCAGTCCATCAAAATACCTTTCACCAGACCATAAAAAGTAACTGTCACCAGTCCATCAAAGTACCTGTCAACAGCCCATCAAAGTACCTGAGTACCTGTCACCAGCCAATCTGAGTAACCGAGTACCTGTCACCAGCTCATCAAAGAAACTCTCACCAGCACATCAAAGTACCTGAGTACCTGTCGCCAGCCCATCAGAGTACCCGAGTAACTGTCAGCAGCCCACCAGAGTACCTGTGTAACTGTCACCAACCCATTTGAGTACCCGAGTACCTGTCACCAGCCCATCCGAGTACCTGTCAGCAGTCCATATGAATACCCGAGTACCTGTCACCAGCCCATCAGAGTACCCGAGTACCTGTCACCAACTCATCAGAGTACCTGTATTCAGTCCATCAAAGTACCTGTCACCAGCACATCTAAGTACCTGTCCCCAGCCCAGCAAAGTACCCGAGTACCTGTCACAAGCCCATCAGAGTACCTGTCACCAGCCCATCAAAGTACCTGTCACCAGTCCATCAAAGTACCTGTCACCAGCCCATCAAAGTACCTGTCAACAGTCCATCAAAGTACCTGAGTACCTGTCACCACCCATCTGAGTAACCGAGTACCTGTCACCGGCTCATCAAAGTACCTCTCACCAGCCCATCAAAGTACCCGAGTACCTGTCACCAGTCCATCAGAGTACCCGAGTAACTGTCACAAGCCCACCAGAGCACCCGTGTAACTGTCACCAACCCATCTGAGTACCTGAGTACCTGTCACCAGCCCATCCGAGTACCTGTCACCAGTCCATCTGAATACCCGAGTACCTGTCACCAGCCCATCAGAGTACCCGAGTACCTGTCACCAACCCATCAGAGTACCTGTCACCAGTCCATCAAAGTACCTGTCACCAGCCCATCAAAGTACCTGTCACCAGCTCATCAATGTACCTGAGTACCTGTCACCAGCCCATCTGAATACCCAAGTACCTGTCACCAGCCCATCAGCGTTCCCGAGTACCTGTCACCAGCCCATCAAAATACCTAAGTATATGTCATCAGCCCATCAGAGTACCTGAGTACCTGTCACCAGCCCATCAATGTACCCAAATACCTGTCACCAGCCCATCAGAGTACCCGAGTACCTGTCCCCAGCCCATCAGAGTACCTGTCACCAGTCCATCAAAGTACCTGTCACCAACCCATCAAAGCACCCAAGTACCTGTCACCAGCCCATCAGAGTAACTGTACCAGTCCATCAAAGTACCTGTCAACAGCCCACCAGAGTACCTGTCACCATTCCATCAAAGTACCATTCAGCTGTCCATCAAAGTACCTGTGACCAGCCCATCAGAGTACCTGAGTACCTGTCACCAGCCCATCAGAGAATCTGAGTACCTGTCACCAGCCCATCAGAGTACCCGAGTACCTGTCACCAGCCAATCAGAGTTCCTGAGTGCCTGTCACCAGCCCATTAGAGTACCTGAGTACCTGTCACCAGCGCATCAGAGTACCTGAGTACCTGTCACCAGCCCATCAGAGTACCCGAGTAGCTGTCACCAGCCCACCAGAGTACCAAAATAACTGTCACCAGCCCATCTGAGTACCCGAGTACCTGTCACCAGCCCATCAGAGGACCCGAGTACCTGTCACCAGCCCATCAGAGTACCTATCTTCAGTCCATCAAAGTACCTGTCACCAGCCCAGCAAAGTACCCGAGTACCTGTCATTAGCCCATCAGAGTACCTGTCACCAGCCCATCAAAGTACCCGTCACCAGTCCATCAAAGTACCTGTCATCAGCCCATCAAAGTACCTGTCACCAGCTCATCAATGTACCTAAGTACCTGTCACCAGCCCATCTGAGTACCCGAGTACCTGTCACCAGCCCATATGAGTACCCGAGTACCTGTCACCAGCCCATCAGAGTACCCGAGTACCTGTCACCAGCCCATATGAGTACCCGAGTACCTGTCACCAGCCCATCAGAGCACCTGTCTTCAGTCCATTAAGGTATCTGTCACCAGCCCATCAAAGTACCTGTCACCAGTCCATCAAAGTACCCGGGTACTTGTCACAAGCCCATCAGAGAACCTGTCACCAGCCCATCAAAGTACCTGTCACCAGTCCATCAAAGTACCTGTCACCAGCCTATCTGAGTAACCGAGTACCTGTCACCAG
>BLSH010504724.1:0-15282 GCA_018402905.1 Glandirana rugosa
GGGGCGCGCGGGAGCGCGATTGTGGGAGGACGTTATATAACGTCCTCCCACAACAATGGGTGCCACTTGCCGACGTGTATCTACGCTACACGGTCGGCAAGTGGTTAAGCTTATGTTCTACCAAATCCCAAGATCCTTCTCCACTGTGGATTCCCCCAGGTGTACTCCCCCTAGTATGTATGATGCATGCATATTCTTAGCCCCCAATTGCATAACTTTACATTTATCAACATTAAACCTCATTTGCCACATAGTTGCCCAATTAAACAGTGCATTGATGTCAGCTTGTAAGTTGGAGACATCCTGTAAGGACGTTATTCCATTCCATAGCTTGGTGTCATCTGCAAACACTGAAATTGTACTTTTAATCCCAGATCCTATATAATTTATAACAATTTTAAAAAGTAAGGGTCCCAACACTGAACCTTGGGGTACACCCCTGATAACCTTAGACCATTCAGAGTAAGAACCATTAACCACTACTCTCTGAATTTGGTCTTTTAGCCAGTTTTCTATCCATTTACAAACTGATCTTTCCAAGCCTGTAGATTTTACTTACACATTAGCCATGTGTGGGGAACTGTGTCAAATGCTTTTGCAAAATCCAAGTATACCACGTCCACAGCCACCCCTCTGTACAAGGTTTTACTTACCTCCTCATAAAAAGAAATCAGGGTTGTTTGAAAACTTCTGTCTTTCATGAATCCATGCAGTCTGTTGCTTAAAATATTTTCTTCCAGCAAGTACTCATCTACGTGGTCTTTTATTTAACTCTCCAGTATCTTCCCGACTATAGAAGTTAAACTAACAGGTCTATAGTTACTTGATAAAGACTTTGATCTCTGTGATTTAATGGACCTTTGGGAAGAGTGGAACACCGACTCGGATGAGCAGATGGACATTCAGGCCTGCACCATGGCTGTCCCTGCCTCCGACTCGGTGTTCCCTCCACCTTCCCTCTTCAAACCCAAGTCTCGTGCTTTCCCCATGTTGAATCAAAACCCCAATATTTGGGCTTTTGTTCAACAAACCACAGCCCAAATAGAGAAATTGCTTCTCAGCAAGAGGGGGCCATCCAACATTTCACAATCTCAGACTAAGGCTCTCAAATTCCTACAACAAGATTCCAACCTGATAATTAAACCGGCAGACAAGGGTGGGAGCCTTGTTGTCATGGATAGATCATTTCATGAACAAATGTGTACCAAAATACTTACGAATAGGGAGTGGTACAGACCTATCTCACAATTATTAATTGATGGTTATTATCAGGAATACAGGAACATCGTTGCTGCAGTCTCCTATCTTGGAGTCATAAGCAGGGATGTTTTTGACTGCCTTAACATCAAGGAACCCAAGATTCCCACAATGTATGCTCTGCCCAAAGTCCACAAAAACTTAATGGACCCACCTGGTCGCCCAATAGTTTCTGGATGTGGCTGATTAACTGAAAACACTAGCTGTTTAGTAGATGATTACTTTCAACCTCACATTGTTTCTCTTTTTCCTACATAAAAGACACTATTGATTTACTCAAAACTATTGAAGGCTTGAATTGTTCCAGTCCAATCTGGCTAGTGACAATTGATGTTAATCAATGCCATACCACACGAAAAAGGACTCCAGGTGATAGCCAATTATCTGCATCAAAGTCAAAACACATCTCATAAATACAATTACTTTGTTTTGACCCTTCTGAGACATATTTTGAAATGCAATGTGTTTCTTTTTGGCTCCTCCCAATACCTCCAGGTGCAAGGCGTAGCGATAGGGACCAAATGTGCCCCATTCTACGCCAACCTTTACCTGGGGTGGTGGGAGAGGGAACTCTTTGCCCGGGATGACATTTCTGATCTTCTCAGCCATGTCATCTCTTGGCATAGATATATAGATGACATACTGATTTTTTGGTCGAGCTCCCATGATCAACTTCTTACATTTGTGGACTCACTATCCACTAACGACTACAATCTCAAATTTACAATGACACATCACCAAACCAAAATTAATTTTCTGGACATTGAAATCTTTATCGATCCCCAGGGTACTCTGGGTTCATCTTTATATAGGAAACCCTCTTCAGCCAACTCTATTTTACATGCCTCTAGTGGACACCTGCAGCCATTACTCAAAAGTATTCCATATAGTCATTATCTCCGTCTGAGGAGAAATTGCAGTGATGATCGATACTTCAAAATGACCGCCAGCAAACTCTATTCCAGACTTAGAGCCAGAGGATATAGTCACTCCTGCCTAAAGAGAGCATATAATAAAACCCTCAAACATCATAGATCTGACTTTTTGTTTAAGGAGAAACCTAAGAAAGTGGACAACTCTACTAGAATTATTACTCATTATTCTAGTCAACACAGGGAGATTAGACAAATCATTACTCAGTCTTGGCCACTATTGACATCAGATCCCTTGATCAATAAACACATTAAACACTATCCTGAAATTACTTTCAGACGTGCTCCATCTCTAAGGGACAAACTAGTCAAGAGCCATTTTGAAACGATTCCAACCTTGGACACCAAATCATGTGGTACTTTCCCCTGTGGCAAATGTGAAGTATGCCCATATATGTCCAATACCAACTCCATCACCCTGCCTAATGGGGATCGCTTTGTCAGCAAACTTAGGGTCACCTGCCACACTACAGGCATTGTATATCTTGCCACATGTGAATGTGGCAAGTTTTATGTTGGCAAAACCAAATGCCCATTTATTAAGCGTATTAAGGACCATATTGTACCCACCCCCAAAAGACTCATGGTAATAGCCATTAATAGACATATAGGCCTCTATAACCGATTCAATACCCGTCTAATTAAATTTCATGCTCTCAAACACATTCCCATCAACATTCGAGCAGGCAATGTAAACAAAATTTTGGTTCAACTAGAATCCCGCTGGATACACAAACTAAAAGCCACCACGCATCCAGGCCTCAATGACTTTATGAGCTTCAGGCCCTTCCTATAAACTCATTTGGCCCTGTGTGACTCGGCTTCTCTGGGTCCCTGTTTGTGATATCCCCTCCTGTCCTTACCCTGTTGTACGCCCTGTTGTCTTTCCCTCCCCCCATTTATGCCCAAGCCTGGGTGACCAATAGGTACTTCACCCATTGGCTTGGCCATACTAATATGTGATTTGATTGACTGCATTGGCCATAGATATTGAATTAATATAGCATACAAATAAATGGTTATATTTTGTGCTGTTTAATTCCTCTGTTACATTAATATATTATTTAATTGTATACAAACCAATTTCTCTTAATTTCTCTTATTTATTTTTTCATTTCTTTATTTGTACCTTATTTTTTGTGGCAATACTGTATTTTTCAAATTGACTGTGTTTTTTCTTACAGATGGTCCAGCTTTATGCACTCATTATGTTTTGAGCACAGCTATCCTCGGACGGCTTTGTTCCTTCTGCCCATCACTTGCACCCAGCAAGTGCTATTGGATCTTATTTTACATTTTAAAAAAATTAGTTTTTTATGTTAGCATCTATATGATAGTAACAATTTTAATTTGGCTCTAGAGGACTGCCATTGATACTTTTAGGCACTAGTAGATGCCGCTCTCAGAGCAGTCCGGATATGGATCCTCTTAAGTGTTATCCAATCTCAATTTTTAAATATTAAATCTTGAATACTCAGGGATTTATTAATATCCCAGAGATATGCAGTTTTATAATTAAAGGTTTATCCTTGAATAAAAAAACAAATAAAGAAAAGTTTGATTATAGTCGTAAGTAGGGATAATAATGTGGTTCTATCGGACTGCCATTATAGTTGTTTAACACTAGATGCCGCTATTGCAGGAGTCTGGAATTAGATTATCCCAAGGGCTATCTAATCTAGTTCTAATTATCAAATTTTATAAGAGTTTTATCATGTATTCGCTGGCATGATGACTATTAAGCCGCGGTTATCCTGCTATTTAAATTATTGACAATAATTGAGATGATCCATTGATTATTGATAATGGGTGCTAAAATGACAAATAAAGAAAAGATTGATTATAGTCGTAAGTAGGGATAATAATGTGGTTCCATCGGACTGCCATTATAGTTGTTTAACACTTGATGCCGCTATTGCAAGAGTCAGGAATTAGATTATCCCAAGGACTATCTAATCTAGTTCTAATTATCAAATTTTATAAGGGTTTTATTATGTATTCGCTGGCATGATGACTATTAAGCCGCGGTTATCCTGCTATTTAAATTATTGACAATAATTGAGATGATCCATCGATTGTTGATAATGGGTGCTAAGGAATGCGTATAAAGAGCGGGCGCACTACAGGGCTCCTTACCCGCTGACGAAGTTCCGCTCTGGAACGTAAAATGCTTACGCACACTGACCTCTGACGCTACGCAAGATGGGCCGGCCTTATGCCCATGTCCAATCACGTTGCCCCGTGCTGCGCCTTGGTTAGTGTGTTATCCCTTCTTCCCCCACACCCTCGCTGGGTCCTTGTGTCTTGCTATTTCTCATTTTTCGAGTGACAATACAATTTGTACAATTTTTATTCTGTGTTATTCTGAGATTATTGCATTTTCATAATTTTTGTTATTTTGCAGTTGACCTTTGTCTAGGCCTGTGTGACGATTTGGCTCCTGGCCCATTGCGCCACTAGCTATACACACACATGTAAGTCCCTTTTTTATTTAAATAAATCATTATGGAAATTCTTAATTCACTTTGGAGCTTGTGTTTACGGGCCAATATAGGTGAACCCGTGATCTGGGCTCACTTAGTCTACATGACTTTTATATATTACCATATATTTTATTCAATATTATTTCTCAGGATCATTTTGTCCTTGTTTTTGTCTCTCTTCCTTTTTTCCCTTCACTTATTTTAACAACAGACATTGACTCTACCTTCCTGGTTGTTGCCCTTGTTTGGGTTTCAATCCACCTCTGTGGCACTGGGGATCCATGTGCAGAGCTATAGGGTGAGCCTTTTGCATCAACTTCTGAATGTATGGAGCCGGATTATCTATTGAACTATATATATATATATATATATATATATATATATATATATATATATATATATATATATATATATATATGATGTTTATTGAATATGTACAATTTTCATTGTTTTGTAATTTTTTATGTTGGTTCTCTATTACATAACAGTACATCATCATTTGTCCCCTGCAGAAGCTGGAACATGGCAAAACATGCTGGGACACTTCTCGTCTGTACCAATGTAAACTCTCTGCATCATGATGTTATGTTTGTGCCATCATGTGTTACCTATAACAAACAAATGGTTTTAATCAATTATGTGCTACTTTCTGTACTTTAACCGATTATTATTAAATATAATTGATTTTACTTCTGTTGTTTCAATCGTTGTATTAGCACCGCAAACATTCCCATGACCTATATAGACCTTTATGGTCTATCCCCCTCAAACCATTCAGTGGTACATACTTATATCTATTCAATAAATTTGCCTTCTCTGCCCCCTGTCACTCACTCTAGATTATTTTGTAAAGGGTCTACATGCTCAGACCTGACATTTTTAATATTAATATATTTGAAGAATTTTTTGGGGTTTGTCTTACTATCTTTTGTAATCTGTCATTTGTTTTGAATTTTTGCGCCCTTGATTTCCTGTTGACATATTCTGTTATAATCTTTGTAATATTTAAACAATGATAGTGTTCCTTCATTTTTATATTTTTTACAAGCTCCTTCCTTATTATTTATTTATTATTATTTTCTTAATATTTATAACTTGAGCCATGAGCCACATAGGGTTAATTTTTAGCCTTTTAAACTTATTGCCCATGGGAATATATTTTGCAGTGACTTCGCATACAGTCTTTTTGAAGAATTTCCATTTCTGTTCTGGGTTCATGATGCTTATATCCCCCCCCCCCCCAGTCCAAGTCCTGGATAGCAGCTCCCATTGTTGGAAAATTTGCTCTCTTAAACTTAATTCTTTTTATCTTTCCTGCATGTGTTTGTTGCTTACAGCTAATATTAAATGAAATCATGTTATGGTCACTGCTACCCAGATGTTTTTTATATGAACATTGGTAATAAGCTCTGCATGGTTGGAGATTACTAGATCCAGCAGAGTGTCATTCCTAGTTGAGGCTTCAATAAAATGGACCATACAATTGTCTTCTAATAGGTTTATAATTTTTTCCCTTTAACTGTCTCAGCAGTGCCATTACTCCAGTCAATTTCCAGGTAGTTAAAATACCCCATTATTATAATGCCTTAGTAATTGTCACTCAAACTGTGAGAGTGCCGCAAGCAGAAAAATAGCCTGGGCAGGAAGGAGGTGAAAGTGTCAGATTTGGAGGTGGTTAATTGTCTTAAGTTGTCAGGCAAAAGGAATGGTCACGTCTTCTCACTTATCAATCCTGTGCAACAAAACAGGGAAAAGTCTACAAATGGTTTTAGGTCAAAACATCAGATGAGGCACATATTTAGGCTCTCTGACTTTATCACTGTGGAGGTGTATTATGAATAGAATGAATTAGAAGATATTTTCCTATGTTTCATTATAGCTAGAATTGCTTTTTTATACTTGTATACAGTATATATCATTTATTGCTATCTTCAAATATTATGAGGCTATTTATACCCATCATTTACTGTAACTATCAGTATGAAACTTCTAACTCAGAACCCTCATCACTTATCATGGTATTTAAATATTAGAGATACAGTTCAGCTCATCTGGGCTCTGGTGCAAAATGTGATCCAGGGCTCTTGAGCTTTTAAACCCTTACTAATTTTTAAGATCTAACTTCCTACCCCTTACAACTGCCAATGAAGCCAGCATGCCCAGTCTATTAACTCCTGTGCTTAAAACTCCTCAACCTGATAACCCTCGCTCCTCACATAATTCCTCCCACCCCACAACTTCCAACTACCCTATTTACCATGCAAGTGTCTTCAGAAGAAATTATTTAACTGCACACATTTGCTGAAGGTGATGAAAATGGAAAGGAAATTTGGAATAGATATGGTTAGAAAGGGTCAATGTCCTCTAGTGATCCTCAAGGATCCTCTAGTAGTAGGGACCTGGTTGCAACCAAAACCTTTTCTACTTCTGTTTACAGGTTGCTGGAGACTACACTGATATGCCAATGCCTATATAATGAATCTGAAGGCAAACAATATGATTCCAGCACACAAACAGATAAATAAATAATACAATATTTTTATACAGTTGTATTCAATGATTATATAGTAAAAAGCAAGCAGATCTCACATTCCAAGTAGATGGTGGACCTCACAGTTGTAGTACCTAGTTGTTGGCAAGCAGATTTATTAGTCTTCATGGCTAGTTGTTAGCAAACAGTTCTCTGGCTCTTATTGTTTAATGGATGTAAAACAGGTCATTAAGGTCCTATTAATAAATATGCACTTTAGGTGCAGCAAATACACCTGAAACTACCATTAAACTAAATAGAAAACGCTGTACCATCAAAACACGCTTCCCGAATAGATTTTCGTATAGTGTGCTTCAAAATGTTCTTTTTGCAGTTAACCTAAAGCAGTGGTTCTCAACTCCTGTCCTCGGGACCCACTAACAGGCCAGATTTTAAGTATTACCTTGGGGAGATGCAGACTAGAATACTGCAATCACTGAGCAGCAAATGATGTCACCTGTGATGTATTTCAGTTATCTTGCAAACCTAGCCTGTTAGTGGGTCCTGAGGACAGAAGTTGAAAACCACTGACCTAAAGCTTCTTGAAAGTAGGAATAAATGTCACCTTAATGTAAAATACATCATGATGTGCTTTAAAGCATACAACTTTGTATAATATGCAAAAACCAACTTTAAAGTGATAGTAAAGTCTGTGTTTTTAAAATCCGCTGACAGGCAGGGTTTTTATAACAGAAGAGACCATAGAGGTCTCTTTTGTCATAAGTATCCCCCCTGCCTGTCAGCGGGTAATGTGGTCTAAGCTGCACATGTGCAGCTCAGACTACATTTACAGCTGGCTCTGTGTGCTGCAGCGATGGCACTCCCACTCAAGCGGCCAAAGATGCGAAACCCGGAAGGAACACAGAGGAAAGATGAAAGAGCCGGGGGAGCAAAGACAGCTCTCCTTTGGAGGTCTCCATTTGCAGGTAAGTCTGCCATAATGTGCTAGTATGCGGTGCATGCTAGTACATTATGACTTAAACCGAAAGGGGGACCAGCTTTTTTATTTTTAGGACTGGACTTTACTACTGCTTTAACTCTGTAAAATGTACAAAGAAAAACAAAGATGCATAAAAAGCACCAGATCCCAGTATGAAATGAAGCTAAAAAGCAGGATAAATTCCCGAAAATATATGGCATGTCCTAAAGGCTGGAGGCTAGTATACCCCACACTCTGGAAAAACATCAGCAATCTAGGTTTAAAATAGGGACTATTGATGGTAGCAATGAATATACAGTATTTCTGGAGTGGTGTATACATTATTTTGCCAAAAGTATTGGGACGCCTGCCTGTACATGCACATGAACTTTAATAGCATCCCAGTTTTAGTCTGTAGGGTTCAATATCGGGTTGGCAAACCCTTTGCATCTATAACAACTTCAACACTTCTGAGAAGGCTGTCCACAAGGTTTAGGAGTGTGTCTATAGGAATGTTTGACCATTCTTCCAGAAGCGCAGTTGCGAGGTCAGGCACTGATTTTGGACGAGAAGGCCTGGCTCGCAGTCTTAACTCTAATTCATCCCAAAGGTGTTCTATTGGGTTGAGATCAGGACTTTGTGAGGGCAGTCATGTTCATCCACCTCAAACTCGCTCATCCATGTCTTTATGGACCTTGCTTTGTGCACTGGTCCAAATCATTTGGTGGAGGGGGTATTATGGTCTGGGGTAGTTTTTCAGGGGTTGGGCTTGGCCCCTTAGTTTCACTGAAAGGAATTCTTGAGGCATAAGCATAACAAGACATTTTGGACAATTTCATGATCCCAACTTTGTGGGAACAGTTTGGAGATGGCCCCATCCGGTTCCAACACGACTGCGCACCAGTGCACAAAGCAAGGTCCATAAAGACATGGATGAGCAAGTTTGGGGTGGAGAAACTTGACTGACCTGCACCAAGTCCTGACCTTAACCCGATAGAACACCTTTGGGATGAATTAGAGCAGAGACTGCGAGCCAGGCCTTTCATGCAACATCAGTGCCTGATCTCACAAATGCGCTTCTGGAAGAATGGTCAAACATTCCCATAGACACTCCTAAACCTTGTGGACAGCCTTCCCAGAAGAGTTAAAGCTGTTATAGCTGTAAAGGGTGGACCAACTCAATACTGAACCCTGCAGACTAAGACTGGGATGCCATTAAAGTTCATCTGCGTGTAAAGGTAGGCATCCCAATACTTTTGGCAATATAGTGTAAATACTTTGCTGTCAAAAAAAAAATCACAATTAAAGCGATTGTATCCCCACAGAAAAAAAAACAAAAAACAACTATAAGTCTAAGGCATAATGAGCTAGTATGCACCGCATACTAACTCATTATGATATACTTACCTCAGAACAAAGCTCCCACAGGGCCACTCGGTCCCGGTCTCGGCTGACATCTTCCCTCAGCGATGTGAGTGTCCAGAGCTGTGAGATGTCACTCCCGCGCATGCGCGTGGGACCCCATCTTTCCAGCAAGGTTTCTGACAAGGTCCGGCGCTATACGCCGGGCCTTCACCGGAGCTTCACTGCGCATACCCCGCTGATGTCAGCGGCTGCATGCAAGGTAAATATCTCCTAAACTATGCAGGTTTAGGAGATATTAATTTTACCTACAGGTAAGCCTTATTATAGGCTTACCTGTAGGTAAAAATCATTAAAATGGGGGTACAACCGCTTTCATTTTTAAAATTAATGATGCATCACTGCTAAGTTTTTGTACCTAAATTGGCTAGTTTTATTTAAAAGTCTAAATAGTAATGTAGGAAGTTCTGAAATGTATAGTAAGTTGTTTATATTGCATATTATTCCCCATATTCATCACAAATATACTACAGTGTTTTATGTTATAGGACTATACCATATGAGATAATTCTAATTGTTCTAATTGCAGATATCAACATAATATCATCATTCTAATAAATGCAAGTACCACCTCTGCTTCAAAGCTATTTCATAAACATTCAAAATCCAATATTGCTGTTTTTAAGCTGAAACAGTAATGAAAACTAAATAGAATATCGACTCATTCCACGCGATGCCCACAAACATTCATTTAACCTGCCTCTAGTCAACTATATCAAGGTGTCTTTTGAACAGTTTACATAATTCTAGGTCATATTTAAAAATTCAGTGGCGAGTGATCATATTTTGAAATGAGAGATATTTATCACATAACCATGCTTTCTAATATGTTTTTTTTTTTTTTGCATTTATGTATCAATATAACTTAGGTATTGGACGAAAGTTGTTTTAAACTTAAAATGTATGATTTATGTAAGCACAAATACCTACAAAGAAGTAGTATTGTAATTCATATCGTATAGCTAAAGCACAAAAGAAAAATGACAGGTCAATTTAAAAAATAAACATTTTGGAAATTATGCTGTAATCATAAAACCCTAGATGCAATGGACAAACCAATGCTCATCCTCGAACATAGCATGTTTAGCTGTTATTTACCCTTTGTAAACATTAGTCTTGTAACCCTCTACAGGATTCAGTTACTTTAGTTTCTGCTTTTCCTTTTACAATAAAAGAAAATTAAACTATTCTAGGACACCTTGTTAAGTAATTATATAGCAACTGTGCAATTAAATAGCCATCAGGCCCTGCAGCTGAGAAATTTCAGGTAATTATTCAAAGATAATTTAATAGACGAATTACTGTATTCAAGCAGGCATTAGCTAGTAATCTGGCTCAATTAAAGCATCCAATTAATTTCTGCACTTTGATAATAGTCGCCCTGAAAAACCATCTTGTTTCTGTTCCATGATGCTAGATTTAGGTTTTACTTGAGTGTATACATATTCAATTTATTTAGGCAATGCTACAAAATATGTGGGGCAGGCTGTTCATTTTTTTAAAATCACGATTGGTAATACTGACTAGACTGATATAGCCAGTGTTATGTCAATCTACTTCAAAAGAACAGTGCTGAAATTAGTATTGTGCCTATATACATTAAAGGAAAAACTGTGTTTTCCCACTGGATGAAAAATACATGCATTTTATAAGCAAAGAGTCTTAGTCTAAGGAATGTATTACAGACCTCTAAACTCCAGAGAATGCTTAAATAAAATTAAGTCTGGGGATCACTGGGTAATTTTTGCATTTCCCCAGGACACTTAATAATAGCCTTCAAAACAGTTGGATGACTATTTAAGGCTACAGCACTCTAGTCATAAGCATGCAATCTCATTTTTTGGCATCATAGGTCTTAATAATAGCGTTTTAGACTGTGGATTGCGGGGTGGTAGAAATGTTAGAGACCCCTGTGACCATGAACTGACATGGCAGTGGAGCGTTGTGCTACAACTGTACAAAGGAGATGTAAATGTCAGGGTAAATGCAAGAAACTAGACCTACTAGGTCTGGATGTGTTATAAAGGTTAAAATAATTATCCACATAAAACAGAATCAACCTCCCCCCAGCCAGACAGGATGCAGACGAAGCTTTCCCTTTTCACTACTCAAAGTGACATCTACAGAAGGGTGTCTGGAATATGAATACGAAAGCCATAAAAATTACCTTAAAAAGGGCAATTTTCATGTCTCATTACCAGCTGAATTACATTTTCTGTGGGGAGAAAAAAGTAGCCCATTCCAGTTGTTTTATCAACAGCATGAACTGCTTCAAAAACTCATCTAATGGCTGTCCAGTCTGTAGCTGTTGGATGCCCTACACTCTGAAGAAAACCAAGCATTTATTACACTCCTGTTTTTTAGTGCCCCTTAAATTGAGCTGGCTCCAATTGGCAGGCACATTTTAACTGTAAAGCTAAATAAAAAATTACTTTGATTTCTCATGCTCCATACACCAACTCAACAAATACATATTATATACACATATGTGGATGTGTACATGAGATCTTTATAAACCGATGTTTTTAGTTTATGTGCTTAAAATATGTTAAATTATGTCCATCATAAATTAAATTGTCCAAAAACTGCTCTTACAATTTGGGTACATCCATTTTAACACCAGTTTTACTTTAGTTCAACAAAATTGCAGGCTAAGACCATGTTGGAGTCTGTGTTTAAAGAACACATATCTTGAAAGAAATACAGCCATTGTTGTCTTTTTTCTGGAAAGTGGTTGCATGGTTTTCTCCAACTTCAGTACTTCTGACTTCCACATCTAGTATGAGCATGCCTTATCCAAAGTAATAGTTAAGTAACTACAATTTTAAAAGCAGTTTGCCAATTGAAGCCTACATATTTCCTAATTACAAGTTTCATTTAACAAAAAAAATATTTTTGAAATTTAGTCACTTTAGACTTTATGGCCTACCAGTGAAATATCACCCAAAATTATACATATTTTTATTTGCCAAATTATAAGAGCCACCTAATATATAGTACATGCCACTAATATTGACCTTTAAAATAGAAAAAATTGGTCCTGGCATGTATAGAATATGGCTGTGCTAATATCACGATGCAGTCATTTAAAGAAAAACTGTGCAAAAGAAAATGTGCGTTCTGCCACTGAGGCCATTAGGAAATTCTATTTGCCAGGCAGTCTCTGGTTACATCAAGAACCTGCATACAGCCACTGAAATCAAAACTTCTGATCTGCATTTTCAGTTTGCATTATCTTTGCAAAGGCTCTAATTGGTCTAGGTCATCAGTCATCAAAGTAACTTCCTCAGTTCAAATTATCAATTCACCTTAAACCAATAGCCATAGTATATGTGAAGGCAGATGCAGATAGAGTCACTGAGGAGCATAGGCGTGCGCACATAGGGTGGCAGGTGTGCCTGGGCACACCCTAATCATCCTGGGATACCCAGGGACTGGGGAATCTCTGTCCTCAGTCTCTTTCTCTGTCTCGAGAGTGAGACATCAGAGGTCTGTTTAGACCCCTGGTATCTCACCAAAGCCCCCCAGCAGGGCTCCTAAAAAAATTATAAAATATAATATTGTAAAAAATAATAAAAAAACAAAATTGTAAAAATAAAAATAAACTACTGATACCTATCTCTTGTGGTGCACACCCTAATGCAATATGCTGTGCACACCTATGCTGAGGAGGGATCCCACTAGCTTTCAAAAAAGCATGGCAGCACCATCAAAATATGATTTGTGTAACACATGTACACCTGTTATGAGATTTCAGGGGAATGCTTGTCTAAAGATGAAGGTTGAGATGCTAGTATCATGAATATGAAAATTTGTACTATTGGGACCCACTCAGAGTTTTCTGATTGCTTTCAAACATGTAACATGTCAATATGCCCCATAATATTGTACGATATAAACTGCAATCTGGTTTCAGGTCAAAATGTTTACTGTTAATAACCTTAAAATACACCTTCATCAGTGGCCACATTATTAACTATTGCCTATCAATGGCTGGATTTCCATCAATGCATCTGTAGGCACACAAACTTTGGTGCCCAATGCTACACCCCCTTGCTAGGATCATCTGTTTTACAGAAAGCATTTAATCTTTTGTTTAGCCTCACCCAGCTTATGATATTCTGACATGTGTAGATAATATTGTGTAATGTATTTGTATTTCAGCTGCTGTTGGGAAAAAAAAGCGTGGCTAATAACTATACAGGAAAAAAGATGCCTCTTTGCTTGTGCCAACTATAAGCACATGCCTACCCTATTCATAAAAAGATATACAGTATACTGGTCAGCCACAATATTTAGGGACACAGGGGTGTTCAGACGAAGAGCACTTATAATTAAGAGGTCTAATGTGTGCTGGGAAATGCTCTCTCACATCTTTACACCACCACCAGCCTGAATTGTTGACACAAAACAACACGGATCCACCGATTCACGTATGCACCAAATTCTGAATCTTAAAGCTGGATTAACACAAATCCAATAATGTAATTTATTGCAGCTTACCAATCATTTGATGTGGCTGTATTAGTTTACTTTTTTAGGATTTCTCCTTCTGTTTTCTCCTGGTGATCTGGCTAGTAACACCTGCTGTATAGAGTTGAGCGAACACCTGGACGTTCGGGTTCTGCTGGTCCGTCCGAACTTCGGGACAAAGTCCGGGTCCGGGTCCGGACGGAACCCGAACGCTCGCACGGACAACGAACCCCATTGAAATCAATGGGGACCCGAACTTTTAGGCACAAAAATGGCTGTAGGAAAGTCCTGGAAAGCCCCAGAGGGCTGCAAAAGGAAGTAAAATGGGGGTAAGGGTAGGGCAAGTGCCCTACAAAAAAATGGGGACAGGGAAATAACTTTAAATATTTTTAAAAAACATAAAAAATGCAAAAATGCAAAAATGGAGAGGAATGTGGTTCATCTTCAAACTGTGTCTGAAAAGTATTAATTAACGGTAGAAGCCATATAACTGTTCTAAAATCATCTTCAAACTAGGGCAAGTGCCCTACAAATAAATGGGGATAGGGAAAATAAATTAAAATCAAATAAAAAAATGGGAAGGGGGGTGGATGTGGAGTAGGAGTCTAGAGGTTGACTAGGCCGTGACCGTGGCAGCGTAGGTGGAAGTGGCGGTGGTAGAGGAGTAGGAGGAGGTAGCCAACATGTTTTTTTTTTTTTGTATTGAGGCCTATTCAAAAAAACATGGTAGTGTTTTATGTGGGTTTATTGCAGCTGCTGTTGTGACCTATGTATCCCAATTGGTGTCATAGGAAGATTAAAAACGTTTGTATTTGAACAGCGCATTGCTAGTATCTACTGTGCCGTTATGTGATGAATGTTGGCCACCCAATGTATCAGTAATTTCTAATTTCTCCTTCTTCTATTACAATTTGATATTATTGCTGCTGTAGCCCATGTGCACAAGTGTGTTAGAGTATTGATGATAAAATAAAGTAATGATAACAATAATGATAATAATAATAGCAATGATGTTAAAATAAAATAATAGCAAATAATGTTAAAATAAATCACTGTAAATCACAGTTTTTGCCAGCTTTTTAATCTCTGTTGTTGCTGCTGTAGCCCATATGTAAACTTAATGCTCAATTGCAAACCACCATGACATTAATAACATGCTTTACAGTTGCTGTTTTTTCAAAGTTTCAAAGTTCGCTTGTTGATTGGCTGCCCTGCAGCTTCTCAACACGTGGAGTAAAATAGCAGAACCCCGGACCGAACCCGAAC
>BLSH010504724.1:18629-56279 GCA_018402905.1 Glandirana rugosa
TGACTAGGACCCCGGGAAATGACGATAACGCCCAGGGAAATAATGTCATGGCGTCGTCCCGGGAAAGTGTTCAAGACGTCCCCCCGGGGGAAAGACGGTAGAAGCCCGGAAGGGTACCACCACTTTACGGTCCCGGGCCAGTCTTGATTGGTACCAATTGGTTCATTCATAACTGAAGCATAGTAAACTGTTTTTACTACACTTCCATTTCTGAATGAATGGGAGGCTCGGTGCACAGCTATTCCTGTCCATTCATCCTGTGCAGCTGTGGCTACACATATGGAAATTGAGAGCTGAGATTTGTTTAGACCCCTGATATCTCATCAAAGCCCCAACAGGGCTCCTAAAAAAATTGTAAAAATAAAATTGTAAACTATCAGGATTGCAAAGTTTGCAATTCTGACCGGGCCCTGGCATTTCACCACCATGGGAAGGCCCGAAGATGGCAGAAAGGGGGCCCCCCTGCAGAACTTGTGAAAGGGCCCTGCTGCGGTACTGTAATAAAGGGACCCGCAATAGCAGTAAAGGGCCCCAGGATCAGTGGGAAGAGGGAAGGGCCCTGGCCAGGGGTCAGGGGGCCCTTCATAATTTCTTGCACCGGGCCCTGAAGGTTCTAGTTACGCCTCAAATGCAAACAAACATCTTAAAAGAAATAGATGACAATCAGTGTTCAGATAAAGAGAAAGTGATTGAATGGGTGAAATATCAGGTCATATACAATGTGGCAAAATATACAATAGTATGATGCTACCCAGCATTTTTCAACATTTAAATACAGAGAGGGGGCAAACATTGGGTGTCCGAGGGGATACCCCAGAATGGAGGGAAATAGGAACAGAATTGAGTGGACAAATGAAGAAGTACGCAGGTTTCTTTCCAAGGGAAACTATCAATTATACGGGGAGGGGGAAAAGAAGAAAAAAAAATAACAATGTTAGGAACATTTCCTAGGTTATCATTCCAGCCCAATCCTGATACGTTACAAGGCTAAAAGCTAGGCCATCAACCAAATGTCTCTAGCTGATTTTAGTCATGTAATTGTTGGAAGGAGGATTTAAAGTCCTTCCAATAATACTATTTTTTGCTTTGGTCAGAGATCTTGTTTTTGAGAACTTCTGTACGGTCCTCCATCTCTTGAATATCATTCACTCTGCTAAACCATGTCTCGGCGATGGTGGGGATGGACTCTTCCAGGAGCTAGGAATACATGCTTTAGCTACATTTAACAGCTGGAGCAGCGTGGACTTCTTGTATTGCTTACAAGACACCAAGTTACAAGCTAAGGTATACCCTGTAATGTGATGGATGATGTCCAGAACTGGGCACCAGAAAGATTGAAGAGGGTACCACACCTCCAACAAAGATCACATGGTCGTGGGAATAGTCTAGCCAGCACTGATGGTGTCTTGGACCATTGATTGACTATCTTGTAAGATATTTTATGATACTTGCAACTGATTGAGGCATTATGTGCAAAAGTGAGGAGGTTAGTCTGTAGCTCATCTGAACAAGTCATGCCCAGATCCTTTTCCCATTTAGAAAGAATATCTGGATATGGCTGAGAGTGGGCATCACGCAATAATCGGTATGAGAGAGATAACATGTGGCATGACAGCAAAGCTCGGCTGTTTCTGACTTTGATTTGTGCCCAGACTTTCCCTTTGTCTTGTGATCTGGTACCTCACTGCCTGGCCATGACTGCCCTCAGCAAGGGCCTAAAGTTTTTTTCTGTAACCTGCTCCAGTACTTTGGTGTTTTTGGGATTGGATCCTGCTCCGTGAGCATTAGTCCTCTGGTCCATACATCTAGCAGCAACACACATCTGGTACTGTTTGAAACGCTGACACACATGCAACTCTGCACCCTCACACTCTCTGTCACCGACTTCAGCAGTGTTGGGCAAGTACAAGAGAAAGTGTTTGCAGGAGGTACAAGAGGAACTCCTCATCTACTCAGTCTCTAACAGGTATGTGATAGAAACCTTGACCATGGCAAAAGACAGTTTTCTCGACAAGATCTCTTTAAACTAATTTTATTAAATCATTTATTTAAAAATGAAAAGTTGCACTTTATATATATTTTTCTTGGGCATATTATCTACTGATCACTCATGTGTGGGTAGAAGACCTATATAAGTTACTGACCTTTTGAATAAAAAATATTTGTTGAAACTGTATATATTATTTTACTGATGAGGAATTAAAGAAGCATACCTTTCTATATAAATCTGTTATCTAGATGCACAAGAAACCATTTCTCAAGGTTAAGGTACTGATGAAATATATCACAGGTCAAAGCTGATTTTTTTTTTTAACATTCTTTGCTTCATGGCTTTGGAAGCGAATGGAAAAATTAGTACAAAAGACCAAAAAGTAATTCACACGGCAGGAATACTGAAATTGTAAAAGCACAGACAGCACTACAGAGGAGCAGTGCCATTCACACACAAAGAATTTTGCTCATGTAGATGGCTGATTAATTGCTGGCCTGCCTAGTTGAAACTGCAACAAGCTAGATACTGCCAGCATGCCATCTGTTACCATGGAAATGCACAATGTTCCTGGTTCTGACAAACCCTTGAATGCTGGAAAGACTGTGCCATATGTAAATAAGGCAAATTAGTTTTCCTATATCATCCAGACAAGGTTATACTAATATAAAGCACATATTCTTACCATAACCCCTAGCGTGTCATGAATAGAAGCCACCTCTTCACACACAAAAACCTGCACAGTACTCTCAAAATAAATACCATGCACAGATTTCTGAATAGCATTTTGTCTGCCTGGAACACATTTAACTCTTTACAGACTACAGGTCTTACCTGAATCTTAAGCAGTACATGAATCTAATCAACATAAGTAATAGCGCAGTAAGCATATAGTCATTTAGACATTCAACAATTTATGCAATAATAAGAGTTCCTACTTGATCATAGATGTACCCTGGTATATGGTACAAAGAGCACTTATGGCATGTGAAGACAGGTCAAAAGAACAAGGTTACAACCTGGATCAACCATTTATTTTGGTAATTATCAGGCTTCCATATATTTACTAGCCGGATGGATCAAAAAATACTACTTATTAAACCCATCAACCAGCATACAAGTCACACAGGGCGCAGTCCAGTGGCCTAGTAACCAATACAAAAATAGGGGAAGAAAAGAACAGGGGCTCCCCCACCCCGAAGCGGTCACTTCACAGACACTATGGTTAATATAAAATTACTTTATTCAAAATTCAGCACAATATGCAATTGAAAAAATGGAATGACCTTCACCAATCTGCTATAAAAACAAGACAACATTGTCTATCTACAAGGGGGAGACGCAGCTGCTCATTCACCTCACACACTCACTCCAGACACACCAAACTGAGTTCAATATGACCATCCACTGGTCTACAGATTGGCTTGACAGATTATTGATTTCAAGTAGGAATAGGTGTCTATCAAGTCGCTGGGTTTATAAGGGCTTGAAAGTCCAGGCACATGGATCTTCCAATGGACATCAATTTCCAGATCCTAAAGTGCAGTGATGGTGCAGGGGGAGAATGCTCCTGTTTGGGTGTGATTCAATTCTGTACTCCAAGTACTCCAGTGCTAAACAGTCTTTCCCACAGGGACTGGGGACACTTTACATAGCTTCCAACACCCTTATAGCCCATGTGCAAAGGCATAGCAGTAGTCTATTGGTGATTGCTGTATGAGGAAGATATACTCTCACCGGTCCTGCTGTACCACCATCCACTCGCACTTGCTAGTCTTCACTCTTCCTGATGGTGCAAACAAGTCCCATGACGCGTCGGTACTCAGTCCAGCGACCAAAGTTCTGCTCTGAAGAAGCTAACGAAACGCGTCAACGGTGCATCATGACATAGGTGGTGCCTGAGGGCGGAAGCACTCACAAGGGAGAATGGTGTGAGATCCCTGAGCGGTCACTGGGCTAAGTAATGGCGTGGCATGGGACTTGTTTGCACCAACAGGAAGAGTGAGGACTAGCATGTGCGAGTGGACGGTGGTAGCGCAGGACCTGTGAGAGTATATCTTCCTCATACAGCTGTCCCCCATGGACTATGGATATGGAAGGGTGTTGAAAGCTATGTAAATGTCCCCTTTGCTGAATACCGCACCATACAGCCAGTCCCTGTGGGAAAGACTGTTTAGCACTGGAGTACTTGGAGTACAGAATTGAATCACACCCAAACAGGAGAATTCTCCCCCAGTACCATCACTGCACTTTAGGATCTGGAAATTGATGTCCATTGAAGATCCATGTGCCTGAACTTTCAAGCCCTTATACACCCAGCGACTTGATAGACATCAATTCCTACTTCCTACTATCAATAATCTGTCAAGCCAATCTGTAGACCAGTGAATGGTCATATTATACTCAGTTTGGTGTGTTTGGAGTGAATGTGTGAGGTGAATGAGCATCTGCGTCTCCCCCTTGTAGATAGACAACATTGTATTGTTTTTAAAGCAGATTGGTGAAGGTCATTCCGTTTTTTCAATTGAATATTGTGCTGAATTTTGAATAAAGTAATTTTACATTAACCATAGTGTCCGTGAAGTGACTGCTTCGGGGTGGGGGAGCCCCCTATTTTTTTCTTCCCCTATTTTTGTATATGAAGACAGGTCACTGTACTGTATATTGGGAGAACTCTGTATACCTCACTATATCTAAGACTGCATCATGTAGTTGTATAGTCCCTAAAAGTGTACATATGCTTGAAATTTGCATTCCTGTTGGAAAAAAGTATACAGATATTATTATTTTAACATATGTGTCTCATTAACATAATTTTTTTCAACATTTTATTTTAAGATAACACTGGCAACCCTACTTATAGAGCATGAGATCAAAAAGCTTGTAATCTACCCTTTAGGCAATGGGGGTCACACACTGAGTTCTTTCTGGGCTCTAGTAAAAGAGAATCCTTTCAAATTCATGCATTGGTTATATTTGTTTTTATTTTGAAAACATAAGGAAATAGAAATAAAAAAATGTAAAGATATAACATAGCTAGTAGGGATGGGCCCACGGTTCGAGTCAAACAACGGGTGCTTGCCCATTCGTCGAATTTGGAACATTATGGGGCATTCGCAGCGACTTTGTTGGCGCAGAGTGCCCCATAATGCATTGCGCACAGACAGCGCACACAGCTCTTCCCTGTTGGGAGGGCTCCCACCATCTGCACACTTTTTGCTCTGACAGTTTATTTATATGGCAGGGCGGGGCCACCCGGCGATGTAAGTGAGCGACCCCACCCCCTCTGACATCATGTGACTTCGGAGGGGGCGGGTCACATGCGTACATCACCGGGTGGCCCCGTCCTGCCATATAAATAAACTGTGAAAGCAAAAAGTAGTCAATCGGTGGGAGTCCTCCCATGGAGCAGGAATTGTTGCGTCTTTTTTTTTTACGGGTCCGTCGCGCGCCGTGGTTGATGATGGATTACAACAGGGGACACTTATTTTTTTTTCCTTGTTTTAATAAAGGACTTGACCCTGATTGTCTCCTGTGTTTTTTTCTTTTTTGACACTTTCTGGTGAATTGGTATGGGTACAAAGTACCTGATACTAATTTACATGGGGGGCCGGGATCTGGGGGCCTCCTTATTAACACCACAGCCCAGGGCTATGGGGAAGAGGCTCTTATCCCCATCAACATGGGGACAAGGTGCTCTGGGGTGGGGAGCGCAGAGCCCCCCCTGCCCCAAAGCACCCATACTCCCCATGTTGAGGGCATGTAGGCTGGTATGGTTCAGGAGGGGGGGGCGCTTGCCGCCCCCCCATCCTGGCCGGCCATGTTGCATGCTCGGATAAGGGTCTGGTTTCGATTTTAGGGGGAACTCCACATCAATTTTTTAAATTTTGGAGCGGGGTTCCCCTTAAAATCCATACCAGGCCCTTCGGGATGGGGGGGGGGGGCCCTACACAATTTTTTTTCAGTGATTTTTATCTATATTGCCGGGAGTCAGCAATACATTATAGCCACGAGTGAGGTTTTAAATGATATTTATCCTTTACAAATGCCATTTTGCTCTGGCATTGTTCTAAACATCACAGAGGTGCGCCCTTTTACAGGCAAGAGGACCCCCCAGGCAGATTATTTAAAGGAATATTTCATTTTTATTGTTTCACTTTAAGCATTACTAAAATCACTGCTCCTGAAAAAATGATTGATTCAAAAACTTTTTTTTGCATTGATATATGTCCCCTAAGACATGACCCGGGTCCCCATACGCTTTTTATGGCAATAACTTGCATATAAACCTTTAAAATTAGCTATTTTTTCATGTTCAGATCCTATAGACTTTAACGGTGTAAACGGTGCTAATTTTTTGCCTGTTCGCATGGTCTGGTGTGAACCGAACGGGGGGGGGGGGGGGTGTTTGGCCCATCCCTAATAGCTAGTGCTAATGCACTTTGCAAATGGGAGTTGATTTAAGGTAATGAATGACACATACAGTATTTATCAACATACAAATGTAAAAATTATAGTTTATATTCCATTTTTAAAGAGTTTGACTGGCCAAGCATTTTGAAAAGGTAAAAAGGGTTGATTTACTAAAAAGGTTTAAGTGGATGTAAACCCGATACATGAAATTTGAGCATATATCTGTAGTGTTTTGTTATCTCTCTTCAAAGCATTATGTCCAGTAGCTGTCTCCTGATCCGCTCTTCTGTTATCAGCCTGATAACCCCTGACAAGTTCTCCATCACATATGATAAAAGCAGCCGGTGTTTTGTGGTGGGGAGGATGCTATAAATAGATTAGCAGAGCCCTGAATGATTCAATGATCGGTCCTGAAAGTCTCTACCTATGTAGGGGGTGTGTGCCTTTCCTCCAATCAGCTGTCTTGGCTAAATGCCCAGGCTTCCCTGCAGTGCTAAACAGGAAGAGAAAATCTTCTAACACAATCTGAACTTTCTAAACAGTATATAAAGCTGAAGACAGTAGATATACATGTAAAACTTATGTAGGGAGATTCGTTTCATCCTTGCGTATCATTTGAGGCTGTTCACTTCACTGGGTATACGTGAGGGTTTACATCTGCTTTAAAGTAGAAGTTCACCATATGCCCAGGCTTCCCTGCAGTGCTAAACAGGAAGAGAAAATCTTCTAACACAATCTGAACTTTCTAAACAGTATATAAAGCTGAAGACAGTAGATATACATGTAAAACGTATGTAGGGAGATTCGTTTCATCCTTGCGTATCATCTGAGGCTGTTCACTTCACTGGGTATACGTGAGGGTTTACATCTGCTTTAAAGTAGAAGTTCACCATAATACTAAAATATCTAAATCTACTGGCATCAACAATCTAAGACTAACCTATCTAGCCCTGTAAAGAAGAAATCACTATACATATCTTTTCTGAAGCCGCTTCGGTCCAGTCCTATGCTGACCTGTCAGTGGAGGCTTCTCAGTGGAAGCGGGTGCAGAGAAGGCAGCCGACAATGGAAGCCCCATAGTAACTCTATCAGTGATCACTTCCCAGGCATTTCCCAGCCATTGTTGGCTGTCTCCTCTGCAGAGCTTCCTCTGCTGGAAACAGGACCAGAGCAGCTTCAGAAAAGGTATGTATAGAGATTTCTTCTTTACAGGGCTAGATGGGTTCGCCTTAGATGCCTGTAGATTTAGAGACTTTAGTATTAGGGTGAACTTCCACTTTAAGAGTCTTCACATAATAATTTGTAGCTTTTCATGTGATAATTGAAATGAACCTTTATTTAATTTATCGAGTGAAGATTCTCAACACTTTTATTAACTCAGTCTGAGGAGGTTGGAAAAAGAAAAAAGGAGAAGGTAGAAAAATAGGACTGAGTTGATGTTAAAGTGTATGCCAAAATATTACCAGGGAGATTGGCCAAGTTTCGTCCATCACTGGTGAAGGAAGATCAAGCGGGATTTGTCTCTGGTCGCCAGGCCCCAGATGCAACCAGGAGAATGATCAATCTTATTCACCTACTGGAAAAATTGAAGGATCCTTCTCTGCTCCTGGCGCTCGATGAGGAGAAGGCATTTGACCGCATCCACTGGGGATACCTGTCAAAGGTGCTGGAAAAAATTTGTGTCAGAGGTCTAATTCATTATGCAATTTCAGCTCTATACTCCATCCCCTCAACGCATGTGTTCACTGAGGGAATGTATTCCATCGCTTTTCAAATAACAAATGGCACATGTCAGGGGTGCCCCTTATCCCCCTTATATTTGCTATGCTTATGGAATCCCTGGTTGCAAAAGTAAGAACCCATCCTGTTGTACAGGGAATTACATCCCATGGTCAACAACATACTATCACACGGTTTGCAGACAATATAATATTGTCCCCGGCGAACCCTCTTCGATCCCTCCCCACAGTGCATGAGGTTATTGAAACTTTTAATACAATTTCATACTAATATAAAATAAATGCTTCAAAGTCCAATGTACTGGGGATCGCAGCTAGTAACAACACAAAAACTATTTAACAAAATAATTTTCCTTACCCTTGGACCACAGACTCATTACAATACCTGGGCATTAACCCTTTCGGTGCCAGGCCCTGCCCTCCATTTTTACACTCAGGTGGCCAGGCTATTTTTGCATTTTTTTCATTGCTTTTTCATTTTTCCCTTACAGGTTTCAGAGTTTGTTAAACACCCCCCCCCCTCCCCAAACCATATATTTTCTGAAAGCACATGACCAGTAGAATAAATATAAGGTGCTACTGATTTTTAGGGCAAAATGATATTTGGGCAAATCTTTATTAAACCAATATTTTCGCTAAAAGTACACTAAAATCATTATTAGCAGATAAAAACACAGCACATTTTACAAAATCCCTACTAAATATAAAAGCTAACCTGTATTGACCTAATAAATAACCACTATTTGTACATTTTAGATTGTGATTTTATTGCTATAATTTAGATTTTTGCGAAATTATGAAAATCGAACATACACAAAAATGTCGATATTCAAAATTCTCTAAAAATCTAGATGTTTTTGTTCTTACCTTACAGCTTTCAGAGTTTATTAAATACCCCCCAAACTATATATTTTCTGAGAGCACATGACCTGTAGAATAAAAGGAAGGTGCTACTGATTTTAACACCGTGCGATATTTGCGCAAATGTTTATCAAAACAATATATTCGCTAAAAATTCTCTAAAGTCAATTTTAGCATATATAAACACAGCAAATTTTACAAAATTCCTGCAAAATTCCTACTAAATGTAAAAGCTTAACATGTATTGAGTTAATAAATAGCAAATATTTGTAATTTTTACATTTTGCAAAATGGTGAAAACTGAACGTACGCAAAAATGTAAATAAGCATGTTTCTCTAAAAATCTGAAGGTCTTCATTGTTCTCTTACAGCTTTCAGTTTGTTAAAAAAACCCAAACCATATATTTTCTGAAAGCAAAGGACCGGTAAAATAAAAAGAAGGTGCTACTGATTTTAAAGGCCTAACGATATTTGTGCAAATGTTTATCAAAACAATATATTTGCTAAAAATTCTCTAAGATCATTATTAGCAGATGTAAACATAACCTGTATTGACTTAATAAATAACGAATATTTGTAATTTTTAAATTACGCCTTTTTGCAAAATGGTGAAAACTGAACGTACGCAAAAATGTATATAACTACACTTCTCTAAAAATCTCAAGGTTTTCGTTGTTCCCATCTAGCTCTCAGAGTTTGTTAAAGACCCCCAAACCATATATTTTCTGAAAGCACAGAACCAGTGGAATAAAAAGAAGGTGATACTGATCTTTAAGGCCCTATGATATTTGCGCAAATGTTTACCAAAGCAATTTTGCTAAAAATGTGCTAAAATCATTATTAGCAGATACAAACACAACAAATTATACAAAATTCCTGCTAAGTTCCTTCAAAGTATAAAAACTTAACCTGTATTGAGTTAATAAATGACAAATATTTGTAAATTTTAAATTGCGCCTTTTTGAGAAATAAGAAAAATCGGACATACACAAAAATTTCTTTAACAATCTGAAGGTTTTCCTTTTTCACTTACAGCTTTCAGAGTTCATAAAATACCCCCAAACCATATATTTTCTGAAAGCACATGGCCAGTAAAATAAAAATAAGGTGCTACTGATTTTTAAGGCTCTGCGATATTTGCGCAAATGTTAATCAAAACAATATTTTCGCTAAGAATACACTAAAATCATTAATAGTGGATTCATACATGTGAAATGCAAAATGTACAAAATTCCTAGTAAATATAAAAGTTAAAACTGTATTGAGTTAATAAATAACAAATATTTGTACAATTTTAATTGCACCTTTTTGTGAAATGGTGAAAACTGAAGGTACATAAAGCTGTAAATGTAAACAATTTACTCTAAAAATGTTGCCATTTTTCACTTACAGCTTTCAGAATTTGAAAAGACCCCTCAAATTAGACTTCTGAAAGCACATGACCTGTAGAATAAAAAAAGTGCTACTGATTTCTTGGGCCCGCAATAATTGCGCAAATGTTCATCATATTGCTATTTTCACTAAAACAACACTACAATTATTGATAGTACACATAAATACAACATAACTTACAAAATTCCTGCTAAATTACTACTAAATAGAGTTGAGTGAACCCGAACTGTAAAGTTCGGGCTCGTACCGAACTTTGGGGTGTCCGTGACCCGGACCCGAACATTTGAAAAAAAGTTTCAGTTCGAGTTTTGGGTTCGGGTATTTGATCACGCATGTTGAAAAGCTGCAGGGCAGCCAATCAACAAGCCTTTCACTGGTTTGCCCTTATAAGCCATAACAGCCATGCCTACTAATAGCATGGCTGTGATTGGCCAGTGCATCATGTGACCCAGCCTCTTTATAAGCTGGAGTCACTTAGTGCTGCATGTCAAATGCTCTCTGGGTAGTGTAGGGAGAGGATGCTGCCGGTGCTGTGAGGGACAGATTGCAGATAGATAGATAGGTAGAGATTACTACTACTACTACTACTGCTTTTAGGGACAGATTGCAGATAGATAGATGGATGTAAAATTGGGTGCAACGGCTCTGTTCGTGCAGGTGCTACACCCTAAATTACATCAATGGGCTTGCCTGTACAGAGATGCACGGAACACCTGTGCATCCCTGTAAAGGTACACTGTGTAATAACACCAGCGTAGGAGGGACAATCCTCGTTACATATATGGATGGAGGGACGAAAATGGAACTGATAATGTTTGACTTACGTTACGTTAGAGAAATTCCCTGTATTTGCTGTTTTAACGCACTAATGTACAAATGTAAGTTTCTCAACCAGTGTGTGTATCTCATCAAATGTAAAACCTGTGGTATTTCTTTGTCCCACTGTGCTGGAAATAAATAAAGTATTGAAAAAAAAAGGTACACTGTGTATACCCTGTGTGAACAAGGCCTTAGGTCCCTTTCACACCAGCAGACCAATTAGGTCAGCCTGCCAGTTTTTCAGGTGGGCCCAATTGGATCACCCATTGTTCTCTATGGAGAGGCTTATGTAAATGGAAATGCGTCCGTTTACATCTGCCTGCATCCGATCTGATCCGGTCCACTAAAAACAGATGGATGGGGATCTCATTCCCCATCCATCTAGCAGACTGGATCAGATGGTATCGGATGGAAATGGACAGGTGGTCAGTTTCCATCTGATTGCCCAATAGAGAACATCAGGCTGTGTCCGTGTCCGCTATGCATCAGTGGAACGGACGCAGACCTTTCATCTGCTTGACAAAGTTCGCTCCATGTGAAAGGGGTCTTACCAGAAGCAGCCAGTCCATTAGGGGCGTAGGGGCGCTGCCCCTCTGCAGGGTGCCGGGCTCATACGTTTGTATGAGTTTTTTTTTCAAGCCACATGATTAGAACCTGAGGTTCTAATTGGCTGCAAAAAGGTTGGGCCCGAACCCACTCACTTGTTACAGTAGCAAATTAATATTCGCTATTGTCTTCTGGCTTCTCCTCCCGGCCAATCAGGACAGGAGGCAGATTGGATTGGACGGAAGGAGAAGCCAAGGAAGCCATTGAGGGGTGAGTGCGGGGGGGACCATCACCGTGAAGGGGTGAGTGCGGGGGGGCCATTGCCGTGGAGAGGCTGGGTGCGGGCAGACTTCAGGGGGTTGCTGTCCCCCAAAAAAGTCAGATTGCAGAGAGAAGAAGCTGCAGGCTGCTGGAGGGGAAGTAGGGATGCCGCTCCCAGCATGGATGGATCAGGGTTGCGGGGGGCGGTATGGGGGGTGATCAGAGTGATTTGGGGGACACATCTGGATCCCCCCGAGCCCCATGCACCAGAGGCGGGAACAGCAAAGATGGGATGCCGGCTTCTGATGGTAGCTGCGGGGGATCGAATTTGTGGGGGGGTGTACTCAGTGCTGGGGGTGAAGAAGGGGGGTGAATGGGGATAGGAAAGGATAGTGGGGGGAGTAGTTTTAGGTGGAAGGGAGAGGCGAGGGGTGGAGAGGCTGGGGACAGGGAAGCGGCGGCTTGGAGGGGGGCAGTCACATTTAGGGTTAATAACTCTGATCAGCGGATTGTAATCCACTGATCAGAGTTGTAGAATTGTTCAGCAGAGTCTGCTGAACAATTCTACTATAAATTTATGGTCATTGAAGTGACCACGAGCTTATAGGGGAGGGAGAAAAGAGATCCATATGCCATGTGGTCTTGGCCACCTGCAGGCACTTCTGTAGGTCCGTACGGCGTACAGACCCGGCAGTGAATGTGATAAACCAACCCCCCTCTATTTCTGGCCTCTGTTCAAGTAATTTTCTCCCCCTCATAACCAACTTGCAACAGAAGATGAACCGACTACAGAGGAACCATCTTTCCTGAGCAGGCAGATTGGCCGCCTACTAAATGTTGATACTACTCAAAATATTGTATTACTTTCGTACACTACCCATTCGTGTTCCAGCCACCCTTTTTTCCATCCTATAATATCAACTTACTAAATTTATATGGGCTGGAAAGAAGCCCCGTTGCTCTTCCCAGATACTCATGAAACACAAATCAATGGGAGGGATGGGCATTCCAAATCTAAAAGACTACTATTACACGACTTTGCTGGACCAAATAAAATATTGGTTCCACCCACCACATCTGAAACATTGAGCAGATTGGAACACGGTTAATCTTATTGCACTGCTATTAGTATATGACCACCCCATTATTTCTGCAGGGATACTAGCCTGGCAATATTTATCTACCCATTCTGATTTTTCATCACAACGCATGACAGTACCCATCCCTCTTGAGTCGATGGATTTCCTGGCTTTGGACATTTATTTTACAAACTGAATGACAAGAGGAATTAACTCCCTTGACCACTTGATTATTGAAGGTTGTTTAATTTGATTTAAAAGCTTAGCCCAAAAATACTCATTACCAGAAAAGGAACTTTTCACATACTATAGGCTGAGTTCTATTATACAACATGAAAAGTTCCCTCCTGTCCAAATATCCAAAGGAATTTGTGCTTTACGATAGTGTTTATTTGTTAATCATTGTCTCATGGATAATGAATAAAGGAAAAGGTGGACCCAGCAAACTCAAACAAAGGAAAAAAGAGAGTCTCACTGTGGCACTATTCCATTAGTTTCAAATTCCACACAATGTAAATTCTCCTAATGAAGGAAGGCTGGGATCCAACCAAATATGAGGCTATTCCTCCACCTTTAAATGTGCCAAGCAAGTGAGAAACCAAATAACATATAAAAAAAAACCCTCATGTCATAAAAACATCACTTTTATTTTATCTTGTTAAAAGATGCCATCTAGAATAAAATCAACAGTACAAAACAATCAGACAAATGTACATAGGTATAGCAAGTGTGTGACACAGACGCGTTTCGCTACATATGCTTCTTCAGGGTAAACGCTCTAAAGATGGAAGCCAAGTGAAGTGTCTTAAACAATTAAAAGGACAAAATCCTATGCATAACCCTCCATCCCAGGGTAGGAACCTGTAAAGTTGCCCAGAAGACCCACACTTACGGGCCAAGAAGGTGGAATTACATATCTCGAATACTTTATATGCAGGATGACACCATTCCAAAAGATGGATAATCAAAATGACTTCTGAGAGGAAAATGCAGGGATGGACATCCAAGTGTGGACATGTATGGCTGAACCCACTATACAAGGTGGGCCATTTATATGGATACACCTTAATAAAATGGGAATGGTTGGTGATTTTAACTTCCTGTTTGTGGCACATTAATATATGTGGGGGGGGGGGACTTTTCAAGATGGGTGGTGACCATGGCGGCCATTTTGAAGTCGGCCATTTTGAATCCAACTTTTGTTTTTTCAATAGGAAGAGGGTCATGTGACACATCAAACTTGAGTTATTTACAAGTTTCTGACCACTTATAAAATGTGTTCAATGTGCTGCCCATTGTGTTGGATTGTCAATGCAACCCTCTTCTCCCACTCTTCACACATTGATAGCAACACCACAGGAGAAATGCTAGCACAGGCTTCCAGTATTCGTAGTTTCAGGTGCTGCACATCTCGTATCTTCACAGCATATGTTTTTTTTTTATGGTTTTTATGGTCAGTAAAAACCAATACCAGGTGAGCTGCTCCTTCCAGGAGGTACCGCCATTCCTCCAAAGCCGACTTGATGGCCAGCAATTCCCTAACACCGACATCATAGTTCCAGCAAGATGGTGCACCAACACATTATGGGTGTCAGGTCCAAGCATTCCTAGATGAACAGTTTCCCAGAAAGTGGATTGGTTGTCCTGGGCCAGTTGAATGGCCCCCAAGGTCTCCCGATCTGACCCCCTTAGATTTTTATCTTTGGGGTCATCTGAAGGCAATTGTCTATGCTGTGAAGATATGAGATGTGCAGCACCTGAAACTACGGATACTGGAAGCCTGTGCTAGCATTTCTCCTGTGGTGTTGCTATCAGTGTGTGAAGAGTGGGAGAAGAGGGTTGCATTGACAATCCAACACAATGGGCAGCACATTGAACACATTTTATAAGTGGTCAGAAACTTGTAAATAACTCATGAAAGAATAAAGTTACATTAAAACCAAGCACACCATTGTTTTTCTTGGGACATTCCCAATAAGTTTGATGTATCACATGACCCTCTTCCTATTGAAAAAACAAAAGTTGGATTCAAAATGGCCAACTTCAAAATGGCCACCATGGTCACCACCCATCTTGAAAAGTTTCCCCCCTCACATATACTAATGTGCCACAAACAGGAAGTTAATATCACCAACCATTCCCATTTTATTAAGGTGTATCCATATAAATGGCCCACCCTGTACTTCACTATACTTCACTTCAAACGTATGCCATAGACTGTGTTTGCCTCATACACGAGGGGATAACCTGACCTGATGTAAAATAAACAAGCATGTTTTTGATCAACATCATTTTCCTTTTAAACAATTCCATCAGATATCCCTAAAGGTGCTTGGTTTTGACGGTTTAATAATCTTATCTTTACATGGAGGTTCTTTGGGTTTGAGCACACCCTTAGCCTTTCATTTGGACCTAGGATACCCTGTATCTTATGTGAATAAACATATATTTCATGTTCTGCCGTCTTTTGCCATTTTGTGCCCCTCCCCCACCCGTTTCTTTGGCTCTTGGGTCTACCTCCACAGCTCCCGGGGCAGATTTCTTTGGTGTTTTGCATCTTAAAGTACTATGGTGTTATTTTCAAGCGGACATATATCCAGTTGCCGAGGCTTGAAGGCGGCAACTTGGTTCGATATCGCAAATTGCTATCAGATGACGCCGGCTGCGAGATCACGCACTGTGAGCGTGCACGGGGCCAAGGAGCGGGCAGGGCAAACTCGATGTCCACCGGCTACTCGCGATTGTCCCCCCGGAGTGACAGATCGAGGATCCATGTATGTAAACACGGATCTCCGTTCTGGCAGAAGGGGAAGGGATGTGATCGTAGGCTCCCTGTATATGGGAGCCACGATCACTCTCCTCCCCCAGCCAGACCAGCCCCCATACAGTTAGAACACACACAGGGAACACAGTTAACCCCTTAGATTGCCCCCTGCATGTTAACCCCTTCACTGCCAATGGCATTTATACAGTAATCAGTGCATTTTCATAGCAATAATCGCTGTATAAATGCCATTGGTCCCAAAAAAGTGTCAACATGATTTGACATGTCCGCTGCAATATTGCAGTCCCAATAAAAATCACAGATTGCCATCATTACTAGTAAAAAAAAAAACAAACCCATAAATGAATTCTCATCATTTGTAAACACGGCAACTTTTGCGCAAACCGATCAATAAACGCAGATTGTGATCTTTTTTTACCAAAAATATGAGTAAGAACATAAATCGACCAGAACCGATGAAAAAAATTGTTTTTTTATATTTTTTTTGGATATGTATTATAGCAAAAAGTAAGTAATATTTTTTTTTTTTTTTTTTGCAAAATTGTCGCTCTTCTTTTGTTTAAACAGCGATCAGACATGATGCAGAGGTGATCAAATACCACCAACAGAAAGCTCTATTTGTGGAAAAAAGGACACAAAGTTTGTTTGGGTACAATGACGCACGACCGCGCAATTGTCATTTAACCACTTCAGCCCCGGAAGGATTTCCAGCTTTAGGACCGGAGCCCTTTTTGCGATTTGGCACTGCGTCGCTTTAACTGAAAATTGCACGGTCGTGCGGCATTGTACCCAAACAAAATTTGCGTCCTTTTTTTCCCACAAACAGAGCTTTCTTTTGGTGATATTTGATCCCCTCTGCGTCATTTCTGATCGCCGCTATAAACAAAAGAAGAGCAACAATTTTGCAAAAAAACCCAAATTTCTTACTTTTTGCTAAAATACAAATCCAAAAAAAAATATAAAAAAACATTTTTTTTCACGGTTTTTTGGCCGATTTATATTCTTCCTCATATTTGCGATAAAAAAAATTGCAATTGGCGTATATTGATTGGTTTGCGCAAAAGTGGTCGCGTTTACGGATGATGAGAATTCATTTTTGGGGTTTTTAATTTTTTTTATTTTTTACTAGTAATAGCGGCGATCTGCGATTTTTAGCGGTACTGCGATATTGCAGCGGACATGTCGGACTATTTTGACACTTTTTTGGGACCATTGGCATTTATACAGCGATCAGTGCTATAAAAATGCACTGATTACTGTTTAAATGCCATTGGCAGTGAAGGGGTTAACCTGCAGGGGGCGCTCTAAGGGTTAACTATGTTCCCTGGGCGTGTTCTAACTGTATGGGGACTGCCCTAGCTGGGGAAGGGAAGTGGTCACAGCCTTTGTATACAGGAAGGCTGTGATCACAGCCCTTCCCCCTTCACAGAACGGAGGTCCGGGTTTACATACCCGGGCCTCCGTTCCTTCGCTCCGGGGGGGCCATCGTGGGCAGCCGGCGGCAATCGAAGCCACCGCACCCGCTCCCTGGCATACGACGGCGATTTGCGATAACGAGCCACTTTGCCGCCGTCAACCTGCGGTTGGCGGTCGGCAAGTGGTTAAAGTGACGCAGTGTCAAATCGCAAAAAGTGCTCTGGTCCTAAAGTGGGAAATCCTAGCGGGGCTGAAGTGGATATACTGTATCGTCAGTAGCATCCGCTCCTGAGGAAGTGAATTTATGTTCATGAAATGTGTTGAGATATGGGATATGTTTTTTCTATTCATCTGACTGTATGAATATGTCTTTGAAAGCATTTGGCTGGAATGAATATAGAAATATAATGTATACTCTATGTGAACATAGATTGGAATAGATTAAATCAGCTTTCTAATTGTAATCAATCCCTTGTGTGTGTAATGAGATTTTTATGCTTACAGTATCTCACAAAAGTGAGTACACCCCTCACATTTTTTATATATATTTGACTATATCTTTTCATATAACAACACTGAATAAATTACTGTTTGCTATAAATGTAAATTAGTGAGTGTACAGCTTGTATAACAATGTAAATTTGCTGTCTCCTCAAAATAACTCAACACACAGCCATTATTGTCTAAACTGCTGGCAACAAAAGTAAGTACACCTCTAAGTGAAAATGTCCATATTGGGCCCAATTAGCCATTTTCCCTCCCCGGTGCCATGTGACTCATTAGTGTTACAAGGTCTCAGGTGTGAATGGGAAGCAAGTGTGTTCAATTTGGTGTTATCGCTCTCACTCTCTCATACTGATCACTTGAAGTTTAACATGGCATCTCATGGCAAAGAACTCTCTGAGGATATGAAAAAATGAATTGTTGCTCTAAATAAAGATGGCCTAGGCTATAAGAAGATTTCCAAGACCCTGAAACTGAGCTGCAGCATGGTGACCAAGACCATACAGTGGTTTAACAGGACAGATTCCACTCAGAATTGGTCTCACCATGGTCGACCAAAGAAGTTGAGTGCACGTGCTTAGCGTCTTATCCAGAGGTTTTCTTTAGGAAACGGACATATGAGTGCTGCCAGAATTTCTGCAGAGGTTGAAGGGGTGGGGGGTCAGCCTGTCAGTGCTCAGACCATACGCTGCACACTGCATCAAATTGGTCTGCATGGCTGTTGTCCCAGAAGGAAGCCTCTTCTAAAGATGATGCACAAGAAAGCCTGCAAACAGTTTGCTGATGACAAGCAGACTAAGGACATGGATTACTGGAACCATGTCCTGTGGGTTGATGAGACCAAGATAAACTTATTTGGTTCAGATGGTGTCAAGCGTGTGTGGCGGCAACCAGATGAGGAGTACAAAGACAAGTGTGTCTTGCCTACAATCAAGCATGGTGGTGGGACTGTCATGGTCTGGGGCTGCATGAGTGCTGCCGGGACTGAGGAACTACAGTTCATTGAGGGAACCATGAATGCCAACGTGTACTGTGACATACTGGAGCAGAGCATGATCTCCTCCCTTTGGAGACTGGGCCACAGGGCAGTATTCCAACATGATAATGACCCCAAACACACCTCCAAGATGACCACTAAAGAAGCAAAGGGTAAAGGTGATAGACTGGCCAAGCATGTCTCCAGACCTAAACCCTATTGAGTATCTGTGGAGCATCCTCAAACGGAAGGTGGAGGCGCGCAAGGTCTCTAACATCCACCAGCTCCATAATGTCATCATGGAGAAGTGAAAGAGGACTCCAGTGGCAACCTGTGAAGCTCTGGTGAACTCCATGCCCAAGAGGGTTAAGGCAGTGCTGGAAAATAATGGTGACCACACAAAATATTGACACCATGGGCCCAATTTGGACATTTTAACTTAGGGGTGCACTCACTTTTTTGCCAGTGGTTTAGATATTATTGGCTGCGTGTTGAGTTATTTTGAGAGGACAGCAAATTTACACTGTTATACAAGGTGTACACTCACTACTTTACATTGTAGCAAAGTGTCATTTCTTCGTGTTGTCACATGAAAAGGTATAATAAAATAATTTAAAAAATGTGAAGGGTGTACTCACTTTTGTGAGATACTGTATATCAATAAACTGTTATTTTATGTTCAATTTATTTTTGTGTTATCTGCCTTGTTTAAAGTCCCATGGGAAGATAAAAATTGTAAGCCACTTCAAAAACAGGGATGGAGGCATATCATCATGTGTATCACATTACAATAAATTTGTTGTAGGGTTATATTGGTGTCTGTGTGTTCCTGCTGGGAAACGTCACACACTCTTACCTGTGATGATTGTCTTAGCTACCAAAAGTAATCAAAATTCAAAAATTTTGAGTTGTTACTGGGACAAAAATAGAGGGCATGTCTTCCAACAGGGAGAATAGTTCCAGTGGCAACTGTCTAAGACTGGGTTCCCATTATTACATTGTGGTAGCCGTCACATTTCCTACACTGGTGCGCGGCAGTGACATTCATTTTGAATGGTACCCCAGCGCACTAAACAAGGCAATAAACCTGCACTACATAATGGCACACAACTTATTGTGTTCCTGGAAAAAAAGCAATGTAATTTTAAAAGAAATTTTAAATCTTTTTATATCTGTAGCTTTCATTGAAATAATACCCCATAATATCTCTGGCTAGAAATGAAAGCCCAACTTCACCTCAAACTTTTTTTGGATAGAGTGAGGAAGGAATAGAACCCCTGTTAGATTTTAACTGCAGTGTGAGACTACACTGGACAGATTTCCCCTCATTGCCTGTGCAGCGGGGACACAGACTTCAACAAAAGACTTCTTTTTTAATACGGGGAATGATAAGAACTTTTGGTGAATTATTATCTGTGTCTTCCTGTCCTGGTAATTACTGCCCCCCCATTTTTATTCTGCAATCTCAGAGATGGGGAAATGAGTAGAAATCTTCCCAGCAGGGTCATATGCAGCAATAATAACCTGCCAGAAGCAATCACTATTCTCAAATCTATTTAAAGTGGTTGTCAACTCTGGACAACCACTTTAACCTACAGATAAACCTTTAATAAGGCTTACCTGTAGGTTCCCTGCATATCCCTTAAACCTGCACAGTTTAGGAGATATACAGTGTACTTGCATGTGCCCATTTCATCGGCACATGTGCAGTGAAGAAACCGCTTCCATGCTGTTTTGTTCACTGAGATTGTGCCGTGATTGGCGGCTCCCACGTGCATGCACAGGAGTGACGTCACGCGGCTCCGACCAATCAGAGAGCCCGTGGCCCTGGAAGGGAGAGGGGCAAAGATGGACGCGGCCTGGAGGGCCGACATTGCGGGCTTCCAAGGCAGGTAAGTGACACATAATAGGTTAGTATGCGATTGATTATTTTGTGCAAAAGTTGCTGCATTCACAAACCATGAGAATCCATTTATGGCATTTTTACAATTTTTTTTTTTACTAGTAATGGCAGCGAACTGCGATTTTTATAGGGACTGCGACATTGCAGCGGACATGTCAGACATTCTTTACACTTTTTTGGGACCAATGACGTTTATACAGCGATCAGAGCTAAAAAATAGCCACTGATTACTGTATAAATGACATTGGCAGGGAAGGGGTTAACCTGTAGGGGGCGATCTAGGGATTAACTGTGTACCTTAGGCGTGTTCTAACTGTATGGGGACTGGGCTGGCAGATCCCGAATACAGGGATCAGTAGATCTCTGTCATGCCGCCTGTCAGAACAGGGAACCGTCATGTTTCCATTGGCGGTTCCCCGTACCTCCTGTGCAGTAAGCGATCGCGGGTCGCCGGTGGACATCGAGTCCACCCAACCCGCGGACACACTGAGGGAGTGCGCAGTGGGCATGAGAGCGCGCCGGCATTGGTGCACACTCGTCCCCTAGTAGAGTTGAACAAACCCAAACTGTAAAGTTTGGGTTCGTACCGAACTTTAGGGTGTCCATGTCCCGAACCCGGACATTTGAGAAAAAGTCCGGGTTCAGGTTCGGGGTTTGGGTATTTTTTCACGCCTTTTGAATAGCTGCAGGGCAGCCAATCAACAAGCGTTTCACTCGTTTACCCTTAGAAGCCATCACAGTCATGCCTACTAATGGCATGGCTGTGATTGGCCAGTGCATTATGTGACCCAGCCTCTATATAGGCTGGAGTCACGTAGTGCTGCATGTCACATCATCTCATACTAGTGTAGGGAGAGGATGCTGTTGCTGCTGTGAGGGACAGATTAGCTTTAGAAAATCTGTTAAAAACAGCGATTTATTGGTGGGTGGGTGCAAGAGGAGATTTTTGTTTGCTAGAGTACATTTTGTTTGCTAAGCAAAGTGCCTCATATAAAACCTAAGCAATTTTTCTGTTTGTTAGATGGGCGTTTGCAGCCATTTTTGCAAGTGCAGTACACTTGCAACTGCTTGTGTGTCAGTTCTGTTTTAATCCAGTTGGCAACATTTTGGCATATTTAAATACTGCTTTTACATTGCAGTTAGACAAATTACATTTTTTTCTTTTTTTTTTTGTGCAAAATACTACATTTGCGGCCAGCGGGGCATTTCTTGCACAAAATTAAAAAGTGCGTCTACATTGCTGGTTTTAAAAAAACAATTGAAATACTACATTTGCGGCCAGCAGTGCATTTCTTGCACAAAAATAAAAAGTGCGTCTACGTTGCTGGTTTAAAAAAAAAAATGGAGGCGCAAGCGCAGAGCCTAGCGGAGCGGACATGCAAAGCTGAAGCTCCGATACCTGAGAACGGCCGTATCAATTCACACAGCCGCCCGCGAACTGTCACCACTCAGCACACATAGGTGAGACTTCTGAGAAGCAGGGGAGTCAGTTGGAAGCCCGCTTATGGCGCACGGAGGAGGGAAATCGGCCGGCAAAACAACCCCCATACTTGAGGCCTTAATCCGCGGCACAGCCAAGATGGCGGCCGCACACGGTACACACACTGCCATGAGCGGCAGCTCTCAGGCCCGCAAGCAGCTCCAAAATCTCCCGGAGCTACCAGAGGACTCAGAGGCTGAATTCCTGCCTAACAAAGAACAAGGTATGTCCCCTGTCATCATACAGCAATTTGAAAGAATGTTACACAAAGCCCTGAAACAGACATCAGAGCACATTACGAGTAGTCTGACAAAAGAAATCAGGGCTCCCGTACTGCAGCTCTGGAGGACAGGGTAGATGATTTAGAAGCAAGTGCTCAGGATTACCTGGCTGCAGTTGAAAATCTTAAAAGAAGAGAACCTGTCATTGCAATCCAGGTTAGAAGAGCATGAGAACAGAGCCAGGAGGTCTAACTTTCATATAAGAGGGATACCTGAAGCGGTTATTGACTTGCAGTCTACCATAACAGCACTCTTTCAGGAGCTACTACCATCTTTGCCGCTCGAACCATTGGAAATAGATAGAATACACAGAGCCCTAATGCCCAAAAAACAGGATGGTCCTCCGCGCGATATTATCGCCAAGTTCCATTATTACCGAACGAAGGAGCAGCTCCTGAATGCCGCCAGGGAGAAAGGTGACCTGATCTTTCAAAGTCATAAGTACCAAGTTTTTTCGAACCTTTCCCAGTTGACAATTTCCAAACGCAGAGCGATGAAACCCCTCCTATTTGAGTTGCAACAACGGCAAATAATTTATCAATGGGGATTCCCCTTCTCGGTTCAGTTCACACACCAAAGCACTAAACACAGGTGCAGGTCCCTCGAGGAACTCCAACATACCCTTCAGGAACTTCGCATTCTAGACCCTCCTGTAAATGCTGGGTCCTCTCGTCGCAAGGAAGATGCATCTTCGCCACTCAAAGCATCCTTTTCGCCAAGTAAGCAAGGGAGTGCCCACGCGCATAAGAGAAGTCGCTTAAATCCGGTCCAAACAGGTCATGAGGATTCCATGGATTGACTCTACGCCTTGGGTAACCCAACCCAATCCTTTCTCATTCCTCCTGGCACATAGTGCCTTGTACTGGCATCGCTATCCTACATATTATTGAGATCTTTTTCATTAACATTAGGTTCCTTCTAGACCCTAGATTTCGGCTGCCCGTCTTTAACCTGCTGTCTCGCCGTTGGAGAAAGAACAATGGTTCTTCCGGTTAAACCATGGTTCACTGTATACCAGGACAACTTAGGTTTATACCACCTGATGTGTTGAGTCATTTCCAACAAAGTTAGAGATCGAACACAGCCCTTGGTGGATTTCTCAGGCACTAGGTATTGACACCTAGCAACCGTAGCACTCCCTACCCCAGTTTTCTCACGACCAACACTGTTAACAATCATGTAGTTGATCTCTGGTTGATAGCCTTTTGAAGAACCATGACCAGGAATAGCTGCGCCTGTGGCTGTCATATGCTTAAGAATTGTATGATTTTATTAAGCGCTGTTCTCGAGTATTTGTTCCTTGCGCCTCGCTCTTCACACCTTCCCGCACTTAATATGTGGGCCCTTGTGAACAGCGACTCCAGTTTGGTCAGCTGGGTATTATCCCTGACCCGAGCACATTTTGTGTTATGGTATGCAGTTCTATGTTTGATTTAATCTTGTTAATCTTCTCTCTTACTTTCATGTCTTCTTCTTAGTCTTTATGTGTTCCCCACCCCCCCGTCACCTGTCCACTTGGGATGCTCTCTTAGCCCGTCTCGCGACACCCTCAGGTAAGCAAAATACACTATGTTTTATAACATGGCCCCCTTAAATGTGGTTACTCTGAATGCCCAGGGTCTGAATATCCCTCAGAAGCGCCCCAAAGCTTTTAGGTTTTTCCCTTCTCAAAAGGCCCATATAGTTTGTATTCAGGAAACTCACTTTACAGCACGTCACATGCTAAAATACTTTAGTCCTCATTACCCACAGGTATTCAATGCCCCATCTGCAACTAAACAAAGGGGAACGCTTATCACATTCCACTATTCCACACACTTTTCTCTTACCAAAAGCATGAGTGATCCCGAAGGCCGTTATCTGATTCTTATTGGGTCCCTAATGGACACGGAACTTACCATTGTATCTTATTATGCCCCGAATAAGAATCCGGGCCCTTTCCTATCTCATCTAATGCATCTGGTATCTTCATTTAAAAGGGGATTCCTCATCATTTGTGGGGACTCGAACCTGACCCTGAACCCCTTGTTAGATAAGTCTCCATTTGATCAATTAATGAACAAATCAAAACCAACTTTTTTCCATATTCTGTTCAAAAACAATTTGGTCGATAAGTGGGGGGAAGTTAACCCGACAAAAAGAAGATACACGCATTACTCATATCCGCATGAAGTCTTTACACGTATCGATCACATTTTTGTTACTATCGGTCTGGCACCTGAACTCCTATTGTCTCGAATCATCCCGGTTCCTTGGTCGAACCACTGTGCAGTTCTCACCACGCTGGCCTCACCTATACCAAGATCTCAGGATCGCACATGGACCCTTCCCGAACATTTCTATGTTTCTATGTTTCTATATCCTAAAACACCCGTCCCATAGATTTGATATAGAAACAGCCCTTAAGGAATATTTTTCTTTAAATACTACGTCTGATATTAACCCACTCATTTGCTGGGAAGCACACAAACCCATCTTAAGGGGTTCATTTCAACGACAAGTGGCTCTATTTAATCGTGAGCGTAAACAGCTTGAGCAAAAACTTGAAAGAGAATTTGAGGCATGCTATAATGATTTTACCCGGTGTCCGTCCCCACGTGCTAGAGTTTCCTTAGATAATGCGCAACTAGTCTACGACCTATTTCTGATGGACTATGCTGAGAAATCTCTGCGGCGTTCCAAGCATAATCATTTCATGAAGGCCAACAAGCCTGACACCCCTCTAGCCCGAACGTTAAGGAGCATTAATAAACCCAATAAACCTATCCGTCTGAAGATAGCTAAGAACTATCTGACTAGCAATCCACTTAAGATCCTCAGCGAATTTAAATCACTTCTAGCCAAGTTGTATAAAGCCGAAGACAGTTTCAATACCCCACTGGCTGATAGCTTATTCTTGCAGTTTCAGCTCCCGAATCTGACTAAGTCAGAAAGGGCTAGCATGGAAGAAAGCATTACTGTAGAAGAAATAAAATTTGTCATTAAAGGGCTAAAACTCAATAAACGCCCGGGCCCAGATGGGTTTTCAGCCATATACTATCGCACATTCTCTGACCTCCTCTCCCCGCATTTGGCGACGGCCTTCAATAGCATCCTAAAAGGCGCGAATCAATCATGGCAGTCATTTGTATGCTCCCTAAACCCCACTCGGATGATAATATTAGTACCAATTATCGCCCGATATCATTGTTGAACCTAGATATTAAAATCCTCACAAAAATCTTAGCCAGTTCTTCTAGCCCATACAGCCAAATCTAGACGGATCCCTGCCTGTTTTCGACATTAGAAAGGTCTTCGACTCAGTATCATGGCAATATATGCAATATGCATATGTTTTATGTAAGTGGGGCTTTGGTTCTCACTTCTTAAGATGGGTACAACAATCCGTGCGCCTATGTGAAATACACAGGCTACAAGTCGGATACTTTTGACATTGGGAGAGGAACCAGGCAGGGATTTCCACTCTCTCCCCTCTTATTATTCGCTTTAATGATCGAGCCGCTAGCACTTATGATTATAAACTCCCCCAATATAACTAGGTGGATACCACCACAAACTTTGCCTTTTCGCCGACGACATTCTTATATTTCTTTTGTCTCCAATGGTTTCAGGTCCAAACCTCTTACCTATATTAGATAACTAATCAGTAGCCCTTAACATCTCCCTTTCGAACTCTGAAGTCGAAACATTGCAAGACTCTCTCCCTTTTTCGTGGGCGCCCAATTCATTACACTACCTAGGTATATATCTTACAGCAGACCACACAAGGCTGCTCTCATGTAACTATCCCAAATTACTGAAACAAGTCACAGACCTATTAGCCCAATGGACCCCTTTGCCCATTTCATGGATAGGACGCATCAATGTGATCAAAATGGCCATTCTTCCTAAATGCAGGCCGTCTGTACGCGCTTTTGGCGTTCTCACCCTGCTGCTGCTCGCCTGTCTGTGCTGCAGCGGAACTTCGGCCTTCCCACTCACCGCCTCCTATGCGACGTGCCCACAAGGTGGAACTCCACCTTGCACATGCTGGAGAGACAGCAGCAGGCAATAGTGGAGTTTCAGCTGCAGCATGCACGGATCAGTCGCTCTGCAGAACAGCACCACTTCACCACCAACGAGTGGGCCTCCATGCGAGACCTGTGTACCATATTGCGGTGTTTCGAGTACTCCAACAACATGGCCAGTGCCGATGACACTGTTCTCATTGTTACTATCCCACTTCTATGTCTCCTTGAAAAAACACTTCGGGCGATGATGGAAGAGGATGTGACACAGGAGGAAGAGGGGTAATTTCCACGGTTATCAGGCCAGTCATTCACAAGTGGCTCGGAGGGTGGGTTCCTGCACCAGCATAGGCCAGGTAAAAAATTTTCAAGCCAGGGCACAGTTCTGGAGGATGAGGATGATGAGGAGGAGGAGGAGGAGGAACCCTGTTCACAGCAGGGTGGCACCCAATCCACATTTGTTTGCAGGGCACTCTTAGCCCCATTTTTCTTCCTTTTGCAGCCCTCTAACCCTTTCCAGGACTTTTTTAGAGCCATTTTAGTGTCCAAAAGTTCGGGTCACCATTGACTTCAATGGGGTTCGGGGTCAAGTTCGGGGCCGAACTCGAACTTTTTCGCGAAGTTCGGCCTAACCCGCTGAACCCGAACATCCAGGTTTCTGCTCAACTCTACCCCCTAGCTGTGCCTACGTAAATCGCCGTTTATAACCGGCGATTCACATTACACTGCCACTTTGCAGCAGTAAATCTATGCGGTTCGGAAGTGGTTAAAGCAAAAAGTCTGCAAGGGTTTTTTTTGTTTTGTTGTTTACCACGTCAGTAGACTACCATACCAATAAGTATTCAGCTTGATATTCATACCAAACGCTGGTTCAGTCTCATCATAGTGGCATTTTTCCCTTTCTTTTCTCTTTTTTCTTTTCTTTTTCTCCCCTCCTCCCCTCCACCCCCTCCCCCCACATCTCTCCCTCCCTCCCCTGATACCTCTAATATTTATTCATACATTCCCTTCCCTTACCCCCCTCCCTCCTCTTCTCCCCAACAACCCCATGAACAAGAGTCAGTTCGGTCAATCCGTACATTGAAAAACCAGTAAGGTAGGCATTCTCCCTTATATCTCTCTGATAGGCCAGTTTCTCATGATATACATATTTACATGTGAGTTGTTTATACAATGGCTTGACTGTAGCCCTACATTGCCTTAATATCATTCGGATCTATTTAATCGTTCATCTCTGTTCAAAAACATTCGTATTGGGGGAGTATGTGTCTTTTTCCAATTCAGAGGTATACAGAGTCTTGCTGCATTTACTTAATGGCTAAGTATTGAAATATCCCTCTTCCCGTTGTTCAACAGAAAGAAGATGGGCATTCTGATACCTCAAGATCACAAAACCTCTGGGAGATCCGGCGGATCTCTTCCCAGAAGCCTCTCAGTTTCTGACATGTCCAAAGCATATGTAAAAGTGCCCCCTTTCCTTTTGACACCACCAGCATCTATCAGATGTCTCTGGGTAGAGTTTATGCAATAGGACAGGGGTCCGGTACCACCTAGAAAAGATCTTATAATTAGTTTCTTGTATTTTTGTACACATTGACAAATTGAAAATTTAGTGTAATATATTAGATCGTTGTCCCTCTGTTAGCGTCTTTCACAATTCTTTTTCCTATTTTGAGAATAAGGGTATCTGGAAGTCATCCGTCGGGGTTGTCAATAGTGTATACATTTTCGAGATTGTATGAGCAAGCTACCCTCTCTCTGTACAGTACTTTTCTAATGGTGTCAACTCATCTTCCAGTCTTCTTGGAATACTTAATGATTGAAGAAAATGCCTTAATTGCATTGTCTGCCAATTATTTAATTGAAAGGGGCCGCTTGCTAACATCAAATCTCGAAGTGTGGGCCAAGTTCCCGATGTCGAAAACTGTGAGATCTGATAGATTCCTCTCTCCCTTAGTGCATCAAAATTCCCACCCAATAACCCAATAATAAAGTGGGGACTCCATTAATGAGAGTTTCTTTTGAGTCAGAAATCTATAACATTGCCGCAGTGTAAGGCCTATCAATGGATGCCTCCTAACGGCAGCTGTAAGTTCCCCATAGCACCAGGTTGCTCGTTGTAGCAACACATCACTCTGAATCTGCTCCAGGCCCGTCAACATTTTATCCTCTTCATGTCTACACCAATCCACCACTCGCCCCAAATGGGCCGCCTGGTAATACCTATGAATGTCCGGTACACCCAAACCACCTCTGTGTTTCGGAAGGGCCGGCAAAGATTTAATAATTCTTGGGTGTTTATTAGCCCATATAAATCGAGTAAAAAGTGCTTGAATTTCTTAAAATATTGCATAGGTATCTCAATAGGCAAGGCCTGGAGCAGATACAGAAGTTTAGGCAAAACGTTCATTTTAATTATACTGCACCTCCCAAATCATGAGTGGTATCCCCTATTCCACTTCTCCATTGTCATCTGCACCTTGCTCAGTAATGGTGGAAAATTCAGTTTAAATGTTTGTGCCAAATCCACGGGGATAAATGTACCCAGATATTTCAAGGCTTGAGCAGACTAGTTAAATTTATAGTCTTGCCTCAATGTATTAATTAGAGGCTCCGGGACTCCTATTCCCACTGCCTCTGATTTTGAGAAATTCATTTTTAAATTGGAAATGTTACCATATACCTCCATCTCCCGAAATAGATTGGGCAACAATATCATCGGGTTTGTTAATGAGAATAACATATCGTCAGCATATGCTGAGATCTTGTGCTGTAGTTTACCTGCCTTCACTCCCTGGATATCCGGGTTCCCCCAGATTTTAAACAGGAATGGCTCTAGAGACAAGGCAAATAAAATAAGTGATAAAGGACATCCTTGCCTAGTACCATTTGCTACTGCAAATGGGCGCGAAAGGACTCCATTTACCTTAACCTGGGCAGTAGGTGTTGTGTATAAACTCACTATCTGTCTCAATATACTATCCCCTAGTCCCACATAACGTAAGACAGAGAATATATATTCCCAGCTAACCCGGTCGAATGCTTTTTCCGCATCCGTTCCAAGAAACATACCTAAACTTCCTAACAATATGGATTAAATTCAGGGCCTTGATGGTATTATCCCTTGCCTCCCTTCCTGGGACGAATCCCACCTGGTCTAGATGGATCAATGTTGGTATCTGATGCTGTAATCGAGTCGCAATTACCTTAGCTAATAGTTTCACATCTGAATTCAGCAAGGAGATAGGTCTGTAACTCCCGTATTGCATGGGGTCCTTACCCTCCTTATGTATTATTGTTATAAGAGCTTTCAGGGAGTCTGTATGAAATACAGATGTGTCACCCAAGCCATTCATCATTCTTACCAAGAATGGGCCCAGTATTGGCAAAAGTACTTTATAGTAAAAAAACGTAAGGCCATCGGGTCCCGGCGATTTACCTCTTTTGGTTGTATCAATTGCTCGCTGTATTTCCTCTAGGGCTATTGGTGACTCCAGCTCTTCTCTTACTATATTCGATAGTTTCGGCATTCCAGAGGTCGACAAGTAAACCTCCATTACCGATTGATCCAGTGGTTTCTTCTGTAAATTATAGAGATTTGCATAGAAGTCACCAAAGCCTTGAGCTATTTGTACAGGTTGGGTGTATCTTGACCCGTCTATATCTACCATGAGAGGGACATATGTTGTTAATTGTTGTTCTTTTAATGCTTGAACAAGTAGTTTCCAACATTTATTTCCTGATTCCTAAATATGTCTCTGTCCCCTTTGCAATATCTTTTTAACTTTATAAAGCAGTAAATCCGTAACCTGTTTCCGGGTCGCAATTAAGTCTCGTTCTACTTCTAAAGAAGGTGACTGTTTATGTACTGCTTCCAGTTTCTGAGTCTTCGCTAAGAGGGATGTTAACTTTGCTTCTCTTTCACGTTTTATCCTAGCCCCGTGTTTTATCAGGACCCCCCCCGAGTCACTGTTTTGTGGGCTTCCCAGACTACCCCCTGGGGGCTTTCTGGGATATCATTTATTTGGAAATACCATTTTAACTCCTCACGAACCTCCTCCAAGACCACCGGGTCCTGCAACAGGCTCTCATTTAACTTCCAAGTCGTAGAGTTACCATGCCTAGTATCTGTTATCCTATATTTCATAAATATCGGAGCGTGGTCTGACCAGGTAATAAAGCCAATCTTGGTTTCCATAACAGAGTGTAGTTGACTATGAGGGGTGAAAAAGGTGTCAATATGTGAAAATGACTTGTGGACTAGGGAATTGAAGGTGTAATCCCTCCGGATTAAACAAGCGCCACGTATCGATCAATCTTGCTTCGTGTATTGTTTTTACTACCCGCTTCGGCAAGCCCAGTGGTATTGAGGAGGTGCCAGAAGAGGTATCCTCTCGCGGTGCAAATGGTATATTAAAATCCCCTCCTATTATCTATTGACCCGCCAAAAAGATACTTTGCCTATAACATTTTTCAAGAATATATTGTGCCTTTAAGAAACAGGTACCGGCCTTTCATGTCCATCATCGAGTCTGTCCATACCCATGGCATTCTACTGGAAATCAATATAGATACCCCTTTAGATTTGGACATCGAGTTTATGGCGTAATAACCATTCGGGAACTGTCTATTTCTGAGCAAGGGCAGATTTTTCGCATTAAAGTGGGTTTCTTGCAAAAATGTATATATCTACCCTCATGCGTTTTAAGTCCTGTAGAAGCATCCTGTGTTTTTCTGGGACATTAAGTCCCTTAGTATTAAGAGTCATTATATGCAAGTTATCCATCTTCCAGTATCCCCTCTAGGTCCCTCTGTACAAAAGTGTGTGTTGCCTACCAAGAACCCAACGGAGGGGGTGGAGAGAGCGGGCAGAGAAGGCAGGGGAGAGTGAAAAGGAGAGAGAAGAAAAAAAAAAATTTATCTAAGACCTCCTGAGGGCAGCACCAACAGTGTTCATTCCCCAGGGGTCTACAAAGCGTCAAGCTTTACACACCCAGCCCGTTCCCCCCAGGCTATTGGGTGTAATCTTATTGAGGGGTCATATCTCAGGCACGCCCAGTAAGTAAAGAGGGCTGTACATGCAAGTCAATGGCTGCTATTCAACTTAGCTGGGAAAGAAGAGAAAAAATAAAAAGGGGGGGAGACCCACCAGGAGGAGGGGGCAGTCATCCATAGAGCATAGAGGGATCTGAAATCGCAACATCGGCCTACCCTAATAAGGCCCAGCACAGAGAGGTTCTACCAGATCTAAGCTTCTAAATAGTTTCTCCTTATGGCCCTAACTCAGGGAGTGTGGTGGGCGGCCTGAGGGACCGGGGGGGGATAGCTCCCGGAACATTCGTCACACCCGTGATGCTTTATATGAGTCTGGTGAGAAAAAAAAAAGGTGTATCTTTATAATCTTGTGTAGATCTTCTACTATTATATCTATTGTGTCATCCACCTATATATGTGACATTATATGAGGGTCCTCCTGTGACCCTTAGTCTTGTGCCAATTATACGCTTATACACCACTGCAAAAAAAAAGCGATCTGCGATTTTTATCGGGACTGCGACATGTCGGACATTTTTACACTTTTTTGAAACTAATGAAATTTATACAGCGATCAGAGCTAAAAATAGCCACTGATTACTTTATAAATGCCATTGGCATGGAAGGGGTTAACCTATAGGGGGAGATCTAGGGATTGACAGTGTTCCCTAGGCGTGTTCTAACTGTATGGGGACTGGGCTGGCATGGGCAGGACAGATCTAACTGATCCCGAATATAGGGATCAGTATATCTCTGTCATGCCACCTGTCAGAGTGGGGAACGGCCATGTTTACATTGGCGGTTCCCCGTACCTCCTGTGCAGTAAGCGATCGCAGGTCGCTGGTGGACATCGAGTCTGCCCAACCCGCGGACACACTGAGGGAGGCATGAGAGTTCGCTGGCGTTGGTGCACGCTCGCCCCCTAGCTGCGCCTGCGCAAATCGCCGTTTATAGGCGGCGATTTACATTACACTGCCACTTTGCAGCAGTAGATCTATGCTGTTCGGAAGTGGTTAAAGCAAAATGTCTGCAGGGTTTAATAGCAGCTTGTGATTGGGTCTATACATGGTCTGCAATCAGCATATGACCCAGTATGTACAGTGTAGTCATCCTAATTTTTAACTTTCCGTTACATAGTTACATAGTCAGTGAGGTTGGAAAAAGACACAAGTCCATCAAGTCCAACCCATGTGTGTGTTTTTATGTCAGTATTACGTTGTATATCCCCCAATGTTGTGGTCCCTTAGGTGTGCATCTAATAGTTTTTTGAAATTATCTATACTATCAGCAGAAACCACTGTTTTTGGAAGAGAATTCCACATTCTCACTGCTCTTACCGTAAAGAAACCTTTACGCATCTTAAGGTTAAACCGCCTTTCTTCCATTCTCAGTGAATGGCCGTGCGTCTTCGTGTTTTCCCTTGCGCTGAATAGTTTTGTCCCTATAGTGGGGTCACCAGTACAGTATTTGTACATTGAAATCATATCCCCTCTCAAGTGTCTTTTCTCCAGAGAGAATAAGTTCAGTGCTTGTAATCTTTCCTCATACCCAAGGTCCTCTAATCCCTTAATTAGCTTTGTTGCCCTTCTCTGAACCCTTTCCAATACCAGGACGTCCTTCCTGAGGACTGGTGCCCAGAATTGGACGGCATACTCCAGGTGCGGCCTCACCAGGGACTTGTATAGTGGAAGAATTATTGATTTATCCCTGAAGTTAATCCCTTTCTTGATGCATGCCAACACTTTGTTAGCTTTGCTTGCAGCAGCTTGGCATTGCATGCCACTGCTGAGCCTGTTCTCTACAAGGTCTTTTTCCATCCTAGATTCCCCCAGAGGCTCTCCCCCTAGTGAGTAGTTTGCGTTCATATTCTTGGTACACAAATGCATTATTTTACATTTTTCTACGTTAAATCTCATCTGCCACCTGTCTGCCCACCCCTTTAATTTATTCAGATCTTCTTGCAAGGTTTCCACATCCTGTGGAGAATTTTTTGCCCTGCTTAGCTTGGTATCATCCGCAAATATTGAGATTGAGGTGGTCACCCCGTTCTCCAAATCATTTATGAATAAATTGAATAGAACCCTGGGGAACCCCACTTTCTACACCAGACCATTCTGAGTATTCCCCATTTATCACCACCCTCTGGACTCGCCCCTGTAGCCAGTTTTCAATCCATGTATTCACCCTTTGATCCGTTAACATTTCTCTACATGGGCATGCAAAGTGTTACACAGTACCATGCTATGTAAGAACAGCAGTGTAATTAAAAAGCAGCTGGCATGGAACTATTAGAATTGCATCTGAAATGGAGCTAGAAGAAAAAGGGTCCTTTAACTAAATATACAGTATCTCAGAAAAGTCAGTACACCCTTCACATTTTGGTTAATATTTTATTATATCTTTTCATGTGACAACACTGAAGAAATGACACTTTGCTACAATGTAAATTAGTGAGTGTACAGCTTGTATAACAGAGTAAATTTGCTGTCCCCTCAAAATAACTCAACACACAGCCATTAATGTCTAAACTGCTGGCGGCAAAAGTGAGTACACCCCTAAGTGAAAATGTCCAAATAGGGCCCAAAGTGTCAATATTTTGTGTGGCCACCAATTTTTTCCAGCACTACCTTAACCCTCTTGGGCATGGAGTTCACCAGAGCTTCACAGGTTACCACTGGAGTCGTCTTCCACTCCTCCATGATGACATCACGGAGCTGGCGGATGTTAGAGACCTTGCGCTCCTCCACCTTCCATTTGAAGATGCCCCACAGATGCTCAATAGGGTTTAGGTCTGGAGACATGCTTGGACAGTCCATCACCATTACCCTCAGCTTCTTTAGCAAGGCAGTGGTTGTCTTGGAGGTGTGTTTGGGGTCCTTATGTTGGAATACTGCTCTGCGGCCCAGTCTCAGAAAGGAGGGAATCATGCTCTGCTTCAGTATGCCACAGTGTATGTTGGCATTCATGGTTCCGTAAATGAACTGTAGCTCCCCAGTGCTAGCAGCACTCATGCAGCCCCAGACCATGACATTCCCACCACCATGCTTGACTGTAGGCAAGACATACTTGTCTTTTTACTCCTTGCTTGGTTGCCGCCACACACGCTTGACACCATCTGAACCAAATAAGTTTATCTTGGTCTCATCAGACCACAGGACATGATTCCAGTAATCCATGTCCTTCATCTGATTGTCTTCAGCAAACTGTTTGCAGGCTTTCTTGTGCATCATCTTTAGAAGAGGTTTTTTCTGGGATGACAGCCCTTCAGACCAATTTGATGCAGTGTGGGGCATATGGTCTATGCACTGACAGTCTGACCCCCCCAATACCTTCAACCTCTGCATCAATGCTGGCGGCACTCATATGTCTATTTCCCAAAGACAACCTCTGGATATGACGCTGAGCACGTGCACTCAACTTCTTTGGATGACCATGCGAGGCCTGTTCTTTTAAACCATCGTATGGTCTTTGCCACCATGCTGCAGCTCAGTTTCAGGGTCTTGACAATCTTCTTATAGCCTAGGCCATCTTTATGTAGAGCAACAATTCTTTTTTCCAGATCCTCAGAGAACTTCCAGTGATCAGTATGAGAGTGAGAGCGATAACCCCCCAATTTAACACACCTGCTCCCCATTCACACTTGAGACCTTGTAACACTAACGAGTCACATGACACGAAGGAAGGGAAATGGCTAATTGGGCCCAATTTGGACATTTTCAATTTGGGGTGAACTCACTTTTGTTGCCAGTGGTTTAGACATTAATGGCTGTGTGTTGAGTTATTTTGAGAGGACAGCAAACTTACACTGTTATACAAGCTGTACACTCACTACTTTACATTGTAGCAAAGTGTCATTTCTTTTTTATTTATTTTTTTTGTTTCATAAAGTTTTATTGAGTAAAAAGGTACAAACAGGTATATAGGAACATATAGAGAAAAAAGGATATTTTGTTGTACAATAAAAATCAATGGATACATTAAAGTAAGCATCATTCGGGAAGTCAAAAGGCAATTTAGGGTATATTGCTTGTATGTAAACATGGAAATTACCAATTTCTGGAAGAAAAGACTCCTTTTAGGAGAGTAGGGACTTGTGGCTTAGAAGGAGCAGGAATAAGTGTGTTTTCCTGAGGTCCTAGAGGGTACTGACACCCATGGAGGTGTCATAGTCCAGTTTGGTAAAGTTTTTTTTTATAGGTGGGAGTAGGGATGTCTTATGAGGGTTGCTGTTGTGAATGATTGTGGTATTCTCAAAATTTATCTTTAGTTCGACCTCTTCTCTCCACAATTGGAGAGTACACGAGGAGGGACGACAAGAAGAGTAGAGAAAGAGGTGTGTTGATCAGGGTCATTTCTTCAGTGTTGTCACATGAAAAGATATAATAAAATATTAACAAAAATGTTCAGCATTGGAAATGTACAGTATCTCACAAAAGTGAGTACACTTTTGTGAGATACTGTACATTTCCAATGCTGAAGAGGGAAGAAAATTTGTGACATATTCTCTATTAGGCTCGATTCACATCAATACATTTTGCTTTTCAGCGTTTTTTCACAGCTTTTTGCTGTGCTTTTCATGTTTTTTGCAGTGATTGTACTGCAATTTTGCGGCAATTGCCGTTTTTTTTATATTTAATTTTTTTAATAATTGTATTTTTTTGGGGGGATAATTTTGTTGCTAAGCAGATTTAAGATGCAAAACACAAATTGTGGCAAAAACGTGGTAAAAATGTAGCACTTGCATGCTCATTGACGTCTATTACATGCAAAACGCTGCTTTTTGCATGAAAAAAAGTCCCTGACCCTTTCCAAAAATGCAGAGGCACAAAAATGCATTGATGTGAACATGTTCCATAGGAACCGATGTTAAAAAACATTCCCTGCATTTCTGCGAACTGCAAAATGCATAAAAAACGAACTAATGTGAATGGAGCCTTAGGGATGGGCAAACTTTTCGGCCCGAGCATGAGTTCAGGCCAAACATTGGCTGTTCACCCATTCACCGGACAACCAAATTATCAGGGCATTCGACCATTTGTTTGGCCCGCCGAACTACCACAATGCACTGCGCCACTACACAGTGCTTTGAAAGCCCTGATTGGCTGAAGCAGTGAAAGCTTTGTCCAATCAGAGCACAGAGCACTGTCAGAGCCATGATTGGACACTGTCATGATGTCTGTATCCAATCATGGCTCATTGCTCTTAGTCCCGCCCCACACTACAATAGCACATTTTCATGGTGATATCAGCATGGAGAGAGATAGAACAGTGCTCTGTTCAGTGCCACTAGACAGTGTGCCATAATGTGCTATTGTGATTCTATTATCAGTGTAGAATATTAGTTTAGTGTCACCCTAGGGATAGTCAGTGTGAGTGTAGTGATGACCATTCATCTTTACATTAGTGTACAGCTAGGGAGAGTTCAGATAATGTCATTGTATTGTAGTGATGGGTCATTAATCTTTACATTAGTGTGTATCTACAGTAGGGACTGTTCAGATAGTGTGATTGTGGTGTATTGACCACCGTTCATCTTTGCATTAGTGTGCAGCTAGGAACAGATAGTGTCAGTGTAGTGACCGTTTAACACCGTATATTTCATTGCGTTACTGCAAGTTTAACAGCATATGTTTCTGTGCGTTACTTCAAGCTTAACGCTATATACCAGGGATATGCAATTAGGGGACCTCCAGATGTTGCAGAACTACAAGTCCCATGAGGCATAGCAAGACTCTGACAGCCACAAGCATGGCACCCAGAGGCAGAGGTATGATGGGACTTGTGGTTTTACAACAGCTGGAGGTCCGCTAATTGCTTTTACCTGCTATATAGTGTAGTTGTGTGTGTTACTGTAAGTTTAGCGCCATATAGCTCTGTGTGTTACTGCAAGTTTAATGCTATATAGTTGTGTGTGTTACTGCAAGTTTAACGCCATATAGTTCTGTGCGTTACTGCAAGTTTAAAGCCATATAGTTCTGTGCGTTACTGCAAGTTTAAAGCCATATATTTCACTGCATTACTGCAAGTTTAACGCCATATAGTTCTGTGAGTTACTGCAAGTTTAACGCCATATATTTCATTGTGTTACTGCAAGTTTAACTCCATATAGTTCTGTGCATTACCCCAAGTTTAACGCCATACAGTTCTGTGCGTTACTGCAAGTT